>CM069459.1:9650429-9841365 GCA_035610835.1 Ophiura sarsii | reverse complement strand
AAATTACGTTCATTAAAGGTTTTACAAACGTCCCATAAAACGTTTTTACGGCGTCTGAAACCTTCCACAAATAAACGTTTATAAAACCGTTTTTAGAAAACGTCCAAACCACCTACATAGTACGTTTTAAGAACGTTTAAAACACGTACAAATTACGTTCATAAAAGGTTTTGCAAACGTCCCATAAAACGTTTTTACGTCGTCTGAAACCTTCCACAAATAAACGTTTATAAAACGTTTTTAGAAAACGTCCAAACCACCTACATAGTACGTTTTAAGAACGTTTAAAACACGTACAAATTACGTTCATAAAAGGTTTTGCAAACGTCGCATAAAACGTTTTTACGTCGTCTGAAACCTTCCACAAATAAACGTTTATAAAACGTTTTTAGAAAACGTCCAAACCACGTAATTGGTACGTTTTAAGAACGTTTTAAACACGTACAATTGTTAGCTGGGTATGCATGCCTGTCAAAAAGCATCCTAGTAGAGTTGTACTCTATGTCTTATGTGAGTACCCACCCCCACCCCTGGGCACTCACTGTCCTGTGATGTCCTCTGAAGCAAACTTATCCAGCAGAGAATCACCCCATTGTCCAGATGCATGCTGTGACCAGGTTATCTGTTATAATAATACTGTGTCTTGCTGCAACTGTTGAACTTGTAGTTCTAGAGCCAGTACAGAAACCTGGGGGGGGGGGGGGGGGGGCACTCTCTACCTTATGTGAGTAGGCCTACACACCCCCAGGCACTCACTGTCCTGTGATGTCCTCTGAAGCAAACTTATCCAGCAGAGAATCACCCCATTGTCCAGATGCATGCTGTGACCAAGTTATCTGTTATAATAATACTGTGTCTTGCTGCAACTGTTGAACTTGTAGTTCTAGAGCCAGTACAGAAACCTGGGGGGGGGGGGGGGGGGGCACTCTCTACCTTATGTGAGTAGGCCTACACACCCCCAGGCACTCACTGTCCTGTGATGTCCTCTGAAGCAAACTTATCCAGCAGAGAATCACCCCATTGTCCAGATGCATTCTGTGACCAGGTTATCTGTTATAATAATACTGTGTCTTGCTGCAACTGTTGAACTTGTAGTTCTAGAGCCAGTACAGAAACCTGGGGGGGGGGGGGCACTCTCTACCTTATGTGAGTAGGCCTACACACCCCCAGGCACTCACTGTCCTGTGATGTCCTCTGAAGCAAACTTATCCAGCAGAGAATCACCCCATTGTCCAGATGCATGCTGTGACCAGGTTATCTGTTATAATAATACTGTGTCTTGCTGCAACTGTTGAACTTGTAGTTCTAGAGCCAGTACAGAAACCTGGGGGGGGGGGCACTCTCTACCTTATGTGAGTAGGCCTACACACCCCCAGGCACTCACTGTCCTGTGATGTCCTCTGAAGCAAACTTATCCAGCAGAGAATCACCCCATTGTCCAGATGCATGCTGTGACCAGGTTATCTGTTATAATAATACTGTGTCTTGCTGCAACTGTTGAACTTGTAGTTCTAGAGCCAGTACAGAAACCTGGGGGGGGGGGGGGGGGGGGGGGGGGGAGGGGTGGGGGGACTCTATACCTTATGTGAGTACCCACCCCACCCCTGGGCACCCACTGTCCTGTGATGTCCTCTGAAGCACACTTATCCAGCAGAGAATCACCCCATTGTCCAGATGCATGCTGTGACCAGGTTATCTGTTATAATAATACTGTGTCTTGCTGCAACTGTTGAACTAGTAGTTCTAGAGCCAGTACAGAAACCTGGGGGGGGGGCACTCTCTACCTTATGTGAGTAGGCCTACACACCCCCAGGCACTCACTGTCCTGTGATGTCCTCTAAAGCAAACTTATCCAGCAGAGAATCACACCATTGTCCAGATGCATGCTGTGACCAGGTTATCTGTTATAATAATACTGTGTCTTGCTGCAACTGTTGAACTTGTAGTTCTAGAGCCAGTACAGGAACCTGGGGGGGGGGGGGGGGGGGGCACTCTCTACCTTATGTGAGTAGGCCTACACACCCCCAGGCACTCACTGTCCTGTGATGTCCTCTGAAGCAAACTTATCCAGCAGAGAATCACCCCATTGTCCAGATGCATGCTGTGACCAGGTTATCTGTTATAATAATACTGTGTCTTGCTGCAACTGTTGAACTTGTAGTTCTAGAGCCAGTACAGAAACCTGGGGGGGGGGGGGGGGTGGGGGGACTCTATACCTTATGTGAGTACCCACCCCACCCCTGGGCACCCACTGTCCAGTGATGTCCTCTGAAGCACACTTATCCATCAGAGAATCGCCCCATTGTCCAGATGCATGCTGTGTCCAGGTTATCTGTTATAATAATACTGTGTCTTGCCTGCAACTGTTGAACTTGTAGTTCTAGGGCCAGTACCGAGCGACCCTGTTCGTGTGCCAGTACCAGAACCCTATCAACTGAATGCTCTAAACATATTTTTTTGTCAATGTTTATAATTATCTGACTATTTTTGGTTCCATAAAGAACTCTTTTCAGTAAATCAAATTTATAGACAAAACATGACTGCTTCAAAGACAAAATCGACTAAGAAAAACCTTTACTTACTCCTAGCAACAATTAATTGAAGGGTAATCCATAATTTGTAAACCATATGAAATGAAATCAATGAAATATCCAGTCTGTTTTGCTCTAAAATCTGATAATACTTACCCTAGATAGCACAGGTATAAAGCAAAAACAAATTGTTGTATTGCCCTCAAGTGCCAAAATCTGGAGGTCGACAGGTCAGTCAGTCGATTTCCCTTCTTTTTTGCTGAAAAATATTACTGACTGTTGTGGTTCATGTCAAGACAAAATTGGTGTTAATAGTTTTAAAACTATTTATTCAAGCAAACTTATTCATTTTAAGCAGTAAATAGTAATATTTTAACAATTTTGGTCAAATTAAATCTTAAAAAACAAAAAACAAAATCATAAAATGGCGATTTTTATCATTGAGATTTTAGGGTCAGTCGCTGAGGGCAATACAAAAAAGAAATTGAGCCTCAGTTACGAGGTACATTGTGATCGTTACGTCGCCCATTGATACATAAAGAGCAAGCGATCTAACCTGGACGAACGCATCACACTTTGTTCATTCCAATCTCTCTAGGAGACACCACACGCATTTTACTTGTAGAAATTAGCGCACTCTGTGGGCCACCTGTGTTGTAAATAGCTCATCTCGACTGGATACAATTACCAATAGGCCACTGTCCCAATCTGAACTCATCATCAAACTCCAGTTGAACTCTATCGCCTACTGAGCTATATAATATGATTGTATGGACTGTGCATCCTGTTTATCAAAATTATGTGGAAATTTCACTTTTTAAAACCAAAAATCAAACTCTACACTTCTACTAGGTTATAGAGTAATAATTCCTTGTAATTCATTTTTGCTCGAAAGAAATTTAAAAATAATAAATTGACCCCTTTAATTACATCAGAGGCCCTAAAATCTGATTCCTTTGATATTCCATTGATATTGTCAAAGTCCCTCCAACCAAAATCCCCCACCCCAATTCCAGCCCAAACCTTCCACACTCAGGTAAGACGGTGTTTGGGCACACACTCCAGGTTAGAAGGTGGCTGAGCACATTTCTGAAAATTCCCCCAAATTTATAAACTATTTGTATTACTAGCAAGAATGACATTAATGATCAAAATGCACACCTTTAATCCTAACCCCAAGGCGTGGTTTTGGAAATAAAACTACCTGGAGAAAAAACTGGGTCAAACTTGGTGGAAAAGTTAGGCTGTCTGGAATCGAACCCAGGTCGCTTGCATGGAAGTCTGGCATCTGATACCTGATTGTGCCACAGAGTCAGTTTTGAATATCTATAACATTTTCTTCAGCATATCGTGCCACAAGATGAACTTTGGAAGCGGATACTACCAGCACCTAGTGGTGTTGTATTTTGTAGTGATGAGGAACGTTAGGGTTAATATAAATAGACCATCTTGTGGTGCATAGGTGGCCCAGTGTGTGAGAAGCGCCATGTTATCAATGTCCATAATTAGCCACCAGGAATTGGTCACTGTCCTAGCATGAACCTAATGTCTCATATATACGATTTAGGCCAACCAGTTATTGGATGCCAGATTCAATAGATTTTAATTTGATTTGGATGAACACTGCTACATGTATGCAATCCCCAGGGTCAGTGGCGTAACTAGGTTATTGATATGGAGGGGCAAGAAATGAAAGTTAACCGACCATATTGTCCTGAGTCAAGAAATGCGCGCGCAGCGCACGCAAATTTGCAACTTTACACTTATTATTTTTGGCACGATTGAGGTATATTTTGGCTTTATTAAAACAAGCTTGCACCAAAGACTATTGCATTTTGGGGACACATAATGTGCACAATTTTTTTTATCTGTGTACTTTATTCCATGATTCCTCTTGTCAAATGAACCGACAGTGCCCTAAGCCAAGCAGCCCATGGGGCGATCGCCCCAATGCCCCATGGCCAGTCCGCCACTGCCCCGGGGTGCTCAGTGTTCATGACAAGGGGGATATCAGGTGCATCCAAAAAAATCCTGTAATTAGGATAGTTTGTCAATAGGGTATCAACACAAGCAATTATTTAGAAAAAGGGTATACCGTATTATCCCTATTAATTAAGCGCCCATGCCCTTATAAGCGCCCACCCCTCTTTTTCCCAATGACTACCTAAATCTTTTTAGGCACTTCAACTCAAAATAAAGCATGAAAGTTGCGTCCGAAAGTCCCGGCATCAACAACATGTTGGCGATCCACGTATCAGCGGGCTGTGCACATTTTCCACCAAAAATGTGCATCAAAATTTGGAAACAATTTGACAGTTTCCACGATAAACGACTTTAAAAAAAGTAACTTAATAAGCGCCCATCCTAAATGACTTTGCTAAGAGCCCTGGGCGCTTAATAGGGATAATACGGTACTTTTTTTGTGATTACAATCATCTTACGTGAATAGGGTCCTTGTTCAAGTTATTCTAGTGTGAGGATTGTTAATAGCCGCCCGTGACATCTTGCTCAATTTGCATCCGTCGCAATCCATCCCGGCACTCCTTGATCCCGTGCCGGGTTTCTTGGGCTTTTTTTAAATTTGTACAAGTTTGATAACAATATTATATAACAGGGCACCTTGGGGCCACTGCCATGACATGTCAAAACATTCAAAAGCACAGTGCATTTATTTTGGTTGTAGCGATTCAACAAACCTGATGAATCAAGAACTAAATGAAGACTACATACTTTCTTGTTGGCTAACTCATTCGCGAGTAGAGGCTGCACCTGTAGATATCTCGTATAGGGTCATGTGTTTTAAGCTCGCCTCCTTTCGCGTTACACACGGATTTTGGCTTTCGCGACATGAATTTAACTTTACACATTTATATTTGCTTGTATACCCCCCTGAGGTAGTAAAAGTATACATTTTCTGAAGGGAAATTGCATGAGGAAACCAAATATGTCATTAAAATTATAGTACGACCAAGAACTAAAATGGTATGATCGGAAATGTTCGGAAATATCAGAGTTTTTTAATTTTTAATTTGAGATCCATATATTTTGTATACCTATCCCTATCATTATTTTGTTTACATATTTGAATTCCTCATGAAATTACCCATTAGATGATATATATTTGTAAAAGTTACTACGTCGGTATGGTAATTATACCGGCTAGTGAATATCTCAAATTTTTATTTTATATATTTTTTGAATTTTCAGAAATATTTGTTTAAGGATGAACCCTTCCCTGATATAAACTGCATTTCTGAATTCCTCTAGTTACAAGCTTTCCAAAAATGTATACTTTTGCTATCATAGGTTGAAAACTTTTTCTGTTATAGTCATTTTTATAAATCCGGTAAATTGAGGCTGATTATTCATGTTGACTGTGTAGCGAATAGGAAGAAAGCTGATGATCATTGTCTTATCTATAATTAATTAGTTGTTAATAATAGTTGACAAGTCTGTTGAACCACATACTTAATGACTACTAAGTATCCTTTGAAATGGGACCAAAATTGTGTTTTTAACATTAGGGGATGACTAGTAATTGTAAAAAGAACAAAGCATGGGATTATCCCCATTGAGTTTGTACAGGCGGCACCCCTTCCAGAAACACCCCTTCCAGCACCACCCCTGGTCCCCAAACATCAAACAGCTGTATCTCCCTTTCTGTATTAGCTATACCAATGCCATTTTGCAGGCAGATAGCTTGTTATTAGGGCTTTAAAATGATACCAAATTTGTTGATATAGCTTTTGTGGTTTTAAAAATATTTGAGGAAAATGACAGCATGAAGCTAAAAAATGTAACGGCACCACCCTAGGCGAGTTCATAACGCGTGACCATAGAAATGCACACAATCTAACCGACTTACACAAAATATGTTGACCGACAAGATTAGGCTGATTCATAACCAAATCAGATTTCTTCTGTTGTCATGTTGATGTCTCTCCTCCCAGTCTTCATTGAATCTCAATCAGTATCCTGCCAGGCACAGTTGCCCTATTTTGGCCAAAAACACACAACATTGAACTTCCCCGGTCTTCGTTGTTGTCAACAAATTTTGTGGATTGACTTTATCAATTTGGATTCTAAACTCTTGAAACAGGTGGGCAGTAGATGTAAGGATGGTGTTTGCATTCTTGACATGTTTCATTTTGAATTAAGCAGGTTGCCATTTTACTAGTAGCGCTACTGCTGTCTATGTAGGGTTATACATTTGATTTACTGTATTTGACATCTTTGGTGAGTTCTGCAGAAGTTAGACACTCAGCAAAGGACTAGGCTTTTTCTTGCCAGCTAATTTACTTGTCAGTAGACGTAGCTACAAGTAGAGGCCCAGTTGAAACCTTAGATAGAAACAAGGTTACAATCCGACTAAGGCTTTTCATGTTCAAAAATCTTTTTGAAGTTAACCCACTTGGCTTGGGCTGGGACTCCCATGCAGGAAGACATTGGTTCAATTCGTGGTGACGGCCAAGCTGGTTCCGACCCACACTCTTTTGGCCAGTTTGTTTCCAAAAATAGTTGTATTCACAAAACTTAAAACCAAATATGTTAAGGTTAATCAGCAACCTACCTGGCACGGTTGTCGCCCATAATTATTGCCAATCTTTGTTTTTGTCAAAAACCTAGGTCTGTCTCACATACATTTGGGAAAATAGCTATGCTATTATAGGCCTATGCTTTCCCTCCCTCTTTTTTTAAAGAAAAATAGCTATGCTAATTGCGGAAATTCTTTTTCACTGTATTCCCCCCCCCCCCCTTTTTTCGCTTCACCACCAATTTGTTTTCTTTTTCTGACAACCATATGGTTTTTTTAAAAGCCCGGCAAAGTGACTCATGACTTAGTACTTATGCCGCGTGGGTATGCGAGGCAGACCTTTTTTTCTTGACCTTATCTGTGCATTACTTATCGTAAGTGTCCCTACCCAACATAACTTTACCGACCCAGCAACCATGACAACATTTATGACATGTTGGTCTGAGTCAAAAACAAATTCTTTAAAATCTTAGTTGACTTACTAATCATGCTAATTAAACAAATATGCAAATTATGTTGTTGATACCGTAAAACATACAAAACAATTCCTTGCATGAAAAATGTACCACATTTTGCTACTGCCAAGAATTATGAAAATGTTCACTAATTGTTTATTTTTATTTTCCTATACAGAAAATTAATCAATTTGCCAAAATTTGATGCTGAAAAAATAAGGATATCCTGAAAATGTCATGTCACAGATATTTTGTACATCTGTTGGCAGTGGTGCTGGTCAAACGATTCCGGACTGGTCTGGTTGGCAGATTTTCACTATCGTACTTTTCACTTATCAATCCACACTCCCCTTACGAACCCTAAGGCGTCACTAAGATCCATGGACAACTGCTAAAGTGTATCTCTCCTCCACACCATTTATTTGTATATGATACAAACTGTATACAAAGTAACAAGACCGAGCCTTGTTAGTGGACTTTGGAAGATTCTTTTGAGTGACAGCCTGGCGGCTGTCTTCTCTGTGTATCCCCAAAGGGTCGAGGGAGAGGGGGAGGGGAGGTACTCAGATTTTAATTGGTAAAAGCAGTGATAAAAGGGTATGTTGCCAGAAAGAAAAGTGCAGTGATACCCATTAATATTCCAAATTTCCAATAAATAAATCCATCATTTTCCACCAAATGTCATCATTATTTTCTTCATTTTTTATAATTGTGTATACAGAAACTGGATTTCGAGACATTTTAAAGATATGTTGGCGATATTTTCAGGGTTAAAAAAGAAAAATTGTCCTGTATGTATAGTATCATATAAATCAAATTCTGAAATGAAAAGGGCCCAGTGGTTTTACAGTCTTCACTGACTTTGGGAAGAAAGCAAGATCGTTCCCAAAATCGTGGAAAAGGTGTAGTTTTCATATCATGTCTGTTGACATTTATGTCAGCGATTTTCCAAAATTAGGGTTGTTTTTTCATGCTAATGTCTGCGATAAGGACAAAAAGGCGGTAGGTCTAGTAAATTTGAAGGCCCCCTGTCCGCTCCTCTGTGCATAAACTGTAAAAGGGAATAATTGGAACCAAATGAGTTATCGTTTTTGCGAAAAAAGGGAACTATTTTGAAAGTGTCCTTTCAATTTAAAAAATAAGGGTGTGTTTTTTCCAGGCAAAATGTTTTCGCTTTTGCATGAAAATGGGGGTAAAATGAGCAAAATAGGGGGGTATTTCAACCTCCTTGAACAATCATATGTTGCCTCGCTGAATATGAAGAGAAAACGCCAGGGAAAAGGGGTCATTACATACCAAATGGCTAATTTTGCCACCTATGTTTATGTTTAGTGCAGCTCATCCCTGTACCCTCCCACTTCTGCACTGAGCACCCCTTCCCCGGGCATATCTGTGGTGATCTTGACCGCACTGAGTCATCTGGATATGTCACAGACATTAAACTTAGCCATTATAGATATCGTATTTTAATTTATTTATGATTGGGGGATGAGCGGAGACAGGGATTTGATAGAGAGTGACTGATTTGATTTGCTCTTGGAAAAGTGATACATGCTGCCATAAAAGTGCAATGTCTTTGGTGCTTGCTGCAATGGCAGACGACAATTTCGTGCGCTTAATTAATTTGTTTGATTACTATAGAAGCTGGCATAAAAATGTCAATATAGTTATTAGTTATTATTGCTGAGTATTGCTCTTCCAAATGGGATACTGCAGAAGATTAACAATTTTCACGCTAAATTAATAATTAAGACGAGGGTCTTGACTTTCAACTCGTCCATTTCAAAGTGACGATTCACATTTATCTTAAAATGTATTATTAGTTCTATGAAATTGAAACTACAACAGAATTTCCAGGAGTACCCTCTATTCATGATTTTTTTTAAAAAGTAGGTTTTCTTACAGATTTACATTTCTGATCATTTTTAGGGGACACACTGTTAAGTATGTATACTCAGTGGTGTTGGGTTAACAGGCCATCAAGAAAAAAAGTTTTGTTTGTTATTGACTAGTACCAATTATGATTATCATTGTTGTTGTGTATATGCCCTATGCATACACAGGGTGTAACTTTAGAAGGATGCAATTATTGAGTGTTATCTTTGTTCAAAGAATCTTCATTTACACATCCCTACCCTTATTATGCATGGGGTGTCACTTTAAATGGCGCCAATTACTATGTGAATATTTATTTATCTTTCTATGTTCCTTTCATGGAAATTTTCAAAACAAATTCGTAAATTAATTTTTGCAAATTGTTGTACATTTTTAGAAAATTGAAGAAAAAACCCACCATTTAGGCCATGAAGAAAAGGTTGCACCTCCACCATACCCTTAAGATGCATAAGGCTTAACTTTAGAGGGAATCAATGTCCGAGTGAATATTTATCATTCTTTTTATTTTTCTTCTATATAATGGAAATTCTAAAAATAGTTGGTAAATGTTTAAAGGTAGATGTTCCGATTTTCAACTTGAAGTTTTCTATTCGACATGAAAGGTCATCCTCAAAAAAGTCGTATTCCAAAGTTTGAGTTGCATAACTCTTAATGGTTCTTATTTTAGACGCACAAGATGCCGTGAAATGTGGCCATTGAGTTGTACACAAACTATATTGGTGGTTAACCACTTTTCGCGGTAATTCGATGTTATTTCACCGATTTCTTCGTAATCATACTGATTTGGACCGTCAAATTTCAGTATGTTAATCAGAAAAATATGATCTTTCATATGATATGAAAATCTCCATATGTTTGAACAAAATCTGTGTTATGATAATGTGATCGGGTCATCTACCTTTAATTCTTATTGCAAAATGCAGATTTTTAAAATTCAATATTTATGCCATGAAGAAAAGTTTTGTTTGTTATAACTTATTGACAAATATCGCAGATTTGCTTGCACATCTAAGCTTACATGGGGTGTAACTTTAGATTGAGTCAATTACTGTGTGAATATTATACTCTCCAAGGGAGGCAATAATACCAATGGATTGGGAATATAAGAACAAGGGCACACTCAGGCCAATACCCTGGGGTCACTGGCCAATCTTATTACAAATTTGACATTGTATATTTGGTAGGATCATGGTAGGAACTTGACATTGTATTGTTTGGACCTAAAATCTGGTAGCCTCTAGTCTCTTTACAGTATTTTACGGATTGGTGTTATTTTTCCAACCACAATGTGAACCTGTCTTTACGAAGTTAAGGTATCAAAATTGCAAATTTCAAAGAAAAGGGTTGTCTTTTACAGCAGCTTGAATCAGGGCTTGAATCCATGGCAAATCATGTTCATCATGGTAAAAATTAGCTCAAATGCAATAAACAGTGATTAGCAAAGGCCATGAATAAACACCCTGTTATACGGTCCCAACTTTTGTAATTAAAAAAAAAAAAGTGGGATATTTTTCGATTTGAAGGGAAAAAGTGACATTTTTGGAATCTTTTTTGAAAATTCCTGAAATGTTGATAACAAACACACACAAAACCACCCGACCGACCAGAACAGGGATTTTTTTGGTGGCCTAAAGGAAAATCGCAAACAAAATTGGGGCATTCAATCTAAAACAGTAAAAATCAGGGAAATGATATGCATTTTGCAATAACCTTAACCCTACCAGTGTTTTTTAAAAACAAAAACAAGGATTTCGGAGTATTTTCACCCAATAAGTCGCCGCTCCCCCAACAGGATTCGATCCAGGGACCCTCCACACACCAAGGGCCAGCTCCCATAGGCAAGCCACGGCTATCAGCATCACGTCCATGCAGTATATTGCGCTCACTACATGTCGATCGTTTACATCATGGAAAACCTGTCCCGCATGCGCTGGGAGATCAAATTTGTTGTGGTATTTTGTGGCATCTTGTACTTGTAGTGTTAGGGTTAAAACTTGAAAATACTTGTTGGGTCTAAAAATGGGAGGAAATTGTTATTGAAATATAAGCCTACTTTTTTTAGGACCATAAGAATATTTGAAAAAATTGATAGCTCAGTATAATAAACACCTTTGTATACAAGCGCTCCACTAGTCATCAGCAGCAGAAGCTGATCAGATTAAAGTATTGAAATGAAGTTAATGATCTTTGGTTAATTAACCGCTAATGACCCATGTGCTTCTAAACTTGGCGTAGAATAACAATTGTGTTTTATAATCTTATTCATTGAATGTCGCGATCTGTCCAAAGTAAATCTTGATAAATACATGTGTGTTAGTCTTGCAATGACCTGATAGATTATTAATAATAGCAATTAAAGATTATGGAAATGTCAACGCACACCTAAATAAAAGCCTTTACTTGTTTGAATGTTTTTGAACTTTTCTGCCATTGTTTCAGGCAACAAGTAATTTTTGACCTTTTTTGTTGTGATATTGTGAGAAATTTTTTGAGGTCTATTTTATGCAATATTTAGAGAAATTTACAGAATATGGGATTGTGTGGTGCATTGACATCGAAGATTGGCCACATATTTCAAATTTCAATATAACAATGAAACAATTATTTTAGTGATTGAAAACCTACATTAACACTTTCCACACGGCAGTAGTCTGGAGACGACATTCCAAAACTTCACAAAATGTTACAAAAATGTCAAAATTATTGAACTTCATTACCATACAGGGTGAGTCAAAAAGAAGTTGTACGGGAATGAATATTTGTTTAAAAATAGACCAAACCATTTTGACAAACCAATGAGACACGTATTCAAAGAGCAACTTATTTCACTCATATGACAAAAGAAATCATTGAAATCGATCAATTATATCAGGAGCTATGTCTGTTTTAATAAAAGAACCCTTTTTTTTAGCTGTCCACGGAACGCTTAATTCTCTTGATATCTACCCACTCTAAGTGGGCAGCAAAATGTACACACGGTCATTCATATTCAAATAAGATTAAAACCCGGGAGTTCCAAACACAGGTGGGAATGGTGTGCCTAAAATAAATAATCAGTGACTACAATAAGAAATTTTCTTTACTTTGTTCTGTTTTACGTATCGGTGGACAGCTAAAAAAATGGGTTCTTTTAGTAAAATAGCTTTAACTCTGGATAGGAATGATCGATTTCAGTCCTTTTTTTTCAGATGATCGGAAGAATATTCTCGTCTCGTTGTTGAGTTTAAAGTCAATTTTCTTTTTTCTTTCTCAGGAAATAATATTCAAATCTGTACAACTTCTTTTTGACTCACCCTGTATTATGTGGAATCACCATATGCTTAGTATTGGTTCAGTAATCCTTGAGATATACTGGGATTGGGTAAGGTTTCTGAAAAAGCTGTTTGTATATGGTAAAAGAAATATAGCTGTGTGAAAAGTGTTAAAGGGACACTAAGAGATGTGTTGGAGGCTGCGCCCTCAATTATGATAAAAACTGGGATTAGGCCTAGTATGTTTTTATAATTGTATTACATGTATGAACTTACACCTATAAGGATTAAGAAAAATCAGCCCTCTATGTACAAGAAAACGTCGATTCAAAAAATGCTCGTACAGCTGCTATGAGCATTTTACGTCCGATAGTATCCCCCTGCAGTACGCGTGATACATAACGCGAACCATATTTGCATAGAGGGTGTTTTTCAATAAATAGCGATGCTACTGTTTTAATCATGTTTTGCTGTGTTTTTGTTAGTAGAAACAACAATAATGGCAATTTTTAATGTTCATCTTGAATTCTGAAGTGAATTTTCAAACATTTAAAATTTTCAACACCACTTAATGTCCCTTTAAGTCTGTGCTATGGTCCTACCAACCCATGATTACCATTGCATGCCCTTGAACCCTCCCCAGCCTCCCCAAAACCTTAACAAAATATAACGTCTGATAAAACGGGGAGGGAAATAAAAATAAGATAAAATGAATTCCATCCCATTGCACCTCAAAGGAACTCAACAAATTCTAGGGCCAATGAGAGCACCCCTACCAACTGTCACAGGGGGAATGTTAATTGCTAACATTGTTTTGAAAAGAAAGACAAGGGTTTGTGCAAGGAGGGCTTAGGACATGAAACACTGAAAACCTAAATTGATTGCCTGACTATAAAGCTAGTCCTGCCTCGTGGTAGCCACTTAACTAGCTTTTGGTTAGTCTGATGATGTTAGACAAGTTTAGGTTAGTCACTCAACTACGGTAACTGACTAGTTTAAAGTTAGTCCAGATGGTGTCCATCTGGACTAACATAGCATAGTCCACTAGGCCTGATTAACTGTCTCAGACTAGTCAAGTATGATTGACTAACTACAAGCTAGTCCGTCCAGCTGAACAGTTCTTGTTAAACCATAAGTGATGTAATAGCAAAGTGGATACAGTCTGGTAGAAATCTGTCCTAAGTTATATCAGTCACATTCTTTGATTTGTGTAAAGATTTGATGATCGGTAATGATTGGAGACTTACAAAGATGACATTTGTGCACAGCCACGGCGGCAAAAGGGTGCAGTTGTCTCTGAAAGAAAATGTTGAGAAACCAACAAAAACCAATAAAAAGAGATTTTTGAATGCTTTAAAATGACACCTTTGTGATTTCGTTTGTATACTGGTTTCTGATTATCTTCACTTTCTTTGTTTTTCTATGACTAATTCCATCAACATGTCTAATATCTCAAAATGCACTTTACCGACAACTGCAGCCTTTTGCCTCAACAGTACATATTTAATGATACTTATTTATCACATGTTGAGTTGGTGCGTTACTCCAATAGACTTGTCCTGTTAACTTGATTTAGGGATACTACATCCCTCCTTTTTCGCCCAGCTATCTGGGCATATAGTTTGGCTTTCACTCAGCATGACGCCGATTTTGGTTGACTCTGGCGGTATAAATGTCCCCATTTTTGTGGCTAAACATGAATTTAGTGGCAGAAATGGCAAAAACATGCCCATGTTACATCAGAATTGTGGTCGAACGAGGGAAAACGCTCTTGTATTTCCGAAGATATCGAAAATAAAATAATAAAATTAGGGCTATTCCACAGATAGTCAAACTATCTGTGGCTATTCATGCTATTCCAGCGTGGTGTTAGATTGGTTTTTGTTTTCATCGACTGTCTACATAGATCCAGGGATACTATTAATTGATAGACCCACCGCCGCGCCAGGCTCAGAGAATTGGAAGTTTGCGGTTCATCGATGAAAGTTTGCCCAGAGACTGGCGTATTACATAAATAAGGCCTATTAACACAGACCTTGACGACTATATCCATGCACCGTAGTCCAAATCTAGTAAATTATAGTAATTTTTGATAAACTGATTTAATTTGGCGCAAAGGAATCGGGAAAGGAATACAGATATGATGTGCATAGATATGATACGAGGTGTATTTTTTTGATAAATCTAATATTCTTTGATTAGAAAGAGAACTCATTTTGCATGGGTGAAGGGTCCTTTGTTTTACGGTGTGGCCCCTGGAATCTAAAAATAATTGGTATTTATTATTCCGCTAATATTGAAAGTTTATATTAAGAAATAATCTACAATTTAAGAATTATATTTATCTATGATAGGATTTAGTAACATTTTTGACGCATCATTATCATATTGATTGAAAAGTTAAGGCCATGTTTTTGAGATAAATAATGGTTTTTTTCCCGCGACCTATTTGTATTGCGGAA
Source organism: Ophiura sarsii (assembly GCA_035610835.1). NCBI lineage: Eukaryota > Metazoa > Echinodermata > Ophiuroidea > Amphilepidida > Ophiuridae > Ophiura > Ophiura sarsii. The sequence continues at coordinate 9,826,236 of CM069459.1, read as the reverse complement.
TTAGGGAGGGTGTAATTCGTCAGCACCCATCCCGTCAAAACGTGCGTTTTAGCCAAGCATTGTTGTGTCGTTATATGGTTGATTGAAGACGTGTGTATCAGAGAGATCCAGCACTCGTAAATTGCTGCATAGTTGATGCCCGGAGTTGTTTTAAAATAGCGCCGACCAATGCAAATACACAATTTTGACAAAGTAACCACAAACTGGCGACTAACCGTAAATAACATGTTTATAATTTAAAAGTATGTACATTATGTAGAGAGTAAGTCACCAGTTTTCGAACAACGCCATTTTAAAAGCAATACCAAGCATCAGTATGCAACTCTTTTTAAGCCATCAGTTTAAAAAAGCATAGTCCTTCAATTACATGATTTGGTTGAAATGAGTGCAAATAAGTGCTGATTGAGACAGGCGACTTAAAGGCAGATGTTCCGACTTTCAACTTGAAGTTTTCTATTCGACTAAAAGGTCATCCTCAAAAAAGTCGTATTCCAAAGTTTGAGTTGCATAACTCTAATGGTTCTTATTTTAGACGCACAAGATGCCGTGAAATGTTCCCATTGAGCATGTTGAGTTGTACACACACTATATTGGTGGTTACCACTTTTCGCGGTAATTCGATGTTATTTCACCGATTTCTTCGTAATCATACTGATCCGTGGACCGTCAAATTTCAGTAGTTCATCTGTGTTATGAAAATGTGATCGGGACATCTACCTTTAATACCCTATATAACATTTCAAAATAGATACATGTTGAATCTGACTATGCATTAAACAGTTAAATGAACTCCCACTCATGGATAACAATGTTAAAAACTAGTATCATGATGTAAACATATTAAGCCATGAATTTATTTCTTAACATGGACAGTTTTACCAAGTTTCAACGATTATTTAAAAACGCTTACACTTTCCACGCAGTTTTTGGATTTTTCCATTTACAAAGCAAATTTTCAATAACCTTTCGAAACTCAAGGCCTATCTCAAAAATTACAGAAACAATAATAATACTGTTTGTACAAATTTCAATGCATTTCTCATGGGGATTCAAAGATGTAGTGCGATTCAATAATTTTGAAATTTGTGACATTTTATGAACATTTGGAATGTCGCCTCCAACTACCTGCCACATGGAAAGTGTAAACATATCTAAAGTGAATACTGCATGATATTGTGAAAGAACTACTGAACAATTTCTCAATCAAATACTAATATTTCTTCATACTCATCCAACCAGCCAGTATACCAAACTTTAGAGAACTAATTCCAAACATAGCATTCCCTTCAAATGCACAAGAGCCCAAAGTTAATAGCATTCACAAATTGATTGCTTTAAATTTCGACTTATTCAAAAAATAATACCAATTTTTCACAATCTTGGAACACTGTTCTATCTATATAAGTGTTTATAGTGCAAATTTGTTGGAAGCTTTTTAAAAACAGGCATTGAAAAATACCGAAAACCCCCATACTGTCTCTACAAAAATAGGTACCTTCACGGATTGCATACAACCTAAGGCCAGTAGTATATCCAACGTTTATAGCCCCGGCTTGTGTTTTACGGTATGAATTGCCAGCAATTCCCTAAACGTTAAATGTGAATCATTGTATTCTAGAGTAACATTTGTAAAAAAGATCTTATATTTATCTACTGTCTGCAAAGATTATTTATAAAACAAAATAAATTCATTACAATTAGTATCTCATTTGTATTCTTTGAATTATTTACAAAAACATAAGTGCTAACTGAAACTTCAAAACCCCACACTTCTCTGAAATACATCAAAGCTCCAGTTCAATATCTCTATGATATGAAATTCTATACACCTATTCTATATAACACTATCAACTCAGCTAAACCAAAACGAGAGCTCCCACTCAAAGGTATCTTACTCAAATTGTCCTAAACGTGGACATTGTATAGGTAACATCTTCCTGGATCACTGATCCGACAAAATTAGTTCCATCATGCATAATTTATTTGTAAACAATGATATGACCAATAAGAGAAATTGGAAAGATTTACCATGTAATATCCTAAATATAACAACGCCTTATCTAAAGCTGTAGCCTGAACCAGAATGTCCACTGTCTCATTATACCAAAAATATAAAATGTCATGCAATGAGCTCAAGGCACTTATCCCCTCGCTATTTGGCCACAAAAAAAAATCTTTGGAAATATGAACGTTATATACCTGGAAAATACTATACAGACGTAGCGCTATCATAGTACATTAGACTTTCATAGCAGAACCCGACGAGCTACAACTGAAACTCTCACCATGTCCCCAAAGTGGACTTCACCTCATTGCAAGGAATTTTACCTGAAGCTGGGATTTCCCTTTTAAAGGGAATTTTTATTCAAGAGTTTTTAAATCGAGAATGCAATGTCTTGATTTTTTGATGAGTTAAGCGACAAAAAAACAAAAACCTCATCAATGGGAAAACAGACCTCCTGATAGATGAATATTTTTAAAATGTTTTTAAAAATGTCCAAAAATTTAACTTTTCTTTAAAATTATTATTTAATTTTTTTAATTTTTTTAATTTTTTAATTTTTTTTAATTTGCAAAAATTTGCAAAAAAATTGCAAATAGTTTCCAAAAAATTCCTAAAACAAACAAACTGTAGAACGAGGTTTTTTCTTCGCCTAATAACTATTCAAATTGAACTAGGGCATATATAGGCTGTATGCTAAAACACATTGATATTATCAGGGTTAGTCCTTTACTAGATTTAGGGATATGCCTACTACAGTTTCTTTGAATGGGATCAGTTCAAGATCCTGCAGGTCATTGTAACTCCACTGATTTGAAATTAATGACCCCATGGGGAGAATTTAAATCTATCATAATACATGATAATACTAAGAGATAAGTTGTACGAGCCGTGGGCTTTATTACTATTAGGTACACCTGATCCTCAAGCAATCTGAGTTACCTGTCCTGTAAATGTGCTAATTTTCTATACCAGCAATGGTGCCCATCCACACTCCATGTAACTTCAGTCGTGGACCTTTTGAAGGTGCAATTTTGTAGAGCAACAAAATGAAAATGAGCAAATTAAAGCACTATTACGCGATATTTTCCACATTTTTACACATATTTTTCTCTTTTATAATGAAGTTTGACTTATCCCAGGCATAGACGATTTACTGTTTATGCCCCAGGAAAGACTTTCCTGAACACATTACAGAATTTTACTATTTCATAATGGAAATCTGCTTCCAATTTCTAAGGGAACTTTTCAACATATTTGTATGAATTTTCAGCATAAAGCATTCTGTACTATTGTGTTCACTACAATGTACTGTTGCGATCAGTGTTGGAGTCGAGTCCTCATCATCCGAGTCCGAGTCCGAGTCCTTGAGGAAAGGACTCGAGTCCGAGTCCGAGTCTTTGCCAATTTCTATGTCCGAGTCCGAGTCCGAGTCCGAGTCCGAGTCCTCAATATCCGAGTCCGAGTCCGAGTCCTTATGTATCAAATTCAAGACGCAGTTCACCAATACTATATTAACGATTTATTAATCAGAATTTCAGTTCTATACTGTTTACTTATAAATACAAATATGAACTGTTCATGAGGGAAATGGGGTGAACTATTGCCCCAAGGTGATCTGGAGACGGTAGGCCTACTATTTTCCCGATGCCGAAGGCTGAGGGAAAATAGTAGGCTTAGGTCTCCAGATCACAGAGGAACAATTATACAGTTCACCCCATTTCACGAATAAAGAGCAGTCCATAATTGATTTATATAACGCATGAAAATATTTTTGTGTGCGATTTTGATCAAAACATGAACAAGATCTTACAGGCGAGTCGATCCTCCATGCCATTATGGCAAAATCGTACGAGGCATGGCATTTTTTGCCCGGTCAATAGTACGCGGTCAATAGTACTTTTTGAAAGACAAAACAAGACCGGAAAGTTACGTCAAGCATGAAATGGACCAAACTATTTTGTGTTATTATGATGTAGTATCCACCAATCAGATGGCTAGAATATTTCCATGCGTTATATAATAATTACTTATCAAAGTATAAGGCCAAATTAAAAAAATCATTTGTCTCAAAGCTCCCGCGCGCGTTCGTTTATTGATGCGCATTAGAAAAACAAAAATCTGAAAAAACTTTTTTTTTTAATTTTTAAATTTTTTTCCCAAAAAAAACACACAAAAAACAAAAATTTCACTGATTTTTCAGATTTTCATTGATCACATCATCTTAAATACAAAAGTTCACTTTTACAAGGATTTCAATATTTTATATTTAAAAAAAAAAAAAAAAAAACTTGAAAAAAACCCCGCATTCCGCATTAGTTTTACAACAGGAGAGGAGCTTTGAGACAAACAATTAATTTAATTTGGCCTAATCACAGTCAGTTCAGTAACTTACTTTATTAGGCTTGTGTTGTCTTTTGTGGTTGTTCTTTTAATTACTGCTTATTTGCAATTATTTGCATGCAAAATTACTTAAATTAGAAAGAGTGTATAGAGGAAAAGATCCGCAAGACGCCAGATACTGATCACAAGGGCCACAAATGTTGGAGTTGCTTCCTTGCCCGTATTGGTCTTGTTAGTCATCCTCTGACACATAGATCAAATTCAACTATGTAACTGGTCTTTGTTGTCATTGTCGTCTTTGCTTTGCGATGGACGAACAACAACAGATCGAGTTAAAGAAGTAAATTATTGCTATTGCTAAGGCTAATAATTCTGATAAAAGCCAGGATATAATTTAATGTTCTTTGTATTTCATTGTTTTTAAAGCAATACTAAATCGACGATATCTTTGGAACTGGGAGTACTGACATTGAAAGAAGATGTCAGTAAAATAAGGCTATGAAAATGAACCAGGAAAGAAAATTGAATATTTCATTGCTTGATAACACCTGAGTTTTGACCTCATCAATCATCAAAATCAGTTTTGAGTTGGCCTAATGTTATATGTTGAATTTAAAGAAGATGCTCATTGCACTTCAGGAACATCAGCATCTGCACCATTTGGGGGGATAGTCTAGCACGATGTGGCCGCATGATCAACCCACCCCCCCCCCCCCTCTTCTGAATATACGTTCCATGGTAGCGCTACTTGCTGGTCTGGTACAACAGCACCCTCTGTGTTACTTATGAAAGTTATTGTTTTGCTAGCGGCGGACTGCGAAATTTAGTCCCTCAGCAAAACAAAATTCAGATAAATTAATGAAAATAAAACACCTGAAAAAACCCAATTTTGCCGGACTCGATGAGGACTCGAAGCCGAGTCCTCGAGTCCTTGGGGTCCGAGTCCGAGTCCGAGTCCGAGTCTTTGAGTACTGGGACCGAGTCCGAGTCCGAGTCTTTGAAAAAAAGGACTCGAGTCGGACTCAAGTCCGAGTCCGAGTCCCGAGTCCTACAACACTGGTTGCGATTGTAGCTGGAAACACTGTAGACGGCGTTAAAACTATGTCAAACCATGGAATTCTATTTACTAACACACACAAGAAACCACTCTGAAAATAAACTGTCGGTCTCGGTCAGGTTAACCCGACAGCTTATTTAAACAAGGTATTTAAAAAAAACTGGACGGGGGAGATAGAAGACTGTTGAAAGTTCAAGAACAGACATTAACAAACAGCGTTGCTACTATGTTTCCTAACAATTTAACTCTAAGGGATTCAAAAGTGTTTTTGATATCAAATGAAAGGTCCCATTTCTCATTACACTGATGATGCCCTTAAATCTAGAATAGGGTCAACAACCTTTAAGACGTATGGTTAACATTGATGAAGAAGTTGGATTGGGGTAATTAAAGTTGTATGGTGGACACCGAATCATTCAGAAATATTATAAGGACACATTGAGAAATAGGTTATGTAAAACTTTTTTTATTAAAGGTTATTAAAAATATTCTTAAACTAGAGAATAACAAGACTAGGCACGCCTAGTTAGAGCTGGTCGGATATTTGAATGTTAAAAAATGTTTTTGTATTGTAATATGGCAGAAATAATTTGGAAAGTGGTGTTATGGTACTAATTTTTTTTAACTGGAAAATATGATTGGCTTTATTTGTTCACACAAAGTAACTTACACATATGTTATTCTTAGGGAGTGTTCATAAATACTCTGGTGGTGGAGGTTGGAAATATTTGAGCTTTGGACATATTTTTTTCTTGATCACCCCAAACAGCGTTATTTTTTGTCTTGATCCCCCTTTTTCGTTGATTTTTTTTCTTGATCCCCCTGTATATCCAATTAATCAAGCAATAGTAGATTTGACTGCTCACGAAGCATTTCTTTCTGATCCTCCCTCCATTTTTTCCAACCCCCCCCCCCCCTAAATAATAAATTCATTTGGACAATCCACTGAATAATGTTGATGAATGTTGTGGAATTCTGAGACCTTTTTGCCTTTGTCATGACAGAGAAAGTATTATGATGTAATAACCCCCCCCCCCCCCCCCCTCCATAAATAACGAAGAATTTCTTTCTGATCCTCCCTCCATTTTTTCCAACCACCCCCCATAAATAATAAATTCATTTGGACAATCCACTGAATAATTTTGATGAATGTTGTGGAATTCTGAGACCTTTTTGCCTTTGTCATGACAGAGAAAGTATTATGATGTTATAACCCCCACCCCCATAAATAATAAATATTTATAATGAACACTCCCTTTGGTTTGAAAAGGTAAACAATTTCATTATGGTTTAGAAAACATAATGGGCCTCTTTTGACTATAAAGTAAGTATATGTAGGACAGTATTTTTACTCTGGGGAAACTTATCCAGTAAACGAAATACTAATATAATGAAACGGAACACCGTTTTCGGTTCGTCACATATTCTAAAGCTTACCCTCTACATGTAGCCCAGTGCAATCAGGCCTGTATGCATTCTGTGTCAGCCTGAACACACGAAAGCATAGGGGAAAATAAGCTTATTAAAAAGTTGACTGATTAGATCGCGTACTTCAACTTTATAATCTCATCTTTTTATGTTCCCATAGTAATCCTTAGTTACATTTAACAGTCAGGCAACTTATTATAGTCTTCAAATGGTCACATTCTGTGTATTTTGTGTGTAAATGTGATTCGTAAACTAAATCTGGTCCCGATATTTTGTACGATGTATGATCCCCGTCCTCAAGGGGTTGTTGCCATATCATTGGGCTAATCATATTGAAGGGTTCACCTAGACTGTAACTCTCAGCCGCCCTCTTATGTCGCTATCTTGCAGGCTCCGATATTTGTACAGCTTTAGCGTCCGTACGGTAATATTGATGACTGGGGGATGTAGCCTAGGGTTCGCCATAATCATTGGGCTAATTGCGAGAGCCAAGGCAACACGGAACAAAGAGGCCGTGCCGTGGCCGTGGACTCAGTGACTCAGTATATTACTAAATCATATAATATAATACAAAATAGCATCCAAATAGCTTAGTATATTACTAAATGGCATCCAAATAGCTGAAATAACTTACTGTGTCCTCTTACCTTCATATTATAACAATATCAATTACATTTTACAACAAAATCGCTTCAGAAGATGATTAATGCAAGTTATTAGCAAATGCAATTTTAGGGGTTTGTGAAAAGGTTACGACTTAGAAACGTCGTTTCAAATGACGGGCTCGTCATCTCCCCCGTCAAAAATTTGTTTGGAAGTAATTAGGAAACGTATTGCTTCGTTACTTAGAGGATATTTTTATTTAGTTTCACGTTTATAAATGTAATTTGACCAAACTAAATGGCATTTAGAAGGAAGAAAAATCAAAGATAGTGCACAAAATCTTATCATGAAGATCACATAGGCCTAATATGCCTTTAACCCATTTTTAAGTATGTATGTAAATTATACATATACATTTGTATATCATTAAAACAATTTTGCCAAATTGAAGAAGAAAAATGGGGACAATTTTAGAATTGGGACCTAAGATATACCAAAAATAGGTTTAATCCCGGTACTGTCACTCTCAAAACTTTCAGGTAACCATGCTCGTGTAAAACTTCTCTAAAAACCGTGTCTATTAAAACTCTAACCCTACTACACCACACGGCAACAGATTATTTTTCCGATCCCCAAAATTCACCAGAAATGTCCCCCGCTCCCCCCCCCTGGATTTGAACCCTGGACCTCCTGCACCAAAGCCCAGCTGCCAATCCACTACACCACGGCTCCACTACACCTCGGCTCAGTATATTCGCCTCGTTATATAGTCTGGGTCCATTTTGGAGCCCAAAAACGTGCATGTGGGGTTATAAAAATTGGCCTTGTTGTTGCCGTGTGGTGTAGTAGGGTTAGGGTTAAACTCAATTTCGGGAATACTGTGGTGTTTTTAAATAACAATAAAGGTCACTTTTTTATTGAAAAGTTTCCAAAGGGAAATTTTGTTCCAGTTGGCAAGTAAGTGGCAGAAAACTCCTTATTTATGAAGAAGAAAAAAAATATTCAGGATTTCTAGCAATTAATTGCATCATGCATCAAACTTTGACTTTGAGTTTTCTTTACTAAAACTGCTTAAACATGAACAATTATTATTTTTGGCCTTTAGTAAGCTGGCACGTGTGCGGCTTGTGCCCTGTTCAATTCTGCGGAAAGATTGTCAAGATAGCCCTCAAGATAGCTTTTGATAAAACTTTAGATCTCACACTTCGGGCCGTGTGTGCCAAATTTGTTGCTTGGGCGATCCTATGGAATTCAAACTTAGTGATGAAGTTTGGATTTAAATTTAAAGAGTGGCAGGCTAGCTTACAAACCTTGAAAGGGGGGGGGTACTCGGTCAACATGAGGTCATGAGGATGTGCCACCGTAAATACTGTTTAAAAAAATATATAATATCTGTTTAAAAAATAAAATGAATGTTTTTATACTTGTTTTTGGTTAATTAATCCATCTAATTTCTTGAGTTTGCCATTTTTAACGAACAAAATTTGTGGCAATGTTGGAGAGTAAATGGTCTGATTTTATGTAATTTGCCTCTCTTTCAAAAGAAATTAACATTTCTGCTTCAAAAACGCTATGTGTTTGACGACCTAAGGAATGTAAATGCATGAATTGCATTACCTTTCCAAAAATTAAAAAACAGCCCCCCCAAAAAAACCCACCCCACACCTCACCTTTTTATATTTTTTTCCTGACAAACATAATCTGCCTTTAAAAATCATGTGCACCCCTGGTGTTTCATATGAATCTTTTGTTTCCTATTTTGGTTAAAGAGTTGTGAGGGTAAATTAAGTCTGTTGTATTTAGTCAACTGTTCATTGCTTAATTAAGCATCTAGGACGATTTATTTGTTTATGATCGGCATAATTAGATTAGTCAATTAAGAATAACACCATATATTAAACAGTTACAGGGGTCTTACCAGATTTTATTTACAGTCGTGATTTCTCCTCTACATGAAGTTGTGTCATTAAAACAGATTTATGCCCAAATTTGAGTGAAAATTGTGAATGTTTGAAAATTCACCATAATGTTAAAGAAAAAAACCTTTTTCCAACCAGAAAAAAACCTTTTTCCAACCAGAAAAAAACATTTTCCAACCAGAAAAAAAACATTTTCCAACCAGAAATAAAACATTTTCCAACCAGAAATAAAACATTTTCCAACCCTACTTGAAAGGTTTGTTTGTCTGAATATTAGGTTTAAAAAACCCCTTATTTGTTGACTAACGAATGATTGAAGAATATTGAACCAGTGACCTCATCACTAAATTAAAAATTCATACACTATTTATATATAGTATCAGCATGATCAGAAAGGAGGAAAGTAATATGTGAATGAAGTGCATTGAAAATATCTAATTGCAATTGCAATTGCACATAGTATGAGCTCAACACGCATCATTTTGTTAATGCATTATGGTAAGGTCACAAATTTTCCGCGTTGCGGCATTGAGGTTAAACGCGGAAAACGATATTTTGATGAAAAGAAGAAAAAAAATGCACAAAAATTGTCCAAAACACAAAATTTATAAATAGTCCTGAATAAAACAATATAAATATTTAAAAACGATACGTAATAAAACAAAACAAACAATATTTAAATATAAAACTCCAAGATATAGAGGGTCGGCTACCGCTACACTAATAATAAGGTAAGCCTAAAAATCTAAAATGATGTGTTTTTCTGTAAAGTGTGTTTATTTTGGTTTTATAGATCGTACATTTTAAGCTTTCTTGGGGAAAATTACATCACAGAAAAATGCAAATTTACAAAGCGGAATAACGCGGAATTCAACAGTTACAAAGCAGAAAATTTGTGACCTTACATTATGGCTTCGCTGATTTTGACTAAGTTACAGGTGATATCAAATTTGTAAACATGTTTTTATTCGTTTGAAATAATTTTTAAGAGTATGTATGCAAACATTTTAAAACTATTGTAAATTTTATTTCATTTTGCTGTATGGATTAGGTCAATACATGCATGTTTTGTTTCTGAAAAAATTAGACAAATCAATGTACTTGCGCAAAGCACTCCTTGTCCTATATGGTTGTGCCATTATTCACATCATGCGTGCATTGATTTTTCATTTTCCTCTCGAAACAACATATTGGCATTTAAACAACTTGATGTTACACTTTTTATCTCCTCACAAGATCAAAATTACTTGAAATTTACTGGTGTTGCTACACCTTTCATGGAAAGTTTTTCTTCTCTAATATTTCAATTTATTTCATTACCAACACAGATGACCCTACATTCTAATACATGGTGTTTATTGACCTATATTGTACGTACATTGGGCTATTCAATTTGAAATCCATACACCCCCTATGGAAGACATGATATTAATCTTCCACACCAGGAGTGTAGAATTCAAATGGAGTCACCCATGCAGGTAACCCCATTAAAAATTCACACTCCCTGTGAGGAGATGATTTCGAGTCATTTGGTAATTTAAACACTTTGGACTTTGGACTTTTGTGTAAATTGAAAACCCCCATTAATGTATGTGACAATATTAATGTTTTAAGATATTGTTATTCATTTATTTGTTAACCCATACAAGTATGTGCAAGTAGTGTTTCTCAGAAGAAATCAGTCTTATGTATAAGAAGCCCAATGGCGCAATGAGAAACTGGTACGTGGCTGCATTTTTTGAAGTCCATAACTTTTAAGACGTAATTGTCTTACCTCCAAAAGTGGCTGATTTGAAAATAGACCTAATTTTTGCAAATTTTCGGGAAAAAAGACACAAAAATCACGAAAATAGACCCATTTGTAAAAAGTGACCCCATTATTAGGGATTTCCAGCACAAAATCATACCCCATGTTTAGGGATTTTGTGCCAAAAAAGCTACCTTACGAGCGGCACACCCCCGTATACCGTCTTAGATTCTACGGGCAACAGGACCTCAGACGGTCATTCTGTCTGGGCTTTTTAGGGGTTCTAAGGTGAACTTTCAACAATTTTTGAAATTTTCAAGTTCATTTTTTTTAAATTCCAAAAGGTTTCCAATATTTTCCACAATTGAGATTCTTTTTTAATTAAAAAAGAATGGGTCCGTCAGCCCCGTAGAAAAGTAAGGTTTTTTATCGCCCAATAGAAGAAATGGTTTTAATTAAAGCTAAAGGTAATTTACTGGAAAATTTACATTTGAATCCTATACTGTAAAAGCCAATATTTTCACGTACAGATATTTTCGCGGATTTTGATATCAAAGACATTTCGCGAATTGTTTTTTTCGCGGGCGACCGTCTGAAAGCATTGCATGAATGTGTAAAGCAATATTTTCGCGTGTTATAATTTTCGCGGAAAAAGATTTTGCACGAAAAGCGCGAAAATAAAACCACCGCGAATATTTCAGCTTTTACAGTATTTGAATCATATTATAATAGTTGAAAGTAGCCCAACTGGTCTACTAAATTGTTGGTTTAGTAACACTCTGTACGTGCAAGTATTTCAAGGATATTTGTAAATGTTTGATCATTTACTTTTCACATTATTTGCACAGTATTTTAATTGTTTGTATTTATAATTTGTATTATGTTATTGGTGTACAATACTGATTTAATATATTGTGTGTTTCACATACAACTGAATACTGACCCAATTTATAGAAATTTTGGGACACATTTTTGTCTTTAGTTTGTCAAAAATTGTAATTTTGTTACAGATTTTGTGTATCATTTTGAAAGGGAAAAAGTAAGAAAAGAAAAGCTTGAACCACCCACCCAACCTGAGAGGTCCACCCCTCCGTTGTTGGTATTGTTGCCCCTGGGGGGGGGGCACTGACATTGGAAAAGGGTATAGGTATGTGCCGCGCTGAATACCCCATTTTTCACCCCCTGCTGCTAGCTCTTTTGACCTACCCCTTTTGAGCCTGCATCAGTTCTTAAGACCCCAATTTTATTGAAAATTCAAAAATCGCGAAATTTTGCGTTCCAAAGACCCAATTCTTTGAAAATTGTGCGTTCTAAACCAAAAAACAAAAAACAAACAAAAAGAATCGCAAATTTGCGTTCTTGCTAATCAAAATTGAACTATAGGCCAGTTCTCAAGGCCTACGTTTTGGAAAAAATCAGTTCCAAAGACCCTATTTTTCGTCATAAAATGCCATCTGTTCAGTTCTGTAGCCCCCTTTTTGAGACCCTGTGCGGTACACCCTACCCAAAAAAAGGGTCCCCGGATTGTTGCCTTATCGTGTATGTAATACCACCAAACCGGGAAATTAGACATAGTTTTGTTTTTAAGATACAGGGTTTGATTAGTCACATTAACTATGTGTATGTATTACCACCAAAAGGAAAAGCCTGCAGACATAGTTTTGTTTTTATTATCAACTGATATCTAAAACCCGCAGGACAAATACACCGGAGTATATCAAGTACACCAGAGTGTATAAAGGTGAGAGGTTGACATAGTTTGTTGGATCTTCTTCTGACTCGGTAAACATCCTGTGTTTGTCTAGGCCTATTACTATCTGTTGATGTATAGAACGGGTGTCATATTAGTCAGAAATTCTCAGACTTTGACAAATCAAAGTGGGAGATTTACTGATAGCGAAGGGGGGGGGGGGGGGTGTCATCTTCAATATTTTTAGAGATCTGCTGCCAGCAAAATAAAAGTTGACCCTAAAATGATCAGTTACCATGAGAAAAGTGACTGTTCGCCATTACTGGATTCAGGGAACTTAAGTTTTTCTCACCTCCTCAATAAAACCCACCTGACAACCCCAGAATGAAATCTCAAATCATGACTTAGCCTGAAAGCATAAATACTCCAGTATTTATGCTGAAAGAAGGAATCACATATCATAAAACAGCAATAACAACAATTCTTTTATGTAGAAGTTGAGCTCACTGAAAATTCACAAACTAAAAAACAAAATCAAAATCAGAGTGATTTATTAATGGCGAATCTGTTGGGGGGAGGGGGCACTCAGATAACTTTTTGGTAGGGGTGTGCAAAAAAGTCAATTCATCCAAATTTTGACCTCTCTCAGTTCAAATAAACTTTAATATTGAGCGTGTTTTACAGAGAATGAAACGGCTCTGTAGAAACAGGTCATCTCTACCCTAAATATGTAGACTATAGACAGATAATCCATCTCTGGCAAAAAAAGTAGAGTAGCGTAGATTGACTTGAGTCGTCACATCAGTGGTTCTATATGCTGATACCACTACACAGAGGAAGTGAGCGGCTCCATGGGGTGTGGGCTATGTGTCACTTTGCACGATTTCAGCGTATTTGTAAATTAGTTTAGCACATACCGTATTGCTTTGTAAACAGAAGTGTGTATTATCATGGCTATGTTATGTTTATCTAGCAAACAAAACAAGTAAATATAAGTTGGCACAATACTGATAAATCAAGTTCAATTTGTTTTATAAATAGGCCTATATTTCATTATGGTAATTCTGAAAACCGTGCCATTTAATTAGTGAGTAACGCTCATCAAGGTACAGGTGAAATGGTGAAATGGTGGTGGGAGTTTATTAAAAGACCTGTGCTTGAACAGATTGCAAAAATAGAACCAAAATATTGAGACCCACTGAGTGAAAAGAATGTTCACATGCAAACGAATACCGACACACATTTTTACAGATTTTTGCATTTTTACAGATTGTTTTGATTTTTCTATGGTCATTTTCAAGGGGAAATAGGAGAGAAAGAAAAAAGAGTGACAGGCCAACCTGAGAGGTCCATTTGCCCGTACACAACAGGGTTTATTTTTCTGCCACTTTACGGGCCTGGGCACTATACAAAATACTACTCTATTTTTTGTATGTGCTGGTAGCAATCAGGCATGCTATCATACGCAGACGAATATGTTTAATAGCCCGTATGATCGCACCACGAGAAGGCGCGCGTGCTACCAGTACCTATAGTTTAATAAGTTCCAAATTGGTGAGAAATATTTGTTTTTTATCTCTCCGCTCGCACAAGTAATCCAAGCGCACGCATGCAATTATTGCCACATTCACACGATTTTGGAGGCACGCAACACGTCATGCATATGATGCACAGTGGGTCTGTTGCGTTCATGTGCGCCTGTGTCCTTCCGTATTCATTTGCTGCTGTAAGGAGGCTTCGCCAATTTGGAACTTATCAAACTATAGAGAGTAAAGTATAATCATAGTAATTTGTAGTACTCTGAGCCGTTAGGAATTGTTTGGAACTCTGTAGACATAGATCATGTTCTATATAAACAAAGGAGCTGCGTAGGTTCGATTAAAATAGATAATAATGTCCAGAGAATACGTAATATGGTTCAAACCTCATGATTTTATTAAAATTCCGATATTTCGGCCATAGGCCTTTATCAAGGTAGAAATTAGCGATGTGGTTATCCGTGACTTCGTCACGGATAACCACAACATTTCCGACGTTTTTGTAACCGCCTTGACCCATGTTCACAACAAACATGAACGCAAGACTACTGAACAACGGATTATCTTCAAGTTAGGCACCCTCCAACCCTTTGGCATGAACATTCAATTTGATGTCTTTAATCTTCATTGATTAACTAGCCCCCCCCCCCCCCCCCCCCCCCCCACTTTCTTCTGCAGCTTTCTGATGTGACTTGGTAAGCCGCGTTGCCCGGCCCGCATTTGCCGCGTTTTCGTTTTCCTTATACACGCCCGCGTTCTTGTCCGCTTTTGCCGCATTTTAGTTTTCCGCGCCGTTTTTGTACGCGCGCACGCACTCGCCCAAAATTGCACCCGCGTTCTTCTGTTTATTTAGCTTCGCCAAGTCACATCGCTAATTTCTACCTTGATAAAGGCCTATGGCCGAAATATCGGAATTTTAATAAAATCATGAGGTTTGAACCATATTACGTATTCTCTGGACATTATTATAGATCATGTTCTATTATCTGCAGTGGCTAGCAGGATATTGGTTCAATCCGCCATCGCAATTGCGTTTACATGGGTGTATCCCCCTTGTTTCCTAACATGTTCAATGCTACCTGATGTTACTTCCCGTGAATCCTAATTCCACTGTCATGTTATGTGTGACGTGTCACCTGACATTGACACCAGGTAACCACAGATAATGGAACATAGAATGTGTTTCTTTAATAATAATAATGGCATTTATAATGCGCCGTCAATCTAGGTACAACTATTCCGAGGCGCAAACATATAAAACAAAAATACAAATTAACATGAAAAAATACATAAACAAGGATGATTTGCATATACATGTACATTTATATACAAAGAAATCTGAACTGAGTCAAATAATCTTGTTTTTAACAAGTTCTTAAATAAATAAATAAATAAACCATGCTTATTAAGCGCACTCCGTCGCAAGACCCCAGTGCGCTGAACAAAACAAAAAAGAAAAGTACAAAATATGAACAAAGATACAAAACATTATAAAGTCATTTGCTGAAAGAGGTGAGTCTTGAGCGAGCTCTTGAATTGCTGCAGTGATGTGGCATTTCTAACATGAGATGGGAGCCGGTTCCAAAGTTCAGGAGATGCATGAGAGAATGATCTTTGGCCATAGGTGACAGTGTTAGTTTTCCTCCGTTGTAAGATGACAGATGCATTTGACCTAAGAGTGCGTGTGGGTTCCTTGATGGAAATAAGGTCGCATAAGTACTTTGGAGCCTGGTTATTTAGTGCTTTGTATGTCAAAAGCATAAGTTTAAAAACAATACGGCTCTCCACAGACAACCAGTGAAGATCTTTTAACACTGGGCTTATATGTACACGCTTCTTTGTCAAGGTTACCAACCGGGCAGCGGCATTTTGGATGCGCTGTAATTTGCTTAATTGAGAAGCTGGAAGTCCATATAATATACTGTTATTTGAGTCCAGACGAGAAGAGACAAATGCATGAACGAGTTTCTCAGTGCTATTACAGTCCAGATATCTGCGGATACGGCCAATTTTTCTGATAGCGTGTGAAGCGAGACGGCTGATGTTATTTACATGAGGGACTAAAGTGAGATGCTGATCAATGATGACACCAAGATCTTTTGCTTTAGTGACAGTATCAACGACAGAGTCACCAACGTTTATGGAGGGGGTGGGAACATTTTCAGAGTAGCGGGATGATAAATGAACAACCTCTGTTTTACTATCATTCAAGGCAAGCTTGTTCTTCAGTGTCCAGTTTTTAATCTCTTTGATGCAGTTCTCGAGTTCAGTTAGAGAAGGAGAGGTATCATCATTTGGATTCACACTGATGTACAATTGGGAATCATCAGCGTAGTACATACCACTAACTCCAGGGAAGCTTAAAAGAGTCAAAGACTTTACACAGATGCCTTGAAAGAGTCAAGTGAATCACAGCATCTTAAATTATAAGGTAGTGAGTTCCAGAGAGTTGGTGCAGCAACCGAAAATGCGCGATCTCCAAATGAAGAAGTAGTCCGTGGAACAACAAGTAAAAGTTTATCAGATGACCGGACGTTTTGGATGATAATGGTACAAGAAGATTAGCAATATATGTTGGTGAAGTGCCATGCAAAGCTTTCCAAGTTAAAAGAAGAAGTTTAAAATGAATCCTTTCGCGAACAGGAAGCCAGTGGAGATCTTTCAATATTGGAGTGATATGATCGAATTTCCTTGTCTTAATGTGAGAGCGCGAGCAGCTGCATTTTGAGCAAGTTGTAGTTAGTGAAGTAAGTGATCAGTGATGCCAAAAAGAAGAGAATTGCCATTGTCAATACGAGAAGTTATAAGAGCATGGACGATAGTAGCTGCGGTTTCAAATGTTAACATTTTCCTTATACTATTGACATTCCGTATATGATAATACACTGATTGGCATATCCGTCGAACTTGAACATCCATACATAGATTATTATCTAATAGGCTATTTAGCGGTAAATAACGGTACTGACCAGCCTTCACTAAAATTAATGGACGCATGTTACAGTAGGTTGAGGTTGACCTCGCATCAAATTACGTAAGGTCAACCTACCTCTCGCAACACATAAGCTTGACCTACCGCTCCGATTGGTTCCTGGAATTGTGTGAGTTTTTAAAACATGTTTTATACCGGGTGGTTCAAAAAAGAGTTGACCCAAGTTCTAGGTCTCTTTTCAACTACATTTGATAGTTTCAGAGATTTTTTGTTTACTTAGTCTTAATCAGCAGTAAGTTTGAAATTATCCTGAACAAATGGTAAATTTATCTTGTTTGGTTCTTCAGATATGGTTCATTACAGAGAGCATGCACAAAACTGCCTTGTCCACGGGAGCGTCCTTTATAGAGATAGAATGCACAAAGTGGACTTACACACCATTGTTCACAAAAATTGTGAAAAAAGGAGAAAAAGTAAAAAACGAGACATATGGAACATCTGTCTGGTGCATGACTTACCTACCTACGTACCTACGTTTCTTTGTTGAATGTGAATGACAAATAAGCACAGAAATTGGGAAACTTTGTAAGGGCGGGCTTTTCAATTCTGAATCTAGAGCATGATGTTTTATTGAAGATAAAAACTAAATGACGCTCCCGTGGACAAGTCAGTTTTGTGCATGCTTTCTGTAATGAACCATATCTGAAGAACCAAACAAGCTAAACGCGCCATTTGTTCAGGATAATTTCAAAATCTACTGCTGATCAAGACCAAGTAAACACAAATTTTCTGAAACTATAAATGTGGTTGAAAAAGTACTTTGAACTTGGGTCAACTTTTTTTTGAACCACCCGGTAGTGAGCTGAGTGCACTTGCGTGTGTCTGACTGTGGCCAGGGGGATATGTACCGTAGGTCCATCAGTATACACTACACCGATTCACGACAAAAAAACATGCCATCAAAACCCCCACAAAATGGTGGACGTGTCACCTGACAATGACATCAAATTTACCACAGATAATGAAACAGCATGTTTATAATGAGCAATTTAGCGGTAAATAACGATATGACCAGCCTTTTTGCCCATAAAACGGTCCAATGATGTTTTCTATTGCTAAAATGTAATCCTAGAATTTAATCGTCAAAAAAACCTGCAAGTAATACAGTAGGTTTTTTGCCAATACAATAACGGTAAACACCGCTTTAATAAGGCCAACAAAAAAAGTTGACTTGCCCTTTCAGGGCCTGAGTCTGGGTCGGACGGTTGGATTTGTTAAATTTTAATTTAAACAGGTACAAAAACATGTTTTAAAGATTTTTTTGAAATTTTTTGTTTTGTTGATTTCTTAAAATGTTTAAACAATCAAATACTACTCAAAACACGTTTTCATCTTTCTTTATTGTTATGTGCTTCTTTCAAAAAAAATTATTTAAAAAAAAAAAAGATATGTAAATCATGAATCATGATGTGTGGCTATGTGACATATCCAAAGTAAATTTAACCCAAACCAGGTTTTTAACCGATATCGCAATTTTGAAAAAAAATTGACAAATAAATCGGCGCGATCCGACTGGGGATCGTAACCAGGGATCGAACCAGGGACCCTCCGAACCCGAAACCCTGGACCTCATAGGCAAGCCACGGCTCTCAGCTGCTCGTTTGCGCAGTATACTGCGCTCACTTTATTGGCTCGGTTGATTTTGTCATCGAAAACCGTCTGCACATTGGTGATATAAACTTGGCCATTAAAGTAATTTGTAGTACATGTACTCAGTTAGGTTAGGGTTGATGAAAAATGAAAAAATATTAGAACAAAATTCTCAACTAACCCTACCCCCAAACCTGGTTTTTAACCGATACTGCAATTTTGGAAGAAAAATCAACAAATAAATCGCTGTGACCCGACCGAGGATCGAACTGGGGACCCTCCAGACTCGAAACCTCAGACCCCTTAGGCAAGCCACTGCTCTCAGCTACTCATTCTCGCAGTATACTGCACTCACTATATGTGACGCGATCAAGAGGAATGAGTCGGATGTCGACCCTGGTCGAAAATGAGTTTTTAATACAGTTTTAAAGAAGACACCTAGAGCTTTCAGAAACTGAAAACCCCATGTCGATATGACGTTTTGTTCCAAAGTTATGTCAAATTGTATACATGAATTTCCATCAAAACTTATGTAAGCCGCCATTTTGAATTGGCCATATCTCAATTTGGGATTCCCCGACATCCGACTCATTCCTCTTGATCGCGTCACATATAGGCTTCGTTGCTTACGTCATTGAAAAATCTGTCGGCACATGCGCTTAGAGATAGGCTTGGGCGTAGTATTTTAAAGTACTCAGTTAGACCACAGTTTAGGTGTAAAAATGTACACAGAATTAAGATATTAACCCTACACTTTTAATTCATTTCAAATATTACCTGCCTTGTATAATAATAATAATATTAATTATTATACAGACATTTACCAACAAATTTTGATGTGTGACTGTTGACATCTCAGGTCGATATGTCACCATGGTTACCATAAGATAAGGTATTACAGCGCAATTTTGAGCGGACGACTTCAGAATAAAAGCTTAACTGATCGTAGATAAGGTAATTAAAAGCATTTGTTTTGTTTGCCAAATCTAAATCATACATCGGCGAATATTGACAAACAAAATATTTAGGTCACTGAGTTCATTACGATGTTAAACTTAAAGTGTAAAATTAACACAATGTATTTTATTTCTCTTATTATTCTTTTCTCTTTTTGTAATTGAGTAGCTTGTTTTGTAGCAAATCACAAAATGTGTTATAATAATACCTTCATACAGAATTAATTTTAAAACATATTGTTTCTTTGTTTTTAGATGAGAGTAAAAAAGGTATGTAAGGGCAATGTACGCATTTACATCACTTTATTGCGTCAAACCAGCAAATAATTCAGTTGTTATAAATATAAATTTAAAACAACGGAGTTCCTTTAATATACCCTACCACTGCATGTTTTCAATGGGGGCTTTTAAGAACGACCCATACACTTACACAGTGAGGTCTACAATTGTAAGATAGGCTTTTTGTTGAAATACTACATGTAGTTTTAACACTTTCCACGCGGCTATTATTGTACCATATTCAAAACTGATTTTTTCAGAAACCTTTTGCAATTTGCAAAGTCTATCTCAAGGATTACTGAACCTATACTAGTCATGTTTGTACTTATTTCAATGCATTTCTCATGGTGATTCCAAATATGGTAATGAAATTCAATAATTTTGACATTTTTTAAACATTTTGTGAAATTTTGGAATGTCGTATGCAGCGTTGAAAGTGTTACAAGAAACACAGTCCTCACCTTCAAAATGACCGTGACTCAATTATCAATAAAGTCTGTGAACAATCCAATTTTTGGACAAATTTAAAAGAAATCATTTGTAAAGATTTTTTTTCTCCCTTTTTAAAAAAATGTTTTTTTACCATCACTTTCGTTCAGTGCTTTCTGGTGAGCCCAGGAATTGTCCTCAAATGGAGCAAGTTACAGGGCTGGAACTTCAGATTTTTTTCAACCAGCCAGTAGAGCAGGTAACTCACAAAAAATGCCTGCAAGACAGAAATTTCACCAGACAAAAGTTTGAAAAAATGTACCCACCCGGGTTGGGCGTGTACTTTGTATCGTCACTCGCCCAACGCAAAAGTGGGCGGGTGCTATTTCCAGGCCTGGATATAAATATTTACGCGCAATTCTCCTCTCAAATATTGGTGTCAGGCAAATTATGTAGGACAGACATTATCTCGACCTTTACTAATAATGTTCTATAATGATACATTGTAATACAACATGTTTATACAAGGACATATCCATTATATTACTTCCTCATCTTCAAATTATGCCTAATTAAAATTTGTTCAAAACATTCTCTAAAATGCTCTTTTTTGCAGGTTAAATTGTTCGTGCTCTGTCAAAACGTCCACAATTTTGAAGATGTTATTAAATTTTCCATTTTTTCTATTTGTTTAAGCTTATATAATGTCCATAGGCATGAAATATACATGTAATGTATGTATAGATTTAGACCCAAGAATCAAAATATTTGAGGTTTCATATTGTGGTGCGCGAAAATTGCAAAAATCAACATGCACAAACATTTCCCCAACTTTTAAACATTGGCTCCTTGCTAATCCTATTTCTCTACAACCCAAAATTCCAGACTGATCAGTTCACACAACTTAAGGCCAAACATTAGTTGTCTTGCCCTCCAAAACTGAATTAACAATTACACAAGAGTCTGGTCACATTTTTTTCTTAAATTTGTATACAGACATTTTAAAAAATCTCACAATTTTTCACCAAAAATGAAGTATCATTATTGGCTAAATTGTCTATACAACTCCTGTTGAATGATTACATAGTAGTAAATTGCTGTAATTGTCCAATTTGTCAAAATCAGGAACATGTTGTACGCAAAAGGTCAAACAATTTTAAACAAAATCTGACCGACAGACCGACTGATTTCCGCCTTTAGGGCAACACAACCTTTTCCCCCTTAACTTGTTTCTAATTTCTGCCCAAAACGAGTGTTCTTACATTCTATTTCATTATCACTTTTTTTTAAGCAAAACCAAAATCATAGTAAAGAGGGATGCCTTCAAATAGATGCAAGAAAGACTTAACAACAGCAACTTGTGATTTCATTTATGAATCCTGATAACAACAATAAGCAAGAAATGGTAGATTTCATTTCACAAAAATAGTTTGTCGAAAAATCACCACATTAGAGGATATCCATGTAACCATGCGCAACAGACTACAAAGAGGAATTGCACCTGGCCTATTCAATTGAATTGGTGCATAATGTCCAATTCATTGCATGAACCTTGTTATCAAATTGGCCTACATAATTATTATATTTGGCCTAATATATGCTTATACGACGTAAAGGCGAAAAAAGTGACGTTAAGGCGAAAAAAAGTGACGTTAAGGCGAACATTTAAACAAAGGAAAATCGTCTTAATCAGCAATTAAATTCATTATATTTGACATAATTATTATATTTGGTGAAGAATTATTCCCGACTAGATGGCAGCTATCCATAACCTCTATGCCAGGGGTTCTCAACATTATTTAATGGAGCACCACAATTATGAGATAATATGTATGATGAAGCGCCAATAGCACACATTTTCTTATGTACGTATTTCTTTATAATTTTTAGGAGTCCAAGCACCAACCACCATTGCTCCAAGTGCCACAAGGATCTATGGTTAGATGTACAGTCCTGACAGCGAGGTGAATGATGGCTCAGCTCACACAGGTATTTTATTAAGTCTGTAGGCCTATAGCGCATTGGAAAAAGAATCATATATTTTACCCTTTTTAGTCATGGTAGGCATGTTTTATATAAAGAAGTGTTTTGTTTTGTTTGTCATACTCACAAAAATAAGGAGTTTCTAGTCAATATCCACCAATGTCTTGTTTAACCTCTGAAATCATGGAATAATCATTTTTTCATGTCTCAGGTTTCAGTTCAGCTTATTCTCTTACTTATAGTATGCAATGAGTTATGAAACAAGACATTGCCAAACTCTACTATATGAATGAAGAGCTGATTATTTCTTAAAATAAGTTGTCGGCGCAGACTCCGACAGTTTATTTTCACTCTAAAACCATGATTTTGAAGTAATTAAGAATTGTATCGCCCTGTAACTTGGAATATATGTACGATTTATGATCAGAAATGTAAATCTCCAAGCAAATCTGTTTTCATTTTTTTTCTTCGAGGATTGAGGGCGTTCCCTGGAAAAGATCACATAATATATCTTTAATTATATAAATACTATTTCAAAGGATCAATCACACTTTAGTCCAGAATACCTTTTCATGCCATTTCCTCAAAATCACCAAGATAGATAAGCCCTTTTGCATATCAGCTCTTCATACTAGCACTACTACCTCCACAAGTTTTCAAATGGTAGTGTGTATACTGATACTATGGGATTTCTAAATAAAGAACCAAAGCATTAGAGTAGTTATCAAATAACAAATATTTATTAAAACGCTGGCAAAATTGACAACAACACCCTGATTTCCTCTCCAATACACATCCCCATTCCTGTACCCTACACCCCTCTGACTATAATGAGAATGGTCCAAGATATCACTGTTAGTCATCGACCAATCAGGCGTGTAAGAAGTGCCCTACTGCTGACAATGAATAGCTCTGATTGGCCCTATGCAAATGAGTTGAAAAGCCAGTCTGTGTGTGGAAATGTAAACAAGTCATAGTATTGCCACACACAGTGTGCGTTCAATGAGCAGAGTAGTGTACACAGTGCTATAGGAACCTATATGTATGGCACCACAGTGAATAATATCAATGGTGATTTAAACCTTTAGTGTGGACATTTATAAAACGTTGGATTTACATACCTTGGTGAATATTTAAACAATTAGTGATTTTTCATGTGGACTTTTATCGGGTGAGTAATCGTGGAAAATGTGCAAGATCATATCGTTGGTATGCTATGGAAACAAATCTTGAAAAAAGATTTCAAGCTTTCTTTCCAATAATATCAGCTTATTTTATTTCTTCATATCTTTTAGTTTTAGTTTGGTTAACATTTTTAAAATAATTAGCATATTGATACATTACTTTTAAGTGTTGACAGTAAAGATATGAAGCCTCTTGAAACCGAGACATATACTTCAAGGTAGAATTTAAACATAATTTAAGTGGATAGAGGTGTTGGGGATATAGGCATCGTGCCAAAGCTTTTATATTTTTGTTTGCTTAAATAATGTATAACATGTTCATGTCTAGTCTGCCAATACCATGCCCTAACATATTTTTTAGTATATTTTATAATACATGTTATTTGAAATTTGGTTAGAATTTGTTATTTTACCCCCACCATATTTTTTGTTGTAAACAGTATATAGATCGCTTTAATCATGTTGAGGTATATGTATGCGCAACATTTTATATTAGGTGGGGGATTCTCCTGTTTAGTTGGTGGTTCAACCAAGGGGTAAAACAAACATCAATGTTCAATGATTCACATTTGGTAATTTTTCAAGGAATTTGGAAACAGTGTACCTATCCACATGTATTCTTACCCAAGGGTTAACACTACGTACATGTAGTAACTGGTTTTGAAGAGGTTTATGTTTTATTATTAATATTAGGAGTACTGTTAAAGTCCCCTGTCCATGATAGGCCTACCAGCTAGTCAGCTACCATGATTTCAATTCTTAGATAATATTTAAATGCAAACCCCACCCTCTTTCGACCTGTTTAAGACCACCCCACTGGAGTCATTCTTTATTTTAAATATAAAAAGTATGTCGTTTATTTCAGTAGGTGTCTATCCATCTTCAGGAGGAGGAGGGGATGGGGGGGGGGGGGGGGGGGGGGGGGGGGGCAGAGACATGAAAACTGAATTTTCATAAAGGGGACACAAAAAGCATTGGTCATTTTATTATTAAAATGGGGAAGGGGGAAATAATGCCATGTCCTTCTCTCCAAGACTTGGCAACAACAGTACCATAGTATTGAACCATTGAACCATCTTCAGTTTCAGGGTCTATGATTCAACATGGTAGAACCTATTTATTATGTACTTCATAAATGAACCCCCACCTAGACCACAGAACTGGGCCATTGAAAAGTGCCCATTGAAAACCGTTTGTGGTGCCTGCTTGCTCACAAGATATTGGGAGAAGTTTATTGAGTGCCCATTGAAACTGTTTGTGGTGCCTGCTCTTGCCCATTGAAAACTGTGTGTGGTGCCTGCATGCTCACAAGATATTTGGAGAGGTTCTTTGTATCCTATTCTTATGAAGTGTTGCACATATCAAATATTTTCATTAGTCTATTGTCCAGCAGGCCCTCATTTAAATAGTATCTCTTGTACATTGATAGAACACTACATGTACATTTCTTCTCTATGGATGACTCGATGAGAAGGACAAATCTTTTAAAATTCAAGTGGACCCTATTCATCATATTTCACAATGCGTGTCCCTTATTCAGGTCTTATACAAAAAGTCGTAAGTTTGGTATGTAACTATAAGGTGAATTTTAAGTGTGAGAATGATGCAAGAGTTTGTCATCATCAGCAGTGGCAACAACACAGGTTTTTAATTTAAAAACTTCTTTCTCATTTTTGATTAATAATATCATTATTACGAATCTAAAGCTTACAATTAAAGGCATGTGATCTTTTCCAAGTAGCACCCTCTATCATTGATTTTTTCTATGAAAGCAGATTTTCTTGCAGATTTGAATTTTTGATCATAAATCATAAAGATCTTCTAAGTTACAGATCGATACGATTCCTAATTACTTCAAAATCATGGTTTGAAAATAGATTGTACCTAGCGGTACAATCTATTTTTCAAATTTTACTCTAAATTCACTCCTAAAACCATGATTTTGAAGTTATTAGGAATTGTATCGCTCTGTAACTTGGAGTCTTACTTGGAATTATGATTTATGATCAGAAAAGTAAATCTGCAAAAATATCTGCTTCCAATTTTTTTTCGAGGATTGAGGGCGTTCCCTGGAAAAGATCACATAATATACCTTTAAGAAAAGCTGTGTTTACATGTTTACATAGCAAAGTTGTTTATCGTCTCTAATATTATAAGAACAATACAAATTGAAGCCATGTGTGCATGTTTACGTAACAAAGTTGTTTATTGTCCGTTTCATTGTTTGCACTTCAATTTTCCGATTTGTTTAATTTTGTTTAATTTTTGGTAAAATTTAACAAATGTTTAAAACAAAAACAAAATGAATAGCAAGTACTGATACATGATACTGATATTTTACTTTAGTTGGGGAATTAAGAAATATGTGACACTATAAAGGAGGGAAACTGTATCTTATTGAATGGAAAGAGCTATCACAATTTTAATGGAAATATGTATATTTTTGAAGGTAAATTGTTGCTGTCACGCTTGAAAATTTGCATTTTTCGAGACCTGCCGAAAATACGAAAAAAAGTCACAGACTTGTTAAGAGAAGAACACAAAATGGTCGTTATCGATGATCATGTTCTGAGTTTCCAGCTCTGTCTGACGGCACGCCATTCTTTTCCGTATTTACACAAACACGTCAAATTACCAGATTGTTATCGTATATTCTTCCTCTCTTGGATGTTTGTGGTCGCCTCGCATCCGAAGCTCAAAGCGATAAGGGGATGTGCGGCGGAAAAGCGTTCGTCTATAGCTTTGAGGTTCGGATGAGAAGCCATCATGCCTTGTGGATATTATATTGTATGAATGATATCATGCGGAAGAGATTCAATACAGATTTCATCACAGCTTATGGCGTTGCCAAAGTTACCAATTTCAAGCCAAGTTGGGCTACATTTGATACCCAATAAAGGATTGGGCTACACAGTAGTATGGAAGATCAAATGGGACTACAAACGGTTGGTTTGTGTCAATTTGGACTACTTTCAATGCCAATCAAACTTTGGGATACTTTGAAAATCATGAAATAAGTTTTTTTAAGGTACGATCTCTGTACAAAATTAAAGACTTTGGTTACATTGGCAAACGAAACAAAAGCAGTTAATACAGATGTACAGTCCAATCTGCTAAATTTGAAAGCCCCCAAACAACTATTAAAACATATGAATGGAGTTGTATGAATGTAACATGATGCTGTAAAGAGAGGATTGTTAAAAAGACCTCTTGCTAATGGAGGGGAGAATTTTTAAGAAATACATTTGAAATCCCATAGATTTAGGTTTTCGTTAGGACTTAAGAGCTTCAGCAGCAAAACCCAATCACCAATCATTCTCCAGGCTTATGTCAAGTTAGGGCAAAAGAAAGGACGTTCGTGCGACATTTGGTCATCATTTTGGGCTACACCAAAGGCCAATATTCCTATGTTAAATGGCAAAACTGGACAGCTTTATTTTTAGTTAAGATGTGAAAAACTGTTGCAGACTAGCACGCACAATAAATGAATAATACAACAACGGTCAATTCTACGCTTATTTATTTCTTTAAATCAGTTATAAATAGAAACCGTCCTGCGAATTGAATTGTAAAAAGGCATTTTATTGTAGCTCGCTGCTGATGCATTCATTTCATTTGTATATTGCCAAGGGGAGGGGAAAGAAAATAGCAATATCAGTTTACCATATATTTTCCGTTCTACGATGTAGTAAAATAAATTTACATCTTATTAGACAATCTTAAATTAAACACTTGAGGGCACTTTAATACCACTGAATTGAATTTTGTATTTAAGTAAACAAAATGCTCAAATATCAAAATGAACTTCTTTTTTGTTATTGCACACTTTCAGGTGTTGAACAAAATATGGAATTTAGAATGCTCCTTGGAGAGAAACCTGGTATTGGAGGGACAGTTTACTAGTGAAACTAAGGAAATTCATACACATACATGAATGAAGGGCAATTCTCTCTTTTTTAAAGGAAATATTTGCTATTTTTTGGCTGGAAATTTACATTTATGTCAGACCTGCCCAGTATCACATCCATTTAATCAAATTCAACTTTAGGTTTCTAGGATATGTATCATGAAGATTGTTTTAAGAACATTATCATTTTGGTCATCAGGAATTTGTGACCTTGGCATTGACATTTTTGTTAAGCAGAGATGGGCGGCGGGCAGTGAGTTGTATTTTTATAAGGATTTTTTAATCAATTCTGAGGCAAATTGGCAATGCGCTAGCGCAGACAATTTCTGATTGGCTACTGTAAAGCATGATATGTTCGCGGCATTAACATTTCGCGAATCATCGACTTCGGCCTTTTTCGCGGCATTAACATTTCGTGTATGTGTTGAGTAGTCATTACAGGCCTTTAAAAAGCAACTTAAACATTTACGTGCATGATGAACATTTCTTGAGTCGACTGCACTCGCGAAATTCACTAAGTATTGATGCGCACGAAGATGTCATGCTTTACAGTAATTGTCTGTCAAGGACATGTGAATGACTTATCATTGAGGGAACTGCTGAGTGCAAACATATCCATGTTCCCCATGGAAATTATGCAAGACTTTGTATCAAGACTAGTGTGTGTGTGTTGCATTGCTCACTGTATAAATCTGACATTACAAACATAATAGTAATACTAATACAAAGAGGGCTCAGAAACACAAGGCCTTATCTCCATTTTGACCATTTTGAGAAAAAGGCTATTGAAGATTTTTAAAACACATTGGGGAGATGGAGATGAGGCCTTGTGATACTGGCTATAACTTTGAAAGGGGTTGTCTTATGGTTGTAAGGCTGTGTTGTACTGGAAAGAGAATTTCTTTCCGAAACTGTTCATAACAAATCTCATTTTTGCAAAAAATGGAGATGAGGCCTTGTTTCTGAGCCCTCGACATGTTTCCCCTTTGTATCAAGACTAATGTGGGTGTTGCATTCAGCAGTTTGTGTCGTCATCGCTCAAAATATGAGGAAGATACAGCCAGGCCTGGAAAAATTGTGGAATTCGGGAAGCTCCTTACCGAGAAATTTGGGTATTAGGAGGGAAATTTGGGTATTTGGAGGGATTTCTCTCTGGGAAATTTTGTTTGCTTCCCGGGAAATATACATTTTGTCCAGCCCTGAATACAGCAACCATACATGAAAGAGAAGATGTTTTATCGTTTTGTGATTTCATTATGTCATTATGATTATTATTACCCCTCAGTTTTGTGTGACTGTGCTGTGAGTAAATATCCTCTTCCTGAAATACATGTAATCAGATTGGGATTGTCATTTATAGTGTAATAAATTAAATTGTTTTGATATTGAAAAAACATTTTATACAGTCACAACTTGGCTCACACCATCATTTTCAAAAGTTAAAAAAAAAATAGGGGGTGGGGGAAAGTTGGATCTTATGCAATAAAATGTGAATTTCAAACGCTACGTGTGCGGTTTTCTGAGACAAACTTTTTATTTTTTTGGCCTTATTTTAACATCTCTTTGTAGGGATGATTATTTAAAATAAGAAATATGGGCTTTCTTATGTGAACAAAATATCAATTTTGATAGGGAAACAAGGTGAGTTTGATGTGGACATGCACATTGCCAGGTGTTAGGCCTACATATTGCATTCAATCAAAGTAAAGTGCACAAAAGGTGTCAGAGGCATGGCGAAAGTCACAAAAAACTGCTTATAGACCAAGTGGTGGCTTTTCTGCATGTTGCATACTCTCAATTAAACTTTGTCACCTTATTGTGTTGCTCGCCCAGCAAGATCGCGAAATATCACGCCTTATGTGTGGCTATATAGCGCATTATGTGTGGCTATAGGGGCAATTATGGGACATTTTGTCTTTGACTTGAATATGAATTATAATAAGTGCTGTGCACTTCACAACTTGGGAGTACTAAACAATGAACTGGTGCTTTATAAAGAAGTTCAAGGCTGTCGAGAAGTGTTTTTAAAGTAATCCTGTGAAGAAATTGAGTATAAGAAGCCTAAATGAGAGAAAAGGAAAGAAAAGGTAGTCATTTTTGTGAAGTTGTTATTACGCTTATTAGTGGAGGAGGTATATTTGGATAATTGGACGATCTTTGAACAAGAATCTGGAAATATACCATGACCCAGTTTTGATTTGGGACAAACCATTATGTTTTAGGGGATGTATAAGCAGGAACAAGTCTCGGTCCATGCTCTCATCACATAATTAATTTTGTTGTCTTCCCTTTCTTTCTTTCAGAGTCCCTTGCTGAAGCAAGAAGAAAACAGATCGCTTGATTTCAAGAAATTGTCGTCACAATGTCATCAAGTTTGGTAAGCATGACTATGAGCGAGGTTGTGAACGTAGATCTGAGTCTTGTGCCGGCTCTAGATCAACTGAACACTACCGACACATCAATATCTATATCCATGGACAGCGGGGGCAGTACAAGCACAGACGCCCCCAGTCTGGCAAGTCACGCTTCGTCGTCAAACTCCACAAACTCGCGCTCCACCTCGTCTCTTCCGCGTGGAACTAATCTGTATCATCATGGTGTGGTTGCAGAATGGGATAGTTCGACTAATCATCGTAACAGTATTGAAACGATTAATACAAGTATACCGGATGAGTTTGACCAGGCGGAGCGGCACTCAAGGTTAGTTGTGGTGGAGCGTGTGCCTTGGAGCGAGATGCATGTCGCTAAAGTCCTGGAGAGTGAACGTGTGAAACAAATCGTGAAGACCGTACCACATGACGTCATACAGAGAATATCCTACCTTCTACAGAGGCCTCTTGTGCGAATCGCCAAGGAGGCACAGCGTCTCAGCACCACATATGGACAATGCACAAAGCACGAGATCCACACGGCGATTAAACTCATCCTAGCGCAGCCGATCGCAGAAACGTGCCTGGCATCCGCCGTACGAGCCCTGTCGCTTTTTCAGATGAGCAGCGAAAGAGTCACGCTCAGCAAGCGTGTGCGCGCCGGACTCACTTTCTCCGTCGGACAGTTCTACCGTTGGTTGGTGGACACGCACGTTTCGTTACGGATTCATGAGCATGCCGCGGTCTATCTTACGGCATGTATGGAGTCATTAGTGGAGGAGATATTTGTTAATGCATGCTCGGCATACCATAGTAAGACTGATGGAGAACTAACGATGAGTATCATTGAATATGGAATATCGAATGAAGGAGATATCTGGGGATTATTGCAGCCGTTTGATTATCTCATCTGTGGGCGAACAGCAACAGGTAAGCACAGAGTTACATACCACAGTTGTTTTAGCCCAAAATGGGTACAAACTTGTCAATGTTTCTATTTATTGAGTATCTCATGATAAGGCCTCTCTACTTTCGTTGAGCTTAAAATTGGTGTGTGTGATGAATTCGTACGTCAAAATCAAACATGCATAACTTCGCATAAGCGTAGGTAACTTTTATGCATACATGTACATAGATATCTCTTCTCACCATTGGAGATGAAAAATGGTCCTATGCAGAGATGAATAGAACTTCTGAGATTTGATGGCTGAGAGAAGAGAGGCAGAGAGACAGAGAGGCAGAGAGAATCTACCACTAGAAGTTTCTACTTCGATGATTTCTGTCAGAGTAGGTTCTGTACAAACAAGCTCTGCTTTAAGTTTTAATTTCATTGTAAAGACTAATTTCCCACCAGTATATATAATATAGGTCTAGTTCATATCGGAATACATGACTTATGTATGCTGGGGCTAGAGGTTGCAATCATGTTCTACTTAAACCATGGTTCAACCCATAATAATCTCATTACTACATGATAAATGATGGCAACAGGCACCCCATGTATCATTCAATGATCATCATCTCGTTTAAACGAGTGGAAGTCATTTTGGCTGCATTGCATAGTGCCAAGTTTGTCAACTTAAAACTTAAAACTTTGAGGTGGAATTCAATCACAACCTAGGATAAGCATACGATTTGACAAGCTTTTATAGTGTGTTAGGTGCAAAGTTGATTTCTAAAATACATATATATTTGACTAGTTATAATGCGCTTGCTGTACCTCTATAGGGTGGTAGGAAAATGGGAACCACTTCTAAATTACATACTGCGAAATTGTGAAAGAAAAAAAGATTTTGAATTTGAAAAATGTTGCTCAAGTCATCATTAGAATTTGACTTTTAAAGTTGACTTCAAAACTTGATCAGCGATTTTGTTTACACAAAAACGAAGTAAGAGTTCAAAATTGGCTATTTCAGTTGAAATCCATACATGTACACAGGGAAGACTATAGTACCTTAATCTTTCCCACAGGGAGTGTCAAATTCAAATGGGGTTACCGACATGGGTGACTCCATTTGAAATCTACGGAAGATTAAGGTCATGTCTTCCACAGGGGTGTATGGATTTCAACTGGAAGAGTCCAATTCAGGCTCTGTAATGTAACCAACCAAGGCCTTAGCCACATTCAAATAAACAGTATCAACTGTCAAGTAGACATGGTTGAAATTTGAACAGACAGATTTGATA
Source organism: Ophiura sarsii (assembly GCA_035610835.1). NCBI lineage: Eukaryota > Metazoa > Echinodermata > Ophiuroidea > Amphilepidida > Ophiuridae > Ophiura > Ophiura sarsii. Next base: position 9,794,033 of record CM069459.1, on the reverse strand, counting down.
TTAGGCTTCTAGCTTTACTGTATTACTGAATTATTGTGATTATAAAAACAGGATTTCATTCCTAGAACCTTTTGAAACCTGGTAAAGCCATTCCTCAGCACCCCTGTACAAGTAGGTTGTGTGCACTTTGGTCCATTGATTACTTCAAATAAATGTTTATAACACATTTGTTCATAATTTGCCAAATGAGTAATCATCTTGGCAGATCCTATGGCCTGCGCCTGCTGGGTATCCAGAGGCCAGAACCTGAGGTCTCTGATTATAATACTAAATACGGTACAGGTTTAATTCGCAAAATACGAGAAAATACCAAAATACTAGAAAAGACGCATTGTTGTCTAGCCAAAATTATAATTTATATGGCATGGAGAAACCATCAACCGCAAATAGGTGCATAAGAAAACCATATTACATGGGGGAAAGTGTGAGTCTCTTGAGGGAGGAGGATGGGGAAGGGGTAAAAAAGTGATTGTGGCAAGGTGTTTGACGAGAAATATGGGATTTGATTCGCTCTTTGAGATAAATTGTCTTGGACTTGTAAATCCACTTGAAGTGCAAATGTGATGTCAGAAAGTGGTTATAAAGTGTTAATGCGGCTTTGTATTGGGTGTGTGACTGTAATTCGACAGCGTACAAGCACAAGCAAAACCAATTCCCAGCATTGGGGCGGTACATTTGGTTGCATCTCTATCTTTGGAATAGGCCCGGATGTCATACATAATTCATAATAATATCATGAATAATTGGAATATCATCATTATAAAAACATATATAGTACTCACAAATTCACAATTTACCCCCATCCCTTACTGAAATAACAGAACATACATTCTTTCTTGACCACAACTTCGTTTGGGGTAAAAGGCTATCCTTGTTATAGTTCAATCAGTTCCAAATTGGCGAGAAATATTCAGTTTTTATACATGTATCCGCGTGCAAAAGTAATCCAAGCTATAAGCAAGATTTTGGCACTACGTAAGCGTCACACATACAATGACAGTGCATAACTGCGCGACATATTACCCTATGCCAGCATTTTACGTGCGGCACTCTTCTGAATTCATTCACTGCTGTAAACAGGTTTCGGCAATTTGCAACTGACTGAACTATAGTTAGAATTTGAACTCGGCAAGGGGTCCCACATAGTCCCATGCTTTCCCCATACATCCCCAGTTGTCCCTAAGGCCAAAAAAAAAAAAAGTTGACTTGCCCTTTCCGACCGACCCTAATTTTCGGAAATCTAGGGTCGCTATTTTTTATTTTTTATTTTTTTTCAAAAAAAAAAAAAAAAAAAAGATTGAAAAAAAAGATTAAAAAATTTGAAAGAAGCACATAACAATAAAGAAAGATCAAAACGTGTTTTTAAGTAGTATCTGCTTGTTTAAAAATCAAAAAAAAATCAAAATTTTTTTTAAAAAAATCTTTAAAACGTGTTTTTTCACAAAAAAAAAAAAAAAAAAAAAATCCGACCGTCCGACCCTGACTTTGACCCTGAAAGGGCAAGTCAACTTTTTTTTTTTTGGCCTAATAAGTGTCTCATCACATCAGGTGTACCCCAGGTTTCCCATCAGGTGTCCCTCAGGTGTCTTGCAATCTTCCTCCAGGCTGGTGACAACATCCTCAGTGTCATCACCTGCGTGTCATCACCTGCGTGGGTTTGATGACTTTACCAAGTTGAAGTTTAGGTAAGGTGCTCAGTATTTCCATGTGTACGACATGGTTTACTTTAACATAATATGCTACGTTCACACAGTGGTTTCAAAAGCGTAACTTACGCTAAAAGCAATAAAAATTCCACAACTAGTTTCGTTACTCTGACCGTGTGTCCACACGCTTTACTCCTATTGCTACGCTGCGTAACTTACGCTGATTATCAACTTTGCTGGTGTGTTGTGTTGAAATAGGCAGCATTCCTCGCGCACTTAGCACATTTTGAACTATTTTGCTTGTTTTTATTTTTGCAATTTTGAGTTTATTTTGTATGGGTCAGACTTTTAAATTTCATCCGCCTATATTTCACTACATTTTAAGTTTTCACGCTATTTTCACTTGCTTGACATTAGGGGTCAATGGTACACCCACCCACAATCACTGCATTATTTTGAGGGCATTTAAATGGAGAGAAAAAAAGTTGTGTTCCTCTACCAACTGTAGAAAAATTTAAGGGCCATCTTTTTTTTTCAAAAAAAATCTTATTTCAGGGATCTTTTTTTTTCTTCAAAAAAAAATATTTCAGAGATATTTTTCCCCCAAAATATTGTATTTCAGAGATTAGTAAACTTCCACTGACCATTATCCTTAATTTGGTACAGATGTAACTTATTAATTTGGCAACTTTAGGAAATCAAGAAATGTGGGAAATCCCTCCAGGATCTGACGTTACACATCCCATGCACATCCTGACTGGATGCTGCTGTAGCATCCCATCGCCCTCACCGGCAGGATCATGGGAAACGTTTCATTTATATTCTGGATTTTCTCTTCATTTAATAATCGAATCTATTCATTGTTATACAGAGGAACTTGTATGAAATTGGTTGGTTGTTGTTCGCTTGATTGTTTGCTTGCTTCCTTGCTCTCCTGTTCGCTTGCTCTCTTGCTTGCTTGCTGACAAGTGGTTTCTTTCTTTGAACTGCTGTGATGGTGCTATCTTCCGTGTCGATTTTTCAGTCTTGGCTATCTTATTCTTAGTCTGACGTCATCCGTCAACCTTCAATCTAATCATGTTGTCTAGCTTGTGAATGTTGATGATGTACGAAAGGGTCAGTCCTCTTAAAGATTCTGTACTCAACGTTTGGGTACCATTGGAATAAAAGGACCACCCCTCCCCCCAAAAAAACCCAAAAAGCAAAAATTGCATTATTATTGAAAACCAAATTCCACCACTACCAATATTCAATTGATAACAGGATTTATTTATTTTATGGCCTTACATCTATGCCCTAAGCAAGTATCAAGCAACAGGTACACACAACTGTTGTATTTCAGTTGCATTTGTGAAATAGCTTAGCAAGTCCGGCCTTTTCCCAACCTTTATTTTCTCAGAGAGAACAAGTTTACTTTGTTTGTGCTATGCTTGGAGCATCGGTGAGGCTGGGGAATCTGAGTGGTTTCTTGTCACAGTGGCATACAAATCCAGTCTATCAATAAGACCTCCCCTAAATACATCTTCTATCAATGTCCTGTATGGTTTGGCCAGGAGCAAATAGTAAGTCGTTTGATGTGGTGTTTTGATGGAAGGGATCACCATTATCATGCTTTAGGCAAAGTCTCGGGTTAAGACCATTTAGTTAGTCACCTTTTTGTGGTTGTGGAGTGAAGTGGATGCATGGAGGTGGCAAAGACGAAAAGATTCTTCATCAGAATTGAAAAAAACACACTATCTTTTTATCATCTAAAATATTCATTAAATTCTCAATGTTCCATGTCTTAATAAACGCTTTTATGATCCAAATTTGACACAAGATGTTCCTTATCAAACAGTTGATATTTGAGATACTTATGGGTTTTTCTTTCCATACAATAGAGGTTGTCCAACTCCATGTATCCAGGCGGAAAGGACAACAAAAGGGATTCGCAATCAGCCTATTCTACATTCGATAGAGTTGGTGCATGACTTCCTGTTCATAACATAAATTGTACTATACATATCATGAAGCGTGCATCTTCTTTCTGGAAATCTTTAACACAGTTGCTAATCCATTACATAGATAACCAGGGTCAGAAATGTGAGGAGAATCTGAGAATCCATTCTCGCAAAGATTCCCGCCGGTAAAGTGGCGAGAATCCAAGTTGATTCTTGTAGATAATTTGTCTAACACAATGGAGGAGAATCCATAGATTCTCGCAAAATACTCTGAAAGAATCTATGGATTCTTGCAACTTTTGATGAAGTTCTGACCCTGGATAACCTCTTAGTCTTATAACTTATGATCATACTGTATGACTGAGGGTGGGGGGGGCTTTTGGAATCCAACATGTGAAACCAGAATATGGATGTGGCAGTGATGCAGATCCGTCCGTCCGCAGCGCTTACAATGGTTCCTTTCTATTATTCTATGTAATATTAAAGGTGAATGTTCCGATCACTTTTAAACATATTTATTTGCACATCAACATACTTTGATATTAGAAGAAACCCCATATTTGTCTCATTATTTCTGTAAAACGTATGGCGCAATATACGTTCCATTTAGATGTTATAGGCTAAAACACAGTGAATTACTGCCAAAGTTGGTTAACCACCGGATCAGTTTGTGTACTACTCAATGGGCAAATTTAAGAACCATAAAAACCATTGGAGTTGTGCAACTCAAACTTTGGAATATGACTGACTATTTTAAGGATTGACCTAATGACCTTTCACGTAGAATAGAAAACAACATATTGAAAATTGGGCCAGCAATCGGAACACCTACCTTTAAAGGACTCTTCATCATAAGGAAAATAACTTATGATATCCAGCTTGTGAAAACAGGAATTGGATGTGGTAGGATGAACATGGTAGCCACATCAACCATGTATACAATCATAAATACTGAAAATCATGATACAATGGTTTGATTCAATGATTCTACAAGTAATAATTATGAACTTTAGAACAAACCATGTCATTATTTCCTCATCATGGGAAAATGGTAACACCAAGTACTTAGACTGGTGAGATTTTATTCATCATCAATGTAACACTTTATGGATCTGTGGCTGTCTTTGTTTATAATTTGCATTCTTCAAATAAACCAATCTCCTAACTGTCATATAAATATGACTTTTATGGAGTGAATCATAATATGATGCAAACTTGTTCCGACCCTACACGGGGAGGGGGGCTCATATATTTGGTAGGGATGTATTGCTAGCAAACTGAGAAAGGACCCTAAAATAAAGTTTTTTTAAACCCAAAAAAACCCCCATCCGGACCTATTTGTTTCCCAGGGAGCCCTGTTTAAATTCTCCTATTTTGGACCAATTTCAGAGCCCTAAGGTTTCCCAAGTTTGTGCCTTCGCTGAATTTCTTATGAAAAATTGCAACATTCTAGAAATTACTACTGATTTACCAGAAATAGTTTTGAGAAGGAGGATCATACCTTTTCACTGTCATTCCTTTTCCAGTGAAAAGGTGACCCTAATTACTGGCACATCCCAGCAATTTCCACTGAGCACGCCCCCCCCCCCCCCCCCCCCCCCACCCCCCAATCACTATCAGATGAATTCTACACATATCGTATCAAGGCTCAGTACAAGAGCAACTCTGAGAGGTGACATGTATTGACGCATGCCCATCACTCAAGGTCATGGGATGCACCATTAACTATGAAGAGGTCAACACTAACTTGTTACATTTTGCAAGAACTCTCACCCATGCAATCTGGCATAGAGTGCTGATAGAGCTACTGTGCACAGAGTGGTTGTTATAGTTTATTCAGTTCAAAATTGGCAAGAAATATACATTTTTATGTCTCTTCGCACAAAAAGAATTCAAACATGTGTGTGATTGTGACATGCGTAAGTGGCGTAATAATGGAAAACTTGCAATCCATAGGCTTGAATATCAAAACCAACATGCTCTTGTGAAAAGTTTGATAACAAACTCAAAAATAGACTACTACTCGGGTCAAGTAAACGAAAGTGCTGGAGATCAAAAGAGACTTTTCAATGTTATTGATAAACTTCTTCACAAGTCAAAAATACCTGTACTGCCCTCTTCAGATTCTGATAAATTGCTGGCCATCAAATTTGCCAACTTTTTTCGGGAAAAAATTGAAACCATTCGGAAAACCTTCAACATTGATTCTACATGTGCCTCATCAAATTCATCCTGCTTGATACCTAAATTAACTGCATTTGCACCCACCAATGATGAAGAGATCAAAAAAGTCATCATGAAATCACCATCTAAATCATGTGAACTTGATCCTCTGCCAACATCATTGATGAAAGACAATATTGATATTTTTGTACCATATATAACTAGCATTGTTAATAAATCGCTGATGACAGGTACTTTCCCTCAAAGTCAGAAAATTGCATATGTTCGTCCTCTCATCAAGAAGCCTAGTTTGGATAAGGACATCTTAAAAAACTACAGACCGATTTCAAACTTAAAATTTCTCGGAAAGACGATTGAAAGGATTGTGTCAAAAAGAATATCTGATCATATTAATACCAATTCCTTATCGGATCCATATCAATCTGCATATAAACAATATCATGGAACAGAAACCGCTCTTCTCCGAGTAAATAATGACATTCTCACTGCTCTCAACAATGGACAAATTACAGGCTTAATTCTCCTGGATCTAAGTGCTGCATTTGACACTGTTGACCATAAAGTTCTCATCTCTCGTCTTCATGATTATCTTGGCATTCAGGATCTTGCTTTGGATTGGTGCAAATCCTACCTTTCCAACAGACCCCAATATGTTCGCATTGGTACTGCTACTTCTCATCCCACTGTGCTTGATTATTCTGTTCCACAAGGATCTGTGCTTGGACCGCAATGGTTCACTGTATACACTTACCCTGTCCGTGACATCATTCTTCGCCACAAATTAACCTATCATGTTTACGCTGATGACACACAGCTTTATTTGTCATTTGATTCATCTCAACAAAATGCTGACTCTGCCATAGCTACCCTTGAACTATGCATCGATGAAATTCGTAAATGGATGAAATCAAACTTCTTAAAGCTAAACGACGAAAAAACTGAATTTCTACTGTTTGGATCCCACCACCAATTGTCTAAGATAAACATTGAACACGTGCATATCGGCGACTCCAAAATTGCCTCAGTTGCCAAAGCTCGGAATCTGGGTGCAATTTTCGACTCTTCCATGACTATGAAACCACACATCTCCAATGTCATTCGTTGCTCAGCATTTCAACTACGTAATATCAGCAGAATCCGCAAATATCTTAGTCGTGATGCTACAGAACAATTAATTCATTCGTTTATAACCTCTCGTCTTGATAACAACAATGCTCTTCTTTATGGATTACCAGCTAATGAACTCTATCGTCTTCAGAAAATTCAAAACACTGCAGCTCGCATTCTCACATTCTCTAAAAGATCTTACCATATTACGCCAATTTTAAAGGGACTCCATTGGCTCCCTGTAGCTCAGAGAATTGTTTTCAAAATATTGCTTATTGTATATAAATGTATCAATAATGTTGCCCCATCATATTTATCTGAATTGTTATCAAACTATGTGCCAACTCGCACTCTTCGTTCTGGACAAATGCAACTTCTTCAAGAAACTATATCTAAGCGCTCTTGGGGAGACAGATCTTTTGCTATTGCAGCTCCTCGTCTCTGGAATGAACTTCCTATCCATATTAAAACTGCAAAAACTGTTACAATCTTCAAAAAACTGTTGAAAACACATCTGATGTCTGAGACATTTTGTAATAATTAAGTAGTTTTATTGTTGTTTATCGTTTTCTATTATATTGTATTTTATGTTTGTGCCTTGAGCGCTCTTATTTAGAGTGGATATGTGCCTTGTCACTATTATTATTATTATTATTATTATACGAATACCCCCACTTGTAAATACCTCCTAACGAGGACCAAACGTGGAACTATCCAAATGAGGACCCACCAAACTGGACACACACTGACACACCGAGGACCAAAATGGCGGCCGAATTGGATGTCAAACCGCCAACTAGACTGACTGTGTGCTATCCAACAGAGGCCTAAAGGGTGTATGGGGGAGAGTATCACCAAAGAGGACCTCGTTTATATAGTGTTTTTATGTTGTTTGCAATACTTTGCACGTATCAGGAAACAGAGGACGTTCTCGGTTGCAGGTGTGTCCGCAGTTGGAATGTAAAAAAACGGGTGTGCATCCTCGTTTGCGGATAATTACAAACGCACCCCTAATACATGATGCTCTGTGCAACTGTTGCATGCCTGTTAAATGTGTTCATGTAGGCTAGTGGTTCTTAACCTGGGGGTCGTTTGGGGTTTTCCAGGGGGTCATAAAGGGGTCATAAATATAGCTTTTAAGGGAACCATTTTAAAATATCGCCCTAAAAAGGCTTTGAAAAACCCGAAAGAAACGTTCAAATATGAAAACATTTCCTGCTCGCTATACTCACATCATTATAACTAAGCAGTATCAGTTAATAATAAATCAGGCTGTTTTTGTCCAAAAAAATGTGGGGGTCACGGTACTGACCAAGAATGTCTGATGGGGTCTTGGGGCCAAAAAGGTTAAGAACCACTGATGTAGGCCAATGCTCTTCTGTATTAATTGCTGGTGTAGGAGGCTTGCCAATTTGGAACTGACTGAACTCTTCAAATTCACTCTTTGAGTGAACTTCATGTGAACAATGACAAACAAGTGTTCATCAAAGCAATCTTTGAGTAGAGGCTGATCTTTGACCAATCTTCATTTCAACAGGAATTGTTCAAATTCACTCTTTGAGTGAACTTCGCTCTGACAAACGAGTGTTCATAATCAAAGTCATCCTTTGAGTAAAGAGATTGATCTTTAAACTTCACTCCAACAGGAAATTGTTCAAATGCATACCAAGCCAAAGGAAAATATTGACCATCGAACTGTTAATTCCCTTTCTTGAGTAATTAATGTTAAATGATAATTGGGAAACTAAGCAATTATCACCTTGTTTTAATAGTTATTGATCACAAGCATTGTGTAATAAACAAAGACAATACAATTCATTTCAAGGCAATGTGTTGCAACAATGGAAGTAATCACTTTCAACTTTCGGAGTAATTCTGTTATACCCTTCACAGGGGTATTCATAGTGCGTGATTTTTAAGAACGACGCATACTAACAAATGTTGGTGTGAAGGGTATAACAGAATTATGCCCAACTTTCAACTTATGAAATTAATTGGACATTTGTAATGAATGAGGTTGCAAATTTACAATAATTGTATCAGTGTTCTGGACCTTTTGTTTTTATAATTAACGTTCAATTAACAGCTTAAAAATCTAGCACGCACGCACATTCATAATAAAGTATGAACTTTTTGTAAGGTCTTAACAATAAATTGGGTCACGTTGATTTCGAAAATGAAGCTTTTCAACTTTCATTGACATTTAAAATTTAAACATTTTCCTAAAGCTCCATTATTTTTAGTCCATGTCAAACACTGTCCCCATCAATCACCCGCAAAATTTGCCTTACAAGGCGGGATTAGCGACTAATCCGCAAAACTGTAAAGCCTCACAAGTATAAGGATTAACCGGATTAAAATAAACTTCATTTGCACAGTTGGTTGCATTCTCTGCCATTTAATTGTAGCAGTTGTTGATTTAGTTTCTCTGGCCTTTTTTCCAAATCAAATTTAGAACAGTGCTTGAAGGACTTTGTGCCTTTTCAAACAAAAATAAAACTAGCAAAAGGCGATGTTCATTTGTTTGATGGTTGAATTTAGCTCTAAACCATTTTCAGTTGAGTCACAAGGGAAAAGGACCTATTGTAACCAAACTTGGTCATCATCAATAGTTGCTATTATTATAATACCAAGTCCCTTGTTACGCCCTGTTATGGTAGTGACCTTTCCGATCCGTCACAGGCACAAAAAGTTGGGTTGAATGAGTTTGTGTAGAATAAAAAGCCAGAGAAATTCAGTTCTGAATTGGAAAAAGGTTTAATTATAATGGGATTGGGAAGCAAGTGAAATTTCCAATACTTTGTTGTGCATTAGCTGCCTTCAAATGTTGTTACATCACAACAAAATCTATTTTGATGCACTATAACCGACACGTCAAATTTCCAAATATAGGCTGATGGATATGTGTGTCTGGGATCGCTGGACATCATCGGAAACATTGATATAGACCAGGGTTGTCTCCACGCCGGTCGGCGCCGGTCGGGTGTAGCACTCACGCTGGCCGACCGGCACTAAAAAAAAACCCGGCACTAAAAAAAAAAACACCCCCAAATAGGCCAAATTGCATTACAAAAAACCTAAAAAAACCCTTAGCAGGCCCCTGGACCCCGTGCCGTGATCCGCTCGCCATTAGTAAAATTAGCCGGCACTCAAATTGCCCTGGAGACAACCCTGATATAGACAAACACCCAGGAAGGGGAAGGAAAGGATTTACAGAAAGTGAAGCAAGATACATACATTGGACATGACAACTGAAGGAGATGGATTGTTTTGTCCCAGTTTTGTCCTAATATTGATAGTGTTGTGTTTTGTGGGGGAGCAATTCACTTGAATTCAGGGGGGGGGGGAGGGGGGTGGCCATGGTCATCATCAAAACAAGGAGATGCAAAAGGTGTATAGAAAGTGATGCAAGTACATTTGGACATGTACTCCGAAACGCAGGGGCGTAACTAGAGAGGGGACGGGCATTTCCCCCCCCCCTATCAGTAGGCTTGCCGTCCCTGATGCCCATCCCCAAATGAAATTATGAACTCTATGTAGAGTAAAATAGTCAGTTATGCCCCCCTGCCAGAAGGGATGCCCCCAAATGAAATGGCAAACTCTATCATGTACAAAAATAGTCAGTTATGCCCCCCTAATGAAATGGCAAACTCTATCATGTACAAAAATAGTCAGTTATGCCCCCCTGCCAGAAGGAAAAATAGTCAGTTATGCCCCCTGCCAGAAGAAAAAATAGTCAGTTATGCCCCCTGCCAGAAGAAAAAATAGTCAGTTATGCCCCCTGCCAGAAGAAAAAATAGTCAGTTATGCCCCCTGCCAGATGAAAAAATAGTCAGTTATGCCCCCTGCCAGAAGAAAAAATAGTCAGTTATGCCCCCTGCCAGAAGAAAAAATAGTCAGTTATGCCCCCCTGCCAGAAGGCTTGCCCCCCCCCCCCTGATGCCCCCACCAAGGAAAGACCCTTTATTACGCTACTGCCGAAACGACAACTAAAGGAGACAGATTGTCCTATTTGCTGTGTTTATAGTGATGTTTGTGGGGAGCAATTTACATGCAGGAGCTCATTCAGGAAATTTGAACAGGGAAGGGAGTCATCATGAAAAACTTCAAAAGGAGAGGAGGGGAAGGAAAGGGTTGATATAGAAAATGTAAGACACAGTGACAGGTAGCAATGACAGGATTGTACCGACAGATGTTTCAGGAAGGGGTGTTCACTCACTTTACAAGGGACAGTATGTGTTATGGGATATGCTGATCTTGTGCATGCCTAGTAGTATCTTCTGATACATAGGCTATACATCTACATAGGACCCTGTCAGTCAGCAAGAATGGGTACAGTCCGAAATGCTATGTGATGTGGGAAGATCATTGAGGCTTCTGTTGGACCCTGTGAAAGTGAAATCATATTTCTTATAACACACACCAACAGTAACGCCAAATGTTTTAATGGGGATGATGCATCGCATGTGCACACAATGAAAAAACAAATTGTTTAGTACAATATTTTTTAAGAAGTTTTTGCCTAATTTCTTTAAAGAAAGTTGTTAATCTTTAAAACTTGCGTGAAGAAAAGCCTCACTTTGACTAAAGTTGTACCGAGACGGACTGTCCTATTTTACAAAAACTTGCCCTTAAGGTTTTACGGGCCCGACTGACCCACTTTTTGCGTTTTTAGGTATAAAAAACACCGACCAACCGACCCTAATTGACAGGTACGTCTGACCCGTAAAACAGGGTGGTTTTTTTCCCTCACCTTATTATGTGTTGTTTCATTATCTGTGTGCTGTGGACATGGTCAGTGAAAATGAGGAATCCTTTTGTGATAAGCACAAGGTTTGGTGCATAGTCAAAGGACATTCTGTAGGCAGCAAGGCTTGTATCACAATCAGGCCCCCCCCCCCAAAAAAAATGGACTTGCCCTTTCCGACCGACCCACATTTTTGGAAATCTAGGGTCGCTAGTATTATTCAAAGTTTTAAAAAAAATTGGAAAAAAAATTGGAAAAAAAATTGAAAGAAGCACATATGGTAATAATAAAGAAAGATGAAAACGTGTTTTTGAGTAATATCTGCTTGTTTAAAAATTGAAGGGAAAAAAATTGAAAAAAAAAATTGAAAAAAAATCTCTTTTAAACGTGTTTTTGTGTAGTATACCCGACCGTCCGACCCAGACTCTGGTCCTGAAAGGGCAAATCAACTTCTTCTTTTTTGGCCTCATGACAATAAGTATGACCTCATCTGTCTAGGTTCCTATTATATTTGTGATGATTAGCATTGATAGGCCCATGACAAAAGCTCTCTAATACAGGTACATTGCAAACATAATTTGTGCAACTACTGGTAAATTAATATCCTATTTTATTCACTTGAAAAGTTGCATTATACATTTGTGATTGTTTGAGCCTAATAATTTGTTCATCTATTCATATATTGATATCCTCTATTATTACTTGAAAAGTTACGTTACAATACATTTTGTGATTGTTTGAGCCTATAAATAATTTGTTCATCTATACGTAAATTGATCTTTTATTCACTTGAAAAGTTACATTATGTTTTTGTGATATTGTGGACAAAATTAGATGTCTAATGCTCTCTAGGCTTATGGAGTGACCAACAATGTACAAATGTATATATAAAGTCTTAGAATTGTTCTCCTTTACTCATTGGTCATTGGGTTCCGCAAGTACCAACATGTTGGATAGGCTTTGTGTATAGGCACTATTTAAAATACAATTTGGCTGAAATCACATACAACTAGACCTTATTAGTATCAGTGGCTCTGCCTTTTCTAAAATCCATTTTGATTGGTTCCAAATAGGGCTTTGTAGCCTTTTGTCATTCATTCAACCAATCAGCAGAGATTTATCCATCTGTAACTTTGGTAGCCATAATATTAAGTGTGAGATGCAATCACAAAATCCTAAAATAGGATGTAAAACACTAACATTTCACGGAATTAAAAATTAAGCAAATTTGCAAAACACCACCTTTTAGTGGCATTATAATTTCACTAAATTTGAATCATCTTGCCATGTTGACCTATGTATAAAATCTTAATTAGCGACATTTTAATGTAGCAAATAGAGATCCTAGCGAAATTAAAATGCTAGCGAAAATTTGTGTCATCGTCTGCATCACCTACTATTCTATATGCATCATAAGGTGAGGGTTATTAGGGTTAAGGAAAGGGTTAAGAATAGCGTTTATTCAGTATATGAGAATTTGAAAATCGGCAATCTCTAACAGTCATAAAAAAAAAGTAAATATACAGGTAACAAATTGACGTTTAACTCTAAAATATATATCCTACCTAAAAATATCAAATCATAAAGTTGTTCAGAAATTTATCTTCTTTAATATGAGATATTGCACGCTAAGGATCGGTTGAATTTTGAAGAAGTGACAATCCAAAATGTAAGGTATTAAAAGTCACAATTTCATTTTCACATTTTACATTTCAACACGGGGGAGAGTATGACAGGTAGCGTGTGTGTGGCGTATTGATCCGTCAGAACAATACGGCCGACTGTCCAACCTGCGCATGCATCCCCCAATTGCACTACCGGTAGGGTCCACATGTAGAAAATAAAAATGTGAAAATGAAAATAGGACCCCACCTTACATTTTGGAGCGTCACTTCCTCAATAATCATCTGATTTTAGCGTGCAATATTTCATATTAAAGAAGATGAATTTTTCAACAACTTTATAATTTAATATTTTAAGCTAGGATATATATTTTTAGAATTAGAAGCCCACTTGTATAGTTACTCTTTTTTATGACTAGTATAACCACGTCTCTGATAGTGCTAACTAGAGATTTCCTTATATTATAGAGTAAAGTTAAATGGGGTCTGGAAATTTATGGGGACAAAGCCATTCTGTGACAATAGCATTTTAACGAGCAGCTAATTCATTCAAATTAGAAGAATTTAAGTGTCTTGTCTGCCAACTTAAGTTTGCAAATCTGATTTTAATGAGCAACTTATTTTTTATTTAAATTAGAAGAATTCAAGTGTCTAGTCTGCCAACCTGAGTTTGCAAGTCTACCAATTAACCTTGTTATCGGGTCTAGATAGCGATTAACTGGTATTATGGATAGGTTAGAGTCAATTGCTGGTTGATTTGTCACGATTTAATGACAAGTATGCCTAATTGCCTTTTGTAATTGCCACGCCTACTTTGTCAGCCCTGAAGAGCATCATTATAAAAATGAAGAGATGGTAGCTACAAGAATAGACAAATTGTTGTTCTTCTTCTAAGGAATCCAATAAAATTCCCTAGGCTTGCTTTCTTCTGTATTTTTATTTGAAAAGCAATATTTGATACTTTTAAGTGGACATTTTTGCGCTACATTTATTTTTAGCGCTTTGCCGCTTGAACCACATACCGCGAAAATGATAACATCCAAATATATTTCTTTTGTTTATAGGTCTGTGATGAGGCTACGAATAACAAAATAAAAAACACGCAAAACAGTTGAAAATCTACAAACCGCATAAAATTAATCGCATGAAAATAAACACTTTTACAGTACTCAATTCCACCCAGTAACATATATTTTCCAGCCCTACATGTGGAGGGTTGAGCGCCAGAAGGCCGTAACTCAAGAAATGCTATTTTGAGATAAACAACTTTCAAATATTTGGGACTCATTACAATACACTGTAGCACCCAACTTATAACTCTAATTTTAGTCAAATTCAGAGTGTTTATGAGTTATCTCTTAATGGTTCTGAAAATCTAGGCTATATAGTATATGGATTATTTTTGTACCAAAATATCAATTTCCCCAAAAGTTGAGTTACGGCCTTCTGGCGCTCAACCTTCGATGTTAATGTGGCCAATGGTAGTGAGTTCGCTGATTTTCAAATGCTTGAATAGGGTTAAAGTAGGACTTTAGTGTTAGGGTGTAGTAGGATAATTGGCAAACTCTACCCCTGGACTGTAGAAAGAGGGTCATTCCTCTACCACAACCATGTTTAGTGTGTCCACAAAATTCAAAGGACACAATTATCATTATCTAAACCTACCATCCAATAATGTTTGTTCATGTGATGTTATCATTACACGTATGTGCCAGTCTCATAAACATCTCTTTATCGCCATAAATGACTAAATAATCTCATCTTTATTTCCTGACAATTGTTGACTCTGTGATGTGCAGGGATGACTGAGCATTTACTCATCTTTTTATACACCATGACCATCGTTTCCTAGCAACTACATGTAGCTATAACCTTTTTGTTTTGCACACAATTTTTGAGGGTGTGGTTGGAAGGCTTTAACGTATAAAATAATGTTTCATGGAGGTGCAAAATGAGACAAAAACCAACATGCAAAATACTTACTTTTTTCTAAGATGAAACAAACCCAATAACCCTACCCCTCCCCCCCAAAAAAAAACTTCCCTGAAACAACATAATAAACAAAACAAAAACAAAACAAACAATAAAAACAAAAACAAAACAAAATATGGTATAAGTCAAAAATCATTAAAAACAGAAACATAACCTTTTACAAAAACATTGTATTTTCATGTATCTTAATTCCATTTCAAATTTTTAAGATATTTTTGAAAGTTTCAAATTTTCCTTGAAATTGAAAATGTTTTCCATGTTCTTATCTGTTGGGCATGTTCTATATGGAATATCTATTCACCAGGGGATGTATTTATGTGGATGTGGGTGTGTACTGTATATCATTCATTCAAAATCCTTATTAAAGGGGCATTAAGAGATGTGGTCTCCGCCCTCAATTACAAAAAATATATGATAAAAACATGGATTTGTATATTTTTACAATTGTATTACATGTATGAACTTACACATATAAGGTTTATTTTATAGAATAAAATAAAATAAAATCATCCAGAAATATTCCTAAAATTGAAATTCATACCACAGGAAACACAACTTTTTTTTCTCCAGGCCAGGTATGGAGCCAATACACTTAGCATTAAAGTGTTAATACCTAATTATGACTATCAACAATTAACATGATAGAGAGATATAGATAGATGAATAAATAATTAAGTGTTGACTACTTGACTTATCCATATTGGATGGGCTGGATCTGGTCATGACCCGCCAGCCACAGGCACCATAAATAGCATGACAATTAAATGACTCATTAAGTACTTTCAAAGCAGCAAGAAATTGGTTGCCTTCCTCATCGTCCTATTGTTGAAACCTATAAGGCCAAATTAAATTAATTGTTTGTCTCAAAGTTCCCGCGCGCGTTAGTTTATTGATGTGCATTAGAAAAACAAAAATCTGAAAAAACCTTCTTTTTTAAAAAAAAAAAAAAAAAACTTTAAAAAAAACCCCGCATTCCGCATTAGTTTTACAACAGGAGAGGAGCTTTGAGACAAACAATTAATTTAATTTGGCCTAATCGATTTGCTGCTAATTTGCAATATAGCAAGGTGTTTTTATCACCACTTAGTACTCAAAGTCAAGAAATAGAAAAAAAGGGAGTGTTAAAGGGGCATTGAGAGATGTATCGATATACTAAATGAGCAAATAACGTAAAGATAATCATCAACATAGCTTAAATCCAAAATATCATACAATTCCGACATCGCCTTCATGCCAAACTAAGCAAATAACGGCACTTCCGGGTTGAGATTTGCCGCGAAAGTCCGTGTGTAAAACTTAGCATAACTTCCGAATTCAGCACCTTAGTTTTGATATGATCATATCGAAAAATCATGAAATTTTACATGATAAACGGCGAATGTTGGTAAACTGTTTTAGATGGTAGTTATTATATGCCTAAGTATTACTTTGATGCAAAAAAACTGATTTCCAGGATAATTGAGGGCGCACTCCCATACGTATCTCTCTATGCCCCTTTGATTGCCCCTAATATCCAAATACTAGAGAATATTGTGACAAGATAGATGAAATGGTTGTCTCATTTTTTGCAGATTAGGCTACAAAATACTACATAAATGTGACCCGTCGCTAGTAAATGAGGCGGAATGCATAGCCGTAAATAGTCAGGGCTTTTAAAAAATCAATTTTATTTTTTGATTGAAAAACATACTTTGATATGTTTTTCCCATGTGTTTTCAATCAGAAAAAGAAAATAGATTTTTTAAAGCCCCTGACTATTTACGGATATTACAGGCATTTCGGCAATGCCACATTCCGCCTCATTTACTAGCGTCGTCGGTCACATAATCATTTGTTTATGGCTCAAAGCCTCACACTGCCCAGAAACATCTGAAACACTAGCCCTTTTAATAAAACCCCTTGTTGCTCAACCTTAACCCCAATTCGACCTCAATCCAAACCCAAGCCCCAGTTCTAATCCTTAATCTAACCCCAATTCCAATTCTAATCCTTATTAGTTTTGATGTAACACACGGCTGCAGCTATCGGGCTATTCCATTTGAAATCATCACTCCCTGTGTGGAAGATTAAGGTTATATATTCCATTGGGGGTGTATGGATTTCAACTGGAATAGCCCATTGCTATCCAGTATTTATGGGTGTAGTAAGCAATGAACGAAAGGCAATTTTCTACATCTCCCCCACATCATGCTCAACCAATGTGGTTTGTTTATCAATTCCTTAATGGGCTATTCCAACTGAAATCCTTACACCCCTTGTGGAAGACATGACATTATCCACACAGGGAGTATAGATTTCAAATATGGTCACCCATGCAGGTAACCCCATTTGAAGTTCACCCTCCCTTTAATAGATGTCTTCCGTAGAGGGGGGGGGGGGGTTGTATTTCAAATGGAATAGCCAAATCTGTGAGCGAGCTGAAAATAAAAGTGCCTTTCAGTTCACTGGATAATCAAATATATTGAGCTTAATATCAAAGCAGAGATGTCAAAGCTGGACTATTTTGCAGTGGTTTAATTTGTGCGTTTATTTGTAGATCGAGCTTCAAAAATGAAAAGTCAAATAAATGGCAAATCGGTACATTGTTGAAGTGCCCAAGTGGAAAAAACTGTGAACTAGGTTGTTTTATTTCCATTTGTCAATAAATGTCGGTAAAATACAAATATTTTAGAGGAGTTTCTTGATTTTTCCAGTAGCTAGATGTGTAGCCTTAGCCCTTAGGCTAAAGCATCGCTAGACGTAATTTATATAATTTACTGCATTGTGTCGTTTATTGGTAAAGATTTGTGTCTTGCCGATGAATGGGTGTGAAAAGTGTATATTTTGCACATTTTCATCATAAAATATGGTGTTTTTATGAAACACTTTCTGCCGTCATCCTTTGCGGGCAGTATGCCTCCGTACCCTCAGGCAAAGCGGCTGTTCGCTACTGTACACCGCTACTATACCCACCCAGTTTTTCTTAACACTTTCCACGCGGCAGGCGGCTGCAGACGACATTACAAAATTTTACAAAATGTTTAAAAAATGTCAAAATTATTGAATTTGATTACCATATTTAGAACCACCATGAGAAATGCATTGACATAAGTACAAACATGCCTAGTATTGGGTAAGTAATCCTTGAGATAGACTTTGAAAATTGGGAAAGGTTTCTGAAAAATCTGTTTTGTGTATTATATGGTAAAAATAATAGCCGCGTGGAAAGTGTTAAGTAGGTTTGTTTAGGTTTCTATTCTTGTAAAATGTGAATTTTTTTAATCCATCGATCACAAAGAACTGTTTGGTTTTTAATTTGTTTTGAATGTGGGTTTTGTGTGAGCCAGTCAGCTGTGTCTTAAATGTATAGTTAGAAAAACAACCAAACTAATCAGTTTAGTGTTCTAATGCGGTGACAAAAAAGGGACTCGCCAATTTCCATTGATCAGACCCCGCTGGGAAGGGGGTACAGACAGACGACGGACCGTGTTACAAAAGTGCATCAACCATTTCAATCTGATGCAGTTGTTGTCTGCATCAAGAGTACACTCTGGAGAATTAAAGATTGAAGTTTGTCTGCGCATAAAATTAAAATTCAGAGACTGTTAATGTTATTAAAATACTGCCTTTTAAATATGTTACTCCAATCTGTATCCGACATGCAATTATTCTAACAATGTCTCCCATTGGGGCTAAGATTAAGAATACCCTACCGTTTTATTCCTCACTATGTAATTGTAAGTGTGTGACTGTGAGTCGTTCTTTAACCTTAACTCCCCGGGGTGTTTTTGTGAATTAAACTATCAGGGGAGAAAAACAGGTCAAATTTTAGGGGAAAATCAATCTCTGCACGCGCCGCGGATCGAACCCAGGCCATGTGCATGCAAGTCTGATGCTCTACCGACTGAGCTACATGGGTGAGATTCAAAAAACTTAAGTTTTTTTCACAAGTTGAACCACGCGCTGAGCGTGGTTTGAGATTGATGGGGCTGCCGCGTGGTACAAGATTGTAGCACTGTTGGGTTTTGTAAGGTCCAGGAAGGTTAGGGTTAAAAGCCCTTTTGAAGAACCCATTTATCCATATTTGGTACCCATTTATCCATATTTGGTACCCATAAGTTGGTCACCTGATGGGAACATATTATGGTCTCAGGTAATATCTTTTGAATAAAAACAATCCTACTGAAAACAGACAGACAGACACCTTCACTACATCATTTTATTGAGATTTGACCATCCATTGTTATACAACAGTGGCCTATTGTTATCCTTTGTGCTATGGCAACAATGGCTCTATATCCCACTGCTTTGTGTACCATACAAAGTGATGGTGATGTATGCAGAAGGCATAATGGATTATCCTGGATAATCTAAGTACACAAATCTAAATCCCCTCTGGTACTGAGCTTCAAGGAGGCAATATGATTACCTGATATTGATGGGCCAGAAAAACAGAAAATATTGTATACAGGAGATAAGTCCCAGAATAAAATATGTGATATTTTTATTTGAGGGGATCAAATTGGTTTTTTTTGTGCATTTTTCAATTTGGAATTTGTAGTTCCATCACATAGACCTATACTCAAAGAAATATTCTTGGCCGTATTCTCGTACGTAGTTAAACACGGTTTTAAGCTAAACACACGTCTAACTTTGACTTTGGACACAGCGTTTAACTAAATGCGAATCTCGTACATATTTTTAACCTAAACACACGTCTAACTCCCAGAAATGTGTCCAACTTTAAACATGGGTTCGGGGGTAGTTTAGTGCGCGTGTTTAGTTAAACTGTATGCCTTGAATGATCACTCAAACCGTGCCCGGTGCAAGCTGATGTGTGGATCGGTCAATATCTATTGTAACCCATTAGGGCCACAATGAAATAAATACCTGTATACAATCAACGCAGGACCACTCTGGGAACGAGATTTGCTGAGTTTAAAATCATGTTTTGTTAAACTCATCGTTTAAAGGATAAACTCATGTTTAAGTTAGGCACGCGTTTAGTTAAACACGGTTTTAAGCTAAAACCGTGTTTAGTACGAGAATACGGCCCTCTGTGTGTTAAAAAAAAGAAATTGCACTAGCTGATTCGAGAGTGGCGAAAAGTGCGAAAATAATGCTGCCATTGTACACATCTTTAATAAATAATAATAGATGCATAGACTGAATTCCTCATACAACATTATTTGTATGCTTCCTTTACAAATGGCATTGAAAACATCTTTAGTAAATAATAATAGATGTATAGACTGAATTCCTCATACAACTTATACTTGTATGCTTCCTTTACAAATGGCATTGAAAAATTATGCTTTGAAAATGTGCCTTTATATAATATTAATAATATAAGGCCAAATTAAATTAATTGTTTGTCTCAAAGCTCCCGCGCGCGTTAGTTTATTGATGCGCATTAGAAAAACAAAAATCTGAAAAAAACCGTTGTTTTTTGTTTTTGTTTTTGTTTCCCCCCCCCCCCCCCCCAAAAAAAAATCCCAAAATTTCACCGATTTTTCAGATTTTCATTGGTCACATCATCTTAAATACAAAAGTTCACTTTTACAAGGATTTCAATATTTTATATTTAAAAAAAAAAAACTTAAAAAAACCCCGCATTCCGCATTAGTTTTACAACAGGAGAGGAGTTTTGAGACAAACAATTAATTTAATTTGGCCTAAGCCTAGGTATGATACTGAAAATGTAACAAAAATAGAGGTCAATTCATGCTGTAACAGCTTTGTCTCCTCCATCTTCCTTCAAGAACAGATTACATTTGTATTGACTTTTTCAATTCAAATAAAAAGGCAACAAGATCCTCTTCAAGGATCTTTGTTGCAAAAGAATGGACATAATAAAGCCACCTGGTTGGTGGTCTGTTGAAGGGGATGACAGGGGACGAGGGGGGACACAACTTTTTTGCCATGGGTATACTATGTGCAGTGTGAATTTTCATAAGCAAACAGGTTTACTGATAAAGTGAAATGGGTTTTATAGATGGTGCCAGATCCTGAATTGATACACTAGCAAACTGATTTGTGAATGTGTCCTGAATTGATACCCTATCCTGAAAATCAGCCACTTTAAGTGACACTTTGAATGTGAACAGAGTGTCATTGTCATAGTGAAAATGTAGGGCCCTACGTTGTCTTAATAATTGCCGCACATCCCAATATCAACTCACAAATTGTACCTCCCCAGATTTCCATGATCAGTGATAAGCTTATTCTTTGATTGTGAAATAACAAAGGGTTATGATTTAGTATTTTGTATGTTGATTGACCAAACAAGGAAATACAAACACCAGATATTGGAGCAAGGGATAATCCGCTCATTGAAAACCGATACTGTGTATTTTTCGTTAACACCTGTATGACTGGCATGTTTGAAAAGGACATGATCAATGAAGGACATTATTTGATGATTTGGTATTTCATGGAAGCATGTTGCAACATGGCCTTCGTGAAGGACATTATTTGATCGATTTGGTATTTCATGGAAGCGTTTTGCAACATGGTCTTCGTGGTATTGGTAAAGAAAACACCTACCTACTCATTTTGCAACATGGTCTTCGTGGTATTGGTAAAGAAAACACCTACATACTCATTTTGCGACATGGTCTTCGTGGTATTGGTAAAGAAAAAACCTACCTACTGAAATAAATATTTCAAACATTTTAACGCTGCCTAAATCCAAATAATTTAAAACAAGTTCTTCTAAAATACTGGCCGAGACGCCAAAGTATAAGCTATAATAATACATATTCTTTGTATGCATACAAATTATTTATAATTCGTATAAATATTTTCAATTTTAAAAATAGTTTTTTCCTCGCCTTTTTCTGAAAAATATGGTTCTGTCAAGACAAAATTGGTAAATGTCAATTTTTCCAATGTTTCTGGTGTGATAATAGCTTAAAACTATTTATTCCAGCAAACTTATCATTTCAAGGAGAAAAAATAGGGTCGCAATTTATTATCAATTCAAAATTAGGGTCGTCATTTATTCATATTTTGACAATTTGCCAAAAATTAAATATATATACAAATATTGCTACCCTAATCTTTAAGAATTTAGGGTCGGTCGTTAAGGGCAAAACAACAAATACACACGGATTACTCATCAGTATCATGGGGTTCATATACTATATTGTTGTTTCATAAAACAACACAAATATTGACAAATACCTCAGGACTTCGACGCACATGACACCAAAAGTGTGCCTAGATTTGTTGAAATACATCCTGACACAGGAAATCATTGGCAAGATCAAACACGCAACTTTATAATCAACAGAAATATTGGTTGACCTGTATTTGGTATCCTTTTTGAGTTTGAAAGTTTAGATTGCTTTATAACAGTCTGTATATGTATAGTATGTCACTTCTTCTTGTCTATTTTCCTAACTGATTGTTTATTTTATCGTTGAGATAATACTAGGGAAGTTTTCCACAATTTTGCAACAAAATTCAAATAATGATGACAAATTAGTATTTGCTTATTTGGTAACATTGTGCATTCATATTATTTATAACCATTATTTATGAAATCTTTCTACATGTAACAATAAAATTATTAGATTTTTTGCCCATATTCACTTGTGTTGACCATAAATCTCTATCAAATATCTTGAACACTAATACTGGTGGTTTGTTAATAATGAAATTACGGAGGTGTTGGTGACCATTTCCCCGGACTGATTGGTGGGTTAAATCTAGGTACGATATTCTGTGTTGGTCCGTCTTTAAACATACCCCTAACATCCTTAACACTAATCCTTCTATACCCTAACCCTATAATCCTTGCCCTTACTTAAAAACCCTAACCCTGACCCTCACACTTGTACTCCAACCTTATCCCTAACCGAACCATTACTTTAAACCTTAAACCCAGAACCAGTGCTGAAATTTTCAACTTTTTCTTCCTTAATTTTGAGGTCAAGGTACAATTCCTTCAAGTCAAGGCGCAATTTTAGGTGAATCGCGATATCAACTTGATTTAGGGCTCCAAAACCTTGTATTGCAATTTTGCAGCAGCCTTTGAAAGTTGTATCGCAGTTGATGATTTTTAAGTTGCAAATTGCGATGCGATACGGGAAATTTGCCCAGATGGGGGAAGCATGAAAATCTAAAACCCAGGCCTTGAAATAAGAAATGAAAAGGGCAGGCAATTTGAATGGGGCACCAACTCTATCCAAGGCCATGTACTTTTGAATGGAGTGAAAACATCCATAATTCAAGGCAACTAGGTGGGGCATCAATTGCCTTTGATGCCTTCGATTAATTCAAGCCCTGTTAAAACCAATCATCCAAAATCAATGTCCATTGGTTCACCTGGTTTAGGTCAATGCAGGGGCATAGACATGGAGGAGGCAAATTTTAAGACTTAATTACTTTTATTCTAAACCACATCAGACAGAAATTAAGTCAGATGGGGTCACGTAAGGTCACCTTGTGGGAGGGGGTGAGTGTTGGTTAGTATTTAGTATTGGTCTACCAATTTATGATGAATTACCTTATTATTGTATGTAGCAGTTAGGCATCAAATCATGGTAAATATTATAACAGACATAAAGTCAAGCAAATTGGTGAAAACGGAAGGAAAAACACACGAGACAATGGAAACGTGACAATGAAACGTGACCATAAATAAGTGGTCCTAATGGTTATGAATTATGCATTAGTACATAGCCACAAGATCATTATGAAACATGCTTTAAAATTGACAATGATTGATCGTGCAATTTAAGGGTCAACTTAAGTCAAGCGTTTTCGCTGCATAGTATGCAAAGAATGGACAATAAATTGACCGCTTATTAGTACGAAAATTGATGGTGTTTTGTTATTATTTTTACCAATAAAACAAACAAGTGAAATTGTACGTTAACCCTTTCCCATGTGGAAGTCGTCTGCAGACAACATTTCCAAAATTTCACAAAATGTTTCAAAATTGTCAACATTATTGATTTTTATCATCATATTTAGAATCACCATGAGAAATGCATTGAAATAAGTACAAACATACCTGGTATTGGAGTAGTTAACTTCTTATATGGACTTTGCAAGTTGGGAAAGGTTTTTAAAAAATCTGTTTTTAATATGGTAAAACTAATAGCCACGTGGAAAGTGTTAAGAATTGGCTTTTAAACTTGCAGGACTTGGATAATGGTAGCCATGAAATTTGCAAAAAAGTCACAAGTTTTGATTGTTGTATCATACAATCTTTCAAGCTTGAGCTTTTATCATTATTAATTGTTACAGCCCGACAAAAATAGAAAACATCATGTGGAGACAAAATCTGTTCACCACCTTTAATCAAATGAACGGACAGATGGATTATTAGTAGACATCTTGATTTGGAACAAATTAGATTTGGGTCTGGCCTGACCCAACCACAACACTCCTTACAATAATGTAAGATGATTTTAATTTTCGTCTAAAAGCACCGCAACTAGCTGTACATTTCCCAAGACTACAAATTGATTGAAACCTAAAACCCCAAGAAAAACACTCAATTTCATGACCTTTTGCCCCCAAAATATTAGGAATTTTAATACAGGGGCAGGGCAAACAAGACTTATGCCGAGTTAACATGTAGTCCACATGTAGTCCATGTAAACATGGTTAACAGGTGAGAAAACAGGTAGCTAAACTGGGATTGGAATAATACATTGTGTAAGGCCAAAAAAAAAAGTTTTGTGTTGCCCTCAAGTGCCAAAAATTTAAATTTGGGTCGGTCGGTCGGAAATCTTTTTCTTTCTTTTTTTCCAATTTTTTTTCCAATTTTTTTCTTCCATTTTTTAATTTAAAAAAAAAATTTGGCTGAAAAATATATGGTTTATGTCAAGACAAAATTGGTATATGCCCATATGTCAATTTAACTAATGTTTCTAGTGTGACAATAATGTTTCTAGTGTGACAATAGTCTAAAAAACATTTAATTAGGCTTATTTATTCATTTCAAGCAAGAAATAGTAACATTTAGACACTTTTAATCAATTTTAAATCTTAAAAAAAATGTGACCCTAGTTTTTACGATTTTAGGGTCGGTCAACACAACTATTTTTTGTTGTTGCCTAATGTGTGTAGAGTGTAGCTAAAAAGTTGAAACAAGTAGGCCACTTTTACACTGAAATCAATGGCGTAGTGAGGGTGGAGGGGGTGAAATGGATGAAAAAAGTGATGTTTGTAAAAAGTCCCGTTCAGTAGAGGGTTCATTTGTTGACAACAACGGCGATGAATACAGACAAAGTTTGTCACTGCTCCACCAGAGATTAGAAGTGGGCAGATTGACCCATTTTTAGCTATTTTTAAATACCTCATTGAGCGGGGTATTGAGCTTCTCTGAGCTATGTTGTCAACGGTTAAACACATAGATAGATACTTGCAGGTATATCTATCTGGACCAATTGAGCTTATCCTAATCCATTGGTTTCAACACCCTAATCCCCAGACTATCTAGAATAGTCCTTTTTCATATGAATAACAGGTGGATGGGGTAGTCTTCCTCTCATTTTAAACACAGGTGCATGTGTGTCATTGCATTGTGAAATGTGGGTGGGGGTGTCATGAATTAGTGAGTCCTGTAAGTGAGAGTCCTAAACTGTACATGTTTTATATTGCACGCGTCAGTAGTTTCTTGGCTTCATCTACAAGATTGCCACTTATTCCATGACGTTGCATTGTTTATTAATGTATTTGATGTGTAATGTTGTTACAATTCAGCCGGTTGGCTGCGATGACAATAAATAAAAATAAATTAAAAAGGTAGTCTTCAACTCATTTTGGACGCAGGTGCCTGGGGTAGTCTTCAACTCAATTTGGACGTGGGTGAGAGAAGGCTTCAGCTCATTTTATACACAGGTGCATGGGGTAGTCTTCAACTCATTTGTACAGGTGCATATGGGGTTGACTTCAACTCATATTGTGCACAGGTGCCTGGGGTAGTCTTCAACTCATATTGTACATGGGTACGTGGGGTAGGCTTCAACTCACTTTGGATACAGATGCATGTCATATTCTTCAACTCATTTTGTACATGGGTGCAAGGGGTAGTATTTAGCTATACAGCTCAGGTGCATTGCACTGGGTATAATTCACCTCATTTCATACACATGTGCAAGGATCATGACTGTCCGCAGTGAGGATGATAGACCTCATACCTGTTAGCAATCAAGCTTTGGGCTGTGGGCTAGTGCTAGGAAGCTCTAAAATATCTAGTGCATGCTACTGATTTCCTCCCTTAAAATAGCTATATATCCCTCCTTTCCCCAGCTCATTATAACATAGCCACGACACTGTTTATGATTTCTAACCACCCCATCCCCGCCCACACCCATTTCAAAATCATGTTATTCTTCCTGAAGATTTGTGAGTAGATTGGAAACACATCCATCCTGGATATGATTAAAGGTAGATGACCCGATCACATTTTCGTAACACAGAATTATTTCAAACATACGGAGATTTTCATATCATATGAAAGCTCGTATTTTTCTCATCGTCATACTGAAATTTGACGGCCTAAATTGGTATAATTACGGAGAAATCGATGAAATAACGTCGAATTACCGCGAATGGTGGTAACCACCGATATAGTTTGTGTACTACTCAATGGGTACAGTTCACAGCATCGTGTGCGTCTAAAATAAGAACCATTAGAGCTATGCAACTCAAACTTTGGAACACGACTTTTTTAAGGATGACCTTTCATGTAGAATAGAAAACTTCAAGTTGAAAATCGGAACATCTACCTTTAAGTGTTGAAAGAAATGACAGAATGTAGATAAAGCAACAACTAAAATATTGTCTACGGGCCCGACCGACCAATTTCTCTCTCTAAATTTCAACATTTTTTTCTTCACTTTTTTTGAAATTTATGTATACATATGAAATTAAAATTAAAAAAATTAAAAAGTTTCCAAAATTGTTGAAATTTCACCAAAATCTTGAGAAAAAAAAATCAAAAACAAACAAACAACTGACCCTATCTGAAAGGTCCATTTGCCTGTAGAACAGGGTTTTATTGTTTAATCCCCTTATGGCTACTAGATAGTCAGTGTCCATTTTTAGGGATTTCCGTTATACCGCTCTCAAATATTAATTAATTGGCTAAACTTTTAAAGATAGACATTTACAGGAGGCAAACTAACTAATAATTGTCAGAATGTCAGCCCCCATTAGGGGAAGGGTTTACTCATCCATTTACCTTCGTACAAGGTCCAGGTTTTCTAAAAATAATATTGAGTAATTTGACCCCAATAATGATAACAAAAACAGTTGACAAACGATGTTAATTTATTGTTTCCACTTATATCTCATCCGTACTGTATTGATTCCTTATTACCCTCTGATTCATTCGAGCTTTAGTGCTTCTTTTTCACAAAGAGTTTATTTTTGTGAATTTGATTAATTTTTGTGAATTTTCTAAATTTTTGTGAATTTTATAAATTTTTGTGAATTTCTAAAATGTTCTTTACATTTTGTAATTCAAATTTCTATAGATTTTTTTAGTGATGGACATTATTAACTTGAGAACATTAAATAATGCCTATATGGGAATCCACAACTTAATTTGTTTTACTGGTAGAATAAGCAATTGACAAGGATCTCTTACTCTCTCTCAAAAAATTCAAAAATAGAGGAAATCACTTACAGGAGGCAAAACTCATTCAAGTTTCGATCAGTTCACATTAAAGGTACCATTCAGTGATTTTATTTTCAAATCTATTGGTACACTCAGAAATTGGCATGGATCTGTTACCCTGCAAATACCAAGTTGTTTTGCCGATTATAGTAACGGTAATATGGTATACCGCCAAATGGCCAGTGGAAACAGCAACACAATAAATTTGAATACTAAATTCTCATGACCCGGAACTAAACAGGCACATTTGTAAATTAAAATGAATTGACCTCTCCAGATTTCATGTCATAATCATGTGAATACAACCACGATTCGTACCGTTCTACACGAATTTTAAATTCGTATTAAGTTCATTTTTTATTAGTAACAAGTATGATACAGAGCATGGCCTTTTTAGAGGGGAATTTTGTTTATGGGTGGTTAATGAAAATCTGCATATTTTGGGAAAACCAGTTTGATCATTTCGTTTGTGAGACCATGGCACCATGGAACCACTTTGTAAATCAAGATAAAAATCACAAATTTTGATTGAAATATCCCATACTCCCTCAAATTCCCCCAGTCTGTAAACTGTCAATCTAAATTAAAGTACAACTAAATGAGCACATGGCCTGCACTGGGCTAGCACGATCCTGTCATAAGGCCAACAAAAAAAAATAGTTGTGTTGCCCTCATCCGGCCGGGTCAAAATTCTGAGAATGTGGGCCGGGTATTTTTTTTTTTTTTTTTTTTTTTTCTTCAAGATTTTTTTTTTTTTTATCTCTTTTTTTAAAGGTTTTTTTTTTTTTCAAGATTTTTTTCAAGATTTTTTTTCAAGGTTTTTTTTTTTAAGATTTTTTTTCAAGATTTTTTTTCTCAAGATCTTCCAATCTGTGAAAAGAGATGGGCAAGAAACCAAAATATTCACCATTGGGTTGAAAATACATCCAGTAAGCGTTTTCCTTAGTATCTTCACACATGTTGACTGAAATAATAGGTATAAAATCGTTGATTTGGTAAAATTTAAAATTAAAAAAAAAAAAAAAAAAAAAAAAAAAAATCCGGCCGGCCGTCCCTCCCGATTTTAGGCTTGTGAGGGCAACACAACTTTTTTTTTTTTTGGCCTAAGATTGGTATTTATACAAAGTCAAGAAAATCAGAAGAGAAATGGGTCAATTTTGAGGTAAAAATAGAAGTCAAGATTTCCTTGGCTTGACAGCTAGTGGCACCAGGTAGAATTAGCTATCGCCATGGCGACTGAATTTTAAGGATCACTTTGTCCGTTATAGTTTCATACAATTTGTTACCCCTTTCCAGGGTAGGGGAGGGGGAGGGAAAACTCAGTGTATATGATTAGGGATATGAGCTTACAGAGATTTGCTAAATATGATCTACTTTTAGCTACTAATGGGGTAATTAAGTTTTTTTCTTGTTTCAAACATCTACACTGTACCGTCGTAACAATGGAATGAGTAATAAATTTATTTCGGCGAATTGAAACCTTATAACAAATGAGAAAACAAACAAACATATAAAAGGGAAAAGTTCTGTGAGAAAACTTCCCCAGAGGTAAGCTTATTTACAGTTGTGAATAAAAACAATTCACAAATAGACAAATCGTTTGATTTTCAAAGGTTTTTTGCCCAATATAGGCAAGGCTCAAGATAACAGTTTTTTTTACCGGGAGCAGAGCTACTTTTTTTCAAAAGTAGCGCCCGGATCATGGGATTTATTGAGAACCAGGAGCTACTTTCAGTCTACCGGGAGCTAACTTTTTATTAAATGGTATTGTCAAATCGAAATTCAATGTCTTGGGCAAGCTTCCCGGTCGTCAACAGGCGCTGGTTTGGATAAAATATCAGCGTTCGGTTGTTTATTTTTCAGCATTACCGGGCGCTATGGCAGGAAGACCGAGGGGTAGAAATCGCCCAGCGCCCGCTTATCTTGAGCCTTATTGAATATAGGCCTAAATAACTTCCCTATCAACCGACACAATACTGCTCAATTCATTACACTGAATTACAAAAGTCATTTATATTGCACACATTCCAGAGTTGGTTAATTCCGTTGTCAATGTTGATTGATAATTCTTTATCACGGTTTCAATTAGTTTGGATACCGATACAATGGTTTAGATTAACAAATGAAATAATGGTTGCAAAACTAGATACTGTTAAACCACTAAATTTCGTGAGGGATTTAATTTTGTGAATTTTGGGAGGGATGTGGATTCGCGAAATTAAATACCTGCGAAACTGACCAACTTTGCTATGAAATTAACAGTGAAATTGTCAGATTCGCAAAATTAAATGCCAGCTCAAATAGCAGTAATTTTAAATTCACGAAATAAAGTACACACAAACTTATAGTGTTTTACAGTAATAGAATTGAAACAGTTGAGTGATTTTCAATGAGTTACGATAACTGTATGTAATTGCATTGAATTTTGTTCTTTTGTGAGACGGAAACATTCTTTATTCTGAGTATCAGTCACCTGGTCAGTACAATATGTAGGTAGAACCATGTGCAAATGTAGGCAGTACAGCCTTTATTAAAAGGTTTCTGATTGGTTAATTACATGATAATATCTTTTAAACAACCAATAAAAAGGAGCTTCTCAATTTCGTAGCATTTTTGATCTTGTACATTGGTTTGATATATTTATCTCAACCATTAACAAATGAAAATATGTTTACTGGAGATATTGGCTTAAAACAATCAGATTTCAAGCGAACAGCCTACAGAATTTCTGAAAATGTTCACATGACAGTATTTTGTAGCATTTTCAGAAAAATGTTCAAATTCTGACAATTACAGCACATGAATTTTCCAAAAATAGGTCAATCGTTTAACCGAATGGTTCACAGGAAATCATACATTGCGGTATATCCACATAATCTCTAATACAACGAAATCACCAGGGCCATTGACTAGTATTATGCGAGATTTCTTTGGTCGATCTATAAAAATACATTTGCGGGGAGGTATTAACTGCTGATAACGTCAACCCCCTGTTAAGAATCCCTCAATGACATACCTACAGTGGTCAAAACGAGCTCTTGGCATCAGCTAAAATCACTGCAATGCCGCTGTGATATTACCCAAGGATCGCTGTGATATTACCCAAGGATCGCACCACCTACACTTGATCTTAATTGAAAACACACTCCATTCCATCACACAGGTGTGAGACCTGTATTTTGCCGGCGATTTAAGATTAATACGACATGACAGAAACAGGCCATTTGATATAATCGTGAAACAGATATTTGACTTCATATTTTGTGTCTTGTTTATTGCAAAGATGTCATATGATGACGCTATACTTCATCCATTTGAATTACGAACATGACTTTAATATAAGGTTGGCTTATTATAGAGCATATGATGTAAAATGGTGGCTTGTGTTCTTGCGTGATCAAAGACGAATAACACTATTAAGGCCAAGTAAAACAAAACAACAGTTGATCGTCCGGATTTTTCAAAAAGAGGACGAGGGAGGGGCTTTTTATATTTTTATTTTATTTTTCCAAGATGGCCGCCGGCTTTTTGAAGTGAAGATTTTACAGTCTGAGCCTCTTTTCATTGTATATGCATTTATTTAATGTACAGATACAGTTTTAATAAAGTTTTACTGGAGCAACTTAAACATTTAATAATTTAACATGCAATTTTTCGACAAGTTTTACTATAAAAAAATAATTTAAAAAAAAAAAATCATAAACAAATCAATGCGGCACGAAAATAGGAAGCGGGCGGGGACGATCAATTGTTGTTTTGTCCTAACACATAATTGATGCATCCGTCTATCTCTGGAATACTTGTTAATGTAAGGTGGGATGAAGTTTAGTTAAATAGAGGTTATCCATGTAGTTATACGCACTAGACTACAAAGGGAATCGCACCTGGCCTATTCTACAGGGCAGCTAATCCAAACATCCAAAACACAGATACTGTAAAAGCTGAAATTTTTGCGGTGGTTTTATTTTCGCGCTTTACGCGCAAAATATTTTTCCGCAAAAATTATAACACGCAAAAATAATGTTTTCAACATTCATACAGTGCATCCAGAAGGTCGCCCGCGAAAAAAAAATTCACGAAATGTCCATGATATCAAAATAAAATATCTTTACGCAAAAGTATTGGCTTTCACAGTAACCTAAAAGAATTATTTGAAAACAATTTAACCTGATGTGTTTTAAGGGTCATGTTCCACCTTGAAGTGAACGTGGTATAGGGCGTGGATCTCAACTTGGATGTTGCTGGAAGACAAAAGAGCAGAGTTGTATAGGGTCATGTTCCACCTTGAAGTGAACGTGGTATAGGGCGTGGATCTCAACTTGGATGTTGCTGGAAGACAAAAGAGCAGAGTTGTATAGGGTCATGTTCCACCTTGAAGTGAACGTGGTATAGGGCGTGGATCTCAACTTGGATGTTGCTGGAAGACAAAAGAGCAGAGTTTACACAGTTAGTGTCTTATTACAGACTTGAGGGTTAGAAAGAGAACCCACCGCTGGGATGATATAATATGGGACAATCAATATGCTTTAGGACTAATGAGTTTATTGCACTTGGTATTGCTGGTGGGGACAGGATGTAGACCGGACACAAACACGAGCAGCCCGTGTGGGGAGGGGGGGGGGGGCACTTATGTGTCAAACTTGAAAGCATTGATCTTGATGACTTCATGCTGTGCTTATATGGATATGGATTCATGAAATTAAATACCTGCGAAACTTACAATTTTGCATCGAAAGTAACAGACAAATTTCCAGATTCACAAAATTATATGCCAGCTAAAATAGCAGTAATTTTAAATTTGCAAAATATAGTATCCACAAAATTATAGTGTTTTACAGTAACTTATATCTCCGATTCTCGAAGTAAAAACCCTTTGTTAACAGGGTTGTTTAAAACTTCTTTTCTGAATCTGAGCGACCCTCCCACATTATGTTCTCTTTTTGAATGAAAATCAGTGCTATCTTAATGGGAAATTTACAAACAAAAATCCAGACCAAAATAGTAAGATATGCTATATATGCTATAGTCCTAACATTGTTTATTGCAATGGTTACCTTTTTGAAACCTTTTATATGATTGGTTAGTTGGTTGGTTGGTTCGGTCCTGTCATGACTGACAGCTCATGACCTTACAGATACAACGCCACAAATAACGATTTTCAGCAAAGGAGTAACAATCACGGAGAGGGTGTCCAGTAATCAATTTTATTTGGTCAATCCACCGGGAACGAGGTCTGCCTCTCTTGCGCTTCCCTTCAATCATGCCTTGCATGATCATCTTCTCTAGGTTGTTACCCTTGCGACGTGAGATATGGCCGAAGTAGCTCAGCATTTGGGTGTTGATAGCATGAAGAAGTCGTTTAGACACCCCTATTTCTTCAATAATACTGGCATTGGTCCTTCTCATTGTCCATACGATACGAAGCATACGCCTCCAACACCACATCTCGAAAGCAGCTATTCTGTTTTTGTCAGCTTTGGTTAGGGTCCACGTCTCACATGCATACATGGCAATTGGAAATACAAGGGCTTGGACAAGCCTGGTTTTTGTTGCTCTGGTTATTCCTCTGTCAGCCCAGATCTTGCTTAGGTTGATCATTGCTGATCTAGCCATTTATATATATGATGCACACTGCTTTATCAATAGCTTTGGTCTTTCATGATTAAAACTTATGACAGATTTGGTTCTTGAGAAAATGTGCATCTGGCATCTTTTGCTAGTCATATTTTAAATCTTTCGCCTAAGAAACGCAAACTCATGGCATTGTATTGAAGTATGTGGTGGTGGGGCGGTAGACGGACAACGCAGCGCAATTATGATAACAATAGTCTACATAATAAGCGTGTCACATTAACCATGTGTATCATACAACGACTACATACAACATTTGAAAGATTGGTTCTTGAGGAAAATGTGCATCTGGCATGTTTTGCAAGTCATATTTTAAATTTCTCGCCTATGAAACCCAAACCCATGGCACTGTATTGAAGTATGTTGCGGCGGGGTGATAGACGGACAACGCAGCGCAATTCCCGGGGGGGTACTCGCCTAAGACGGTATACGGGGATGTGCCGCTCTAATGGGTAGCTTTTTGGGCACAAAATCCCTAAACATGGGGTATGATTTTGTGCTGGAAATCCCTAATAATGGGGTCACTTTTTACAAATGGGTCTATTTTCGCGAAAATTTGCCAAAATTAGGTATATTTTCGCGAAAATTTGCAAAAATTAGGTCTATTTTCCCGAAAATTTGCGAAAATTTGGTCTAAAATGAAGCAAAACCCCTAAAAATGGGTACCGATTTTTCCAAAATCACCCCTAAAAATGGGTATGGGTTTTGAATCTCCAGCGGCACACCCCCGACCAAACCAAATCCGAGTACCCCCCCCCCCCCCCCCGAGGCGCAATTATGATAATATTAGTGTACATAATAAGCTTGTACATTAACTATGTGTATCATACAACAGCTACAATAGAATTTGATATTTATGTGTATGCTCGTCCAAATACATCAAAGCTTTTTTGGGGGCGAAGCCACCCTATTATTTGGATTTGCTTGATGGCAAACGATTATAAAACCATTCCCTGCTTACATAGGGACAATTAAACAAGCAAACGTTTTGTGTGCCTGTCTGTATTCGGTTGGTTTTATGAAAACAAATATGAGACCAGGACTATTGTTTGCGAGGTAATCGGGGGTTGTTTTAGAAAGATGATCAGTGGCGGGATTTATTCTGTCTCCCATGCTCCGGGCAACAAGAAAGTGCATTAACGTCTCAAGGTCTGCTGAAGACGCCTTGACTTATGTTATCTATAGAGCTATGTATGGCAATGATGGTTTGTCATCACTGGTGTAACATACCGAGTGACGAGAAGGGAGGAGATGATACCGGGGTAGGGGTGGACTTCTCGGGAAGGTGGTGGCCAGGGGGGGGGGGCACTGACATTGGAAAAGGGTATAGGTATGTTCCGCGCTGAAGACCCCCTTTTTCACCCTCTGCTGCTAGTTCTTATGACCCCCCTTTTGAGCCTGCATCAGTTCTTAAGACCCCATTTGATTGAAAATTAAAAAATCGCGAAATTTTGCGTTCCAAAGCCCCAATTCTTCGAACATTTTGCGTTCTAAAACCAAAAAAAAAAATCAAAAATTGGCGTTCTTGCTAATCAAAATTGAACTAAAGGCCAGTTCTCAAGACCTACTTTTTTGAGAAAAAAATCAGTTCCTAAGACCCTATTTTTCATCATAAAATCCGCTCAGTTCAGTTCTGTAGCCCCCCTTTTTGAGATCCTATGCGGCACACCCTACACAAAAAGAAGTTGAGTGCCCCCCCCTCCCCCGGGGGTGGTGGATGTAGGTGGGGTGTTTGATAGGGTAGGGGCTGTTCTCAGAATGAGGGAGGGGGAGTGGAGGGAGAGATGATAATTTCAGAGGGTTATAAGGGTGGAAACCTCACATCTTGGATTCAAAATTCTACAAAAATTTAAGTGATCCATTTCAGCAAAATCAGTGGCATAACTGGGGCAATGGGTAGCTTGGGAAATAGGGCTGGGGGAAATTGCTTCCAAGTGGCAGAACTAAAAAATATTAAAACAAATTAGTACATTCTTAACTTAAATCGAACATTGTTTATTATGAACAACAAAAAACAGCTGTGTTATGGGTAGTTTATGTGTACATTTACAAAATATATGATATAGAGGGGGTGTTTTAAATTCTAAATTCTGCCCCCTCCTTTCCCAAATGTCTAGTTTCGTCGATACCAAATGGGCAAAAATTACAAGGCTTCTGTACGGCTGATTTTACATGATTTGAAGAAAAAAAATCTAAAAAGAAAAAGAAGCAAAAAGTGGGTTGGTTGGGCCCGTAAAACAGGGTTTTTTCCCTCGCCTTATAGCAATGAATACAAATACAAGTAGACATGACACAAGGAACACAAAAATTACAAAAATTACAAAAAATACATAAATAACAGTCATTATCAATACCCACCCACACAGCTGCACGCCACTCAATTACAGTTTGATTAGAAGCTATTTTCAGCATGATCGATTCCAAAACGACTACACCCGCCCTTTTGGCCAAGACTCATTATAGATTTGAAATGGAGAAATACGCCATTAAATCAAATATCAATAATGGCGTTTCATTCATCACACTTTAGACCATGGTCAAGGTAATTTGCACACGTATTATTGCAAATTTGTTTAGACTGAAAAGAAAATAGTGAATTTTTTTACAGATCATTAACTCTTTACAAGTTGGTTATTAGCTTGTTCAATATCAGCAATGGGAATATAACTGGTATATATGTGTCTTTATATGCTATACTTTACTGTTGATATTTTTTGGCAGTCATTATTATAATTTTAATTGAAAAACTCTGCGTGATTACCCACTAATTTTAATATTATTTGATTGATTGATTGATTGATTGATTGATTGATTGATTGATTGATTGATTGATTGATTGATTGATTGATTGATTGATTGATTGATTGATTGATTGATTATATTTTAGCTAACATTTCGATATTTTTATTTTATGACCATGTGCGACTTTTGATTTTTGCAAATATTCAAAAGCAGTTACCTGCATATGTTTCAGAAAACTTATTTTCTTTCCATATAGTTCTTAGGCAAAGGTGATTGAGGTGCGATTCTTCATTCCATGATGGCCTAATATTTTCCTTAAAAGACACCAAAAAGTTGAACATCTAACAATTTAATATGTTGCTGAAATTTCCATTCGTGTAAATAGAAAAAACTCTTGCAAAATACAGTACGTAATTCACAAGGGTTGATAAGCATCTCAGGGCAACGAATGTGTGTTTGTTATATAGTACTCGACTAACTTTTACAATGCTAAGCTAGAAACCCTCTAAGCTATGCTTTATTGAAACCTACAAAGAAGCACCTTGTCTGCGGTTTGAATTGAATGGTCAAACATCTCTATGAAGACTGGTCTACATTGACCCTTGTATTTGAAAGGGAACCTGATAAGTGATAGGGAATATGGGGGTAAATGTGAACATAGGGTTGTCCTGTGAACAGTAGGGTTGTCTGCGGTTCGAATTGAATGGTCAAACATCTCAATGAAGACTGGTCTACATTGACCCTTGTATTTGAAAGGGAACCTGATAAGTGATAGGGAATATGGGGGTAAATGTGAACATAGGGTTGTCCTGTGAACAGTAGGGTTGTCTGCGGTTCGAATTGAATGGTCAAACATCTCAATGAAGACTGGTCTACATTGACCCTTGTATTTGAAAGGGAACCTGATAAGTGATAGGGAATATGGGGTAAATGTGAACATAGGGTTGTCCTGTGAACAGTAGGGTTGTCTGCGGTTCGAATTGAATGGTCAAACATCTCAATGAAGACTGGTCTACACGACCCTTGTATTTGAAAGGGAACCTGATAGGGGAATATGGGGTAAATGTGAACATAGGGTTGTCCTGTGAACAGTAGGGTTGTCTGCGGTTCGAATTGAATGGTCAAACATCTCAATGAAGACTGGTCTACATTGACCCTTGTATTTGAAAGGGAACCTGATAAGTGATAGGGAATATGGGGGTAAATGTGAACATAGGGTTGTCCTGTGAACAGTAGGGTTGTCTGCGGTTCGAATTGAATGGTCAAACATCTCAATGAAGACTGGTCTACATTGACCCTTGTATTTGAAAGGGAACCTGATAAGTGATAGGGAATATGGGGGTAAATGTGAACATAGGGTTGTCCTGTGAACAGTAGGGTTGTCTGCGGTTCGAATTGAATGGTCAAACATCTCAATGAAGACTGGTCTACATTGACCCTTGTATTTGAAAGGGAACCTGATAAGTGATAGGGAATATGGGGGTAAATGTGAACATAGGGTTGTCCTGTGAACAGTAGGGTTGTCTGCGGTTCGAATTGAATGGTCAAACATCTCAATGAAGACTGGTCTACATTGACCCTTGTATTTGAAAGGGAACCTGATAAGTGATAGGGAATATGGGGTAAATGTGAACATAGGGTTGTCCTGTGAACAGTAGGGTTGTCTGCGGTTCGAATTGAATGGTCAAACATCTCAATGAAGACTGGTCTACATGACCCTTGTATTTGAAAGGGAACCTGATAGGGGAATATGGGGTAACCATGAACATAGGGTTGTCTGTGGTTTGAATTGAATGGTCAAACATCTCAATGCAGACTGGTCAACATTGACCCTTGTATTGAAAGGGACCCTGATAGGGGAGTGTGGGGTATCTGTGAACATAGGGTTGTCTGCAGTTTGAATGGTCAAACATCTCAATGCAGACTGGTCTGCATTGACCCTTGTATTTGAAAGGAAACCTGATAAGTGAATGTGGGGTAACCGTGAACATGGGGTTGTCTGCAGTTTGAATGGTCAAACATCTCAATGCAGACTACCCTTGTTAGGGAAGTATGGGGTAACTGTGAACATAGGGTTGTCTGCAGTTTATATTGAATGGTCAAACATCTACATGTACGTCCAATCACTTTCTGTTTCTTTAAGTACTGTAAAACAAGTTAATTTCGCGAATTTCACGAGAGGCTCAAATTCACGAAATTATATTTCCGCGAATTAATGTGTGTGAAGATGATATTAATGGTAGAAATTTGAGATTCATGAAATTAAGTAACCGCGAAAGTAGTGATGATTAGCAATTCGCACAAAAAAGTTGCAGCGAAATCAACTTGTTTTACAGTTTATCTTATGAATGCAGCATCAACCACAAGTGCTATTGTTGTAAAAATGAAGGGGAAAAAAGAGAGGCACTGCAACATTTTCATCCACTTTTTAGCCCTAAGTGATCATACTGCAAGAAATTTTATTTCTTTTAACACCCCACTCTCCCCTACAAGAGTATTATAATTACTTAGTTAGTACATGGTACTCGTTTTTGAAGGGGACCTGGGAAACACTATTCAAACAAGCCAATCCGACTTATAGCACCGATTAATTTTGATTTGTATTAAAAACGACATGAATAGAAAGGCACTGTAAATATTTGGTAAACGAGAACAATGTTTCAGGGATCGGAGCCATGTTATAGAACTACTAGGGGTCACCTTAATGGGGTAGAACTTAATCAGTAGTTTAACCCGCATGAAAAGTACTTGCCTATTGGTTGCAAACAAGGAGATATCTATTATTGTGCCAATCAAAGATATCGTATAAATGGTTGCAATGCTGAAGAGGATCAATCTTAAAACGTTTAGAAGCTCTATTCTAATGGTAACTTAGATGCATATGTCTCATTTATATGAACCAATCAGAAACTCTGCAATAAGGCCAAGAAAAATAATAAGTTGTGTTACCTCAAATTACCTCAAATTTCCTCAAATTTCCTCAAATTTTTTTCAAATTTTTTTCAAATTTTTCCCCTTCAAATTACATGTACAAATATATGGTTTATGTCAAGATAAAATTGTTATAGGCCCATATGTCAATTTAACTTATGTTTCTAGTGTGACGATAGTCTAAAAAACATTTATTTAAGCTTAATTATTCATTTCAAGCAAGAAATAGTAACATTTAGACACTTTTGATAAAATTTAAATCTAAAAAAAAAAGAATGTGACTCTAATTTTTACGATTTTAGGGTCGGTCGCTGAGGGCAATACAACTTATTATTTTTCTTGGCCTAAATGCAGTAATTGCTCAGGGGTTGAACGTTGTTAAGAATGATTATATACATGTATACATGTTTGAAACTAGATTTAAAGGAAGGACCTTGTCCTTAAAAATCCTGTTTTTTGACAAGCCTTATCAGTTTGCTTGTGTCAGTCATGTCGTGCTGAAATTGTCTTTTTCCTGAAGTCCGTTTTTCTTGGCACTTATACAGATTTTAATGGACATGGTATTAAGCAGGGATGTGTGTATGTTTTGATATGCCAAAAAGCTGCTAATTTCCTCAAAAAACACATTAACAGAGTAAAAATTTGACCTTAAGGGCATCCGGTATAATGTGATGCAGTAAAAGTGGAAGTTTTTGAAGATATTTTATTCTTTGAGTATTTCTAGTCATGTCAGGAAACTCATGTGAATATAAAGACACAAGAAAATACAATTTTGCAATAAAGAAAGTTAAAACCAGCTACCAGTGCAACGTTGTAAAGATTCAGAAAAAACACACAACAATTAAGTTACATTAGACCTGCTATACCTGCTCTGATACTTCAACAATCTGTGCAGCTTTGGTAAAGGTTTGGAAACTCTGTACGCAAATCATTAGAAGACCTGCTATATGGTCCTTGACTTTAGCATTTTGTGCAACTTTGTGAATGGTTTGGTAGCACGATTTGTATGCAAAAATCTTAGCTTTTACAATGATAGCTGTCTAGCATAACTAAAGATACGCAATTCGCCTAACAACAAAAATCAACTCACTTTCTCTCCATTAGATTGCTTTGGTAAAGTTACACTTTACCAAATACAAAGTTTGCCATAAATTTCCTGACCTGATTGAGTGCCAAAACTTATCTAGACCTGATTTCATTTAGTCCTAAACAGGCATACTATATAGGCCCTATTACTACAACAAATAAACACCAGAACTTCAACTATTGATGGTCTAAGCGCAGTACAATAACAGATTATCTATGGCCTGTAAGTTGAAAAGAATAAGTTGAATGAGATAATAAGCTTATTTGACATTACATGGTACCATGCCAAAAATGTGCTCTGTGTTTTCAAAATCAGTGACAGACAGTTCCAGGACCTCCGGAATATACAGACATGATGTGGCAT
Organism: Ophiura sarsii; assembly: GCA_035610835.1. Classification (NCBI taxonomy): domain Eukaryota; kingdom Metazoa; phylum Echinodermata; class Ophiuroidea; order Amphilepidida; family Ophiuridae; genus Ophiura; species Ophiura sarsii. The sequence goes on along the minus strand of CM069459.1, from coordinate 9,753,419 downwards.
CCTATGTAAATCCTGTAATTGGCACAGCTTTGCAAATCAAGTACACCAACCACAACAACAATGGACCATCACATGCATAGGAAAATCTTAAAATTATTTTCCACTGATCCGTAGGGATTGGACTGCCATGCAGCAGGTTCCCCAGGTTCGATTCCCCACGTCTCGTGATCCCTTAATATTCTAGTCCAATTGATACTACCCTAATGGACCAAAAACAAGTTATCTGGTTGTCCTCTATCGTCAACTTCTAATTTTCAAATAAAAATCTTGAGTACTTTCACTGATTAGGCAACAACAAAAAAAGTTTGTCTCAAATGACATGAGAGACTGAAAATATAATGCGGTCTGCGGAGATTTTTTTTATTGATTTTTTTCAATTATTGTCATTTTTTGGCCAAAAAGTTGGATTTTGCAAGATTTTTTTGAGAAAATTGAAAAAGAAAAAAAAATTGGGGAAAAAAAATTGGAAAAAAAACCCCACTAAAAAAAAAGCTAACGCGGGCGGTTTCGGGAATGCGCGCGGGTCATTTGAGACAAACTTTTTTTTTGCCTTACATACACAAAACTTTTAAATAATTAAAAAAATAAAACACTACACTGCCACAGCTTTTCTATTTTTTGAAATTCTTCAACAAAAATGTTCTTATAAAGTTTGTAAGGATTGACTAAGTAGGTTTTGCATAATTTTTATTTTGAACATTTTATAACCATCATGTGGCTAATTAGCTCAGACAACCTTCAGTGTCGGTAGACAGATTTGTGGTTGATTGGATTATCAACTCATCTTCTATCATGTTCAAACTGAGTTGAGATTGACTAACAGGCTGCTGTATAGGGGGTTAAGTACTAGTAGTCATACAGCCACTTTAAGAATCTTGAATTTGGGCCAATGATGAGGTACCTCTATTTAACTCCCTGAGAACTACAGGCCGATTGGTTAAAAAGATGAATACATCATTTATGGAACCAATGAGAGACATTGTTAGAATAATTGTATCCATGATAAAGATGGGAGTAAAACATTTTACAAGCTGCATTTGAATTGGCTATTCATATGAGTACATCTTGAAATAAACCAATCAGAAGCACTGTAAGATAGACAGGTAGACCCCAGGGGGTTAAGTTAAAACTAAGTTGAGATAGGGTCAATGAGATAGGCTAAATTTAAGGGTGTCTTAAGAAATGGGTGCAGCCTACCACCTTTCAATGTCAGTATTACCCCCCACCCCCATCCCCGGCCCAATACCCTGATGAATCGCACTCCTTGTAACAGGAACTGTGGAACAATGAAATAATAATTGCCAAGATCAGGAGGGACCATTTTTAAGTTATTTTTATCAGAGATAATTTAAATTTTGTAAATTTGACCCTCAAAATGACTGATATGATTGACATAACTATAATAAGCTATTTATAAATCCATTAAGTGGCTTAGGATTTTAAGTCAAGGGCCCGTGGGGATTAGCCTGACAGATTGGGTTGGTTTAAATGACATATCTCTAATTACATCAGATCTTGATTAATAAGTGGTTTTAATTGGGGGTTGGTCAATTAAGGGACTGCCAAATAGTTTTACATAACACTCCCCATGTTCAATGGCAACTTTTCCATCGAGTTGACGTCGCACCATAATAAAGTGAAGGATCGGATCAAGAGGATTTCCCTATTGCTAATGTTGCAAAATTTCATCTGCGTAATAGTCTGAAAGCATTTAATTGACAGGTCATCATGGATACGTAAACGAGACTGACCCCTTCTGACTCCCCCTGTGTAGCGTCAACTCCCAGACCCAAACATAAGCTCTTCCTGCCACTACAACAAGTTTCCAACCCCACCCCCACCAACTCATGGCAAGGAGAACTATGCAGCTACCATATAACATAATTTCAGCAGGGATTTGATCCGGGGGGGGGGGGGGGGTACTTTCGCCAAAATCGTACGTGGATGTGCCTGTCGGACTTCGAAAATGTGACTTTCTCTATACCTATTTCTTGGCCAATTTCTCACCCATCAATATACCAATTTTGTTAGAAAAGCACCCAATTATGCACATATTGGGTGCTTTTTACAAAAAATGCCTCAAAATACACCCAATTTATGCCAATTGGGGGCTTTGGTCTGTGATGAAAACCACCCCATCGCTATACCATTTATTGCGAAAAAGCACCCCAAAAGGCAGGCACATATACATATACCATATCAATGTGAGAACTCCCCCCCCCCCCCCCCCCCCCCGGATTTGATGAGTTATGATACAAAAAAATCGATTGAAAACTATGTTTTTATACCATTTTCGTTTTGATGAATTTGATATTTAAAAAACATAAATTGTTTTGAGTAATTGCGATGATTGTGTTAGCAGAGGGAGTAAGGACAAAAGAATGAACATCTTATGATTTGATTACTAAACATTTGTGATGCGATCTGTGAAAACCCGTCGGATGTCGCAAAATGTGAACTAGGGATTATGGGTAAAATAAAAAAAAAAATTTTTAAAAAAACTGTTTTCTTTTTTTAGATTTTTAAAAAAAATTAGTTTCCAATACTTTGTGTCATCATCTTTCATGAAATTTCACCTTCAAAAACTTACTTAAGTCACTTTTATTATTGACCTTAATAATGTTATTATATTGAATTATGTATCTTTTTTGGCCTGTTTACATGATTTCTTGTTTTGTAGCTTTTGATGACATCACAATCATCATTCACTCATAACTTTTTTTGTAGTGATCGTAGAAAAATGATCCAAACAGTTCTGTAATCAGCACAGTTTTAGCTTTCTTATGATATAAATATCTCCAATATGAAAAATGCCACCATGTGGCGGGTTTTCCCAGATCGCATCACATTTTATTAATGTTGTATCTTACAGGGGCAGTCTCTTTACCATCATCACCCACACCATCATCATGTAGCAGAGGGAGTGATCACAATAGAATGAACATCTTTGATTACTAAACATTTTATTAATGTTGTATCTTAGGCCAAATAAAAAAATATAGTAGTTTCTCGTCCCCGCGCGCATCCGTTTTGGCTGCCGCATCCCAAAAAGTTTTTTTTTTTTTTAAATTTTTTTTTATTTATTTTTTTTATTTTTTTATTTTTTATTTTATTTTTTTTTAAATTTCAAGATCACACTGATGTTGTTTTAAAAAAACCTGTGTTACAATCAAAAAACAACACAACAGGCGAAATGTACTCATTTTAAGGTTATAAAGCTAGTCTTAGAAAAGTGGCGGCCATTTTGAAGCAAAAACATTTCCACCATGTTGGAAAAAGCGAAACCAGTTTTGGAAAAAGGGGCATCCGCCATCTTGGATCCGCCATTTTGGAAAAAAAAAAAAAAAAAAAAAAACTGCCCTCATCCTCCATTTTTCAAAAAGTTAGGACGAGAAACTAGTTTTTTTTTTTATTTGGCCTTACAGGGGCAGTCTCTTTACCATCATCACCCACACCATCATCATGTAGCAGAGGGAGTGATCACAATAGAATGAACATCTTTGATTACTAAACATTTTATTAATGTTGTATCTTACAGGGGCAGTCTCTTTACCATCATCACCCACACCATCATCATGTAGCAGAGGGAGTGATCACAATAGAATGAACATCTTTGATTACTAAACATTTTATTAATGTTGTATCTTACAGGGGCAGTCTCTTTACCATCATCACCCACACCATCATCATGTAGCAGAGGGAGTGATCACAATAGAATGAACATCTTTGATTACTAAACATTTTATTAATGTTGTATCTTACAGGGGCAGTCTCTTTACCATCATCACCCACACCATCATCATGTAGCAGAGGGAGTGATCACAATAGAATGAACATCTTTGATTACTAAACATTTTAAATGTTGTATCTTACAGGGGCAGTCTCTTTACCATCATCACCCACACCATCATCATGTAGCAGAGGGAGTGATCACAATAGAATGAAGAACTCAAGAGGAAATTCCAACCATGTGAAAAAGATGAAGACCAATGGTACATTGAATGACATCACTAAGACCATGGAGCAAAGTATGCTGGCAACGTGTGTCGGAAGTCTAGCGGAATTAGGTAGGTATTACTAGTACTAGACTTGTGCCCTCAATAAGGCCAAAAAAAATTGTTTGATTGTCCATAGATCACTTTTAAAAGTTGGGTGGGTCGGCCGGGATTTTTTTTTTTTTTTCTCCCTTGCCCTATTTTTCAGGTACCAAAAGTAAAATGAGATGTACTTATTGTGGTAACCAAAACGGGGAACAAAATCGGTATTATTTTGATGAGTATTTTTGTTTTCTAAACACTTAAAAAATATATAATTTTTTTTGTTTTGATTTTCGACTACATTTTATAAAAAAAATGAAATTTTTATCAACAAATTGTTGATGATTTTTTTTACATTTTCAAAAAAGAAAAGAAAAAAAAAGAGATTTTGGGTAGGAAGGATTTAGAGGGTTGAGCGGACGAGGACAATCAAACTTTTTTTTTTTAGCCAAACTGTTTCCCTTTAATAAACCTTGGTAGCAAAGACTCAGCTCTAGTGTTGGGATGCGCTACTCTCTCAGCTCAGTATCATGTCTAGGTATGTGTATCTGCGAATGATTACATTCTACAAGTTCAAGACAGAGTTAAACAACTTAAACTCAATCATGTTTAAAAAAATCTTTAATGAAATAGCACCTGAGTACCTGAATTCTCACTTTACCAAATTGTCCAACACCCACAGATACAATACCAGGGGCAGTGCAACAAATGTTCTGGTTCCTAAAGCTAAAGGTCAGCAGTGCAATACATTTTTCTTTACTGGTATTCTGGAATGGAACTTGCTACCAACTCAGGTTAAAACATCCAAAACCCACGCGTCCGGGCAGTTCAAAAAGGCAGTAAAAAGTCACATTCTATCTTGATCTTTTTTATCCATTTTTTTAACATTTTACTATGCAGTTGATTCATAAAAAGTGCAATATTATTCGGTGTGCAAATATATATATATGATGTTTTTATAATGTGCTGTTTTAATATTTGAAGGACCCCAATGGAAATAAGCCTTTTTAAGAGCTAAACAAGTATGAAATGTTACTCACCCTCTAACCAAAACATTGTTGAGCAATATTGTCTGTAAGGGCAAACAGACCTTTCAGATCGGTTTGGTCTGGTTTTATTCTCTCTCTCTCTCGCTCTCTTTTCCCGTCAAAATGACTGTAACTTCTTTTTTCAATCCGTAAAAATGTTGCCATCTTTTGACAAGCAAACATTTTTGGGAGTTGGTATTCATTCCCATGTGACCAGGCCCTTATTGCCAATTTGATCAGAAATGGTGGGCGCCTAGCTACATCACAACTAGACTTTCCAACGAAAAAGGTGACCGATCATGACCCCTAAATGATAAAGATCGTTTGAATTTGTACTTGAATAATAATATGGATCAGTTTTGTTAGATTTCAATAGAATAACAAGCTTAAAATAGTTGTAATATTTGTTACAAATTGACATAAACATCAATCTTGTCCAGTATTTGTTTGTATTTAGAAATAACACACTGGGGGGTGATACTCTATGAAATTTCAGTTAAATCTTTACGCAATGGGACAATTTGGCACTCTGGCATTCCTATTGACTGATTTTATGTTTGGTAGCGGCACCAAAATATGTGAGTACAACCAAATGTTGATAAAATCAGAGAAATGTTTGGAATTTATCTTTGATATTATCATGCTACAAGTAGGCTTATTTTGATAAATATAAAGCTTACACTAACTATCTTGAGGCAAATAAAAAGGTGGATTCGACATGGAGAATTGTTTCAAATTAGTGAAGCATGGCAAATGAATATTGATGCATTTTACTATGTTTATTATTATTGTTTTAATAAAGCATACCTGCTGATTGCTTCAAGAAACCCAAAAGAAGCAATTATGTACATGTGTACATACTTCAAGCTATAATCAATAATAAAATGAAGCCTATTAATGAATATCTGAGATCATGAGTGCCAATAAAAACAATCATGAATATCCCCCTGGGGTCTACCTGTCTATCTTACAGTGGTTCTGATTGGTTTATTACAAGATGTACTCATATGAATAGCCAATTCAAATGCAGCTTGCAAAATGTTTCACTCCCATCTTTATCAGGGATACAATTATTCTAACAATGTCTCTCATTGGTGCAATAAATGATGTATCCATCTTTTTACCAATCAGCCGGTAGTTCTCAGGGGGATATGGGATGGTATATATATGAAGATGAAATGAATTTGGGGTATTATGGTGTACAAATTCTGATCCAGTTGAAGCCTTTTTGTGAGAAAATCTTTGATGAGTGGCCGTGGAATAGAGATCCCGTTTGTTGTGGTTACTGTATAGATTTGATCTGGCAATGTTAACCTACAATGTACTTACCATAAACCTAACCCTAACTTTGAACTACAATCATTGCAAAAGTCTGTCAAAGTTTGAAAAGATTTGTCCAAATAAGCGATAGAAACATCGATACATAGTTTGAGGCAGCATTTGAAAATGGGGTGTATATATATGCAGCAATGGCTGCGTATATATATTACAAATTTGGCATGAAAAAATGGATGAATAATGCAATTTATAGTAGAGGCTAAATGCTGTGTAGTCCTGATAATTGGGAATCTATTTTCACAAATTAGTCATGCAAAAAGCAAACTACATCCTTCATGGCTGGTTGCCCAGCAAATACCAAAATTGCTTGGGAAAATTGGCTGTAAAACTTACCAGTTTTAACAAATATTGACCCATTTATTTACCCAAAGAACAACATTTGCAGTATTTTGTACAGATTTCACCTACATTTTTGGACAAAATGGCAAATTTCAAGAAATAAGACCCATTGATTTACCAAAAATAGGTATAAAAAAGGGGGCACCTAAAAAAGGGGGTCATTTGTTTACCAAACGGTTGAATTGGCAAATATCCTCAGTCTTGATATCCAGTGAGCACCCCCACCCTTGGCCCTAAACCCTTGCATTGATACATACACATTCGTAAAGCTTCCTGATCGTAGTATATGCAACAGATGGGATCCCAAATCCATTATTTCCCGGCAGTGCTCTGACTTTTGATCTCAATGTAAATTGCTATTTGATCAAAATACAAGGAGAATGTGGGGGTTTGTCCCTCGAGGCGCAAAATCCTTTTATCCAAAATTTTGTGGGAACATTTCTTTATCCCAGGCAAAATACACTGTGGTTCAAGCAACAACTTGTAAAATGGCTTTTCTATTGTTTTATTGAAATTGGATATATACACGGACATGTTTCGATGACGGATGAATGTTAACATTGTGGTTTTTTGACTTATTATTTCATTAATAGCACAATACAGACCCAGATTGGTGTTCCATTATTCACAAATATATTAGATCTCCAAACAAGATAACATTTTCGGTTTCTACACAAAAAGGTTGCACATTGTAAATTCCTAAAGTCGGTTGTACTAGAATGATGCAAAGAATTACAAGATTGTGAAATTATTAACGACACACAAAAGTAGTTTAAATATAGACATATCTAGAAAATGAAAGGGATACCCAATTTTTGTATGGGGATGTGCCACTCGATCACTAAAACCCTGACTGATCCATTATCAAAGGGGAAGGTTCCTTCCTAAAATAGCTGATTTGACTGTTTTTATTTATTGGGGTTTTATTTTGTATTTTGTGTTTCATTATTTTTGTCTTTTATTTTTTGTTTGAATGTGTTGTTAGGGTCATTGGTCCTGAATTGCACAAAAGTGGCTGAAAAGATTGAACAAAATGGGGCTTACTTTTAGGAAAACGAATGATGCCACATGACTGGTAGTGGTACGTACGTGCATCGCAGGATCACATTTGAAAAAATCAATTCAGCCATAGTCTCCAAGAATTTTGCACATGGTGGTAATAATAATATATGAGAAATTTTAGCAGCACTGTGTTACATCAAAAATAGTACAATTTTCATTAGGATGTTAATTTTATGAATGTCATAAAGGCCCTGTATCTATTTAAAAACCAGAGATAAACCCCATACTAAATACAGTGGCGGCTCGTGGGTGTTTTGAGGGCCGGTGCTAATCGGCGCGTAGCGCCGCCGCATAGCTATGCTATGCCAGGGGTGAGTCTGAGGGGGGATGTGCCCCCCTCAGAAGTTAGAAAAATTTGAAAATATGCAATGAAAATGGTGCAATTTGGTGCATACGTTTAACCAATTTTTCGACGAATATGTGTTCAAATAATCAAGACAAAATACATGGGAGGCTATCAACTCTTACATGATATTAAATAACCTCACTAGACCGGGGGACGGGGGTGCGTATTTGATATATTCCACCACGCGCTGCATTAATAATGTACCCTATCGTGTCTGCATGGAATCGCCCATTCCAGCTTGCTGGCATCATATACAGCCACGCTCTGCACTTATCGGTATCGACTCGTGCTAGACTCTAATGTTACAGCGTAGTGCTAACAAGTTATTCATGCGGATATGTAATCTGTGGAAAAGACTAGACTTGCAGTGCTCGAACACCATCAGCACTGGTTATGCTTGTATTGCGGCGTTGTTGGCTATGGACTTCCTACTAGCCACTAGTTTTCAATAAGAAACAAGAGCACTACCAGTGCAAACTCCTATTAGAACCGGTAAAATCAGCTAGCGCGTACTGCCCTAGCATAATATTGTGTCGGGTGGGTGTATGCAGTGTACGGTTTCTACTATCAGTTGATGGTGGGGGCGACTCGCTCGTGCTGTATACAGGGCCGTATACTTTTGGTTAATCAGCGCTGACTGTTTGAACGCAAGGGTTTAAATCTGGTTTAATTTAATTTTATATATTTTCGGGATATTTTCATCAATATCTTGGTTGGTTTTGTGTGAGGACTGGAGGGTATTTATTTTATTTTTTGCTTTGGAAATTTCAACCGGTGCTAAGAACCGGTAGAACTAATTGACCAGCCGCCACTGACTAAATAAGCTTATCTACTGAGCTCTAACAATTGATATAGACAGTCAGTCTGTGTTAAATTCATCAGATGACCAAACAAAAATGACAGAAATTCAGTCAAGTGTAAGAAATTTAGCAAATTCCCAGGTTATAAATCATATATGAATGCAAATTAATAACACAAGAAAATATTTAGGAACAACATGTTACAAACAAGCATAGTGCAATTTTACCCTCTTCATTTTATGTTTCTTAGAGAGATGTGCATACAAACACTGTCATTGGATCTGAGACGCAGATTGATTTGTGATCAAAATTGGGAAGGGGGGTTAAGGGGACATTTCTCATAAATATATTTAAAGATAATGCTCAGATATAGACCGAATTATGCATATTCTATAAAATACTGTATACGGCAATATTTTCGGGTACAGATATTTTCACGATTTCATGTATCACTGACAATTTCATTGGGTGTTAAATTCGCGGTTCTGGATATTATAAGCTCCATGAAATAACATCAGAAAATGCTTACAATTTACAATTTGCGCGGGTTTTTAATTTCACAGACACATCTTGAGCCGCGAAATCGATGAAAATAAAACCACCACGAAAATGACAGCGTATACAGTACCTTAACCCTAACCCATTCGGGCACTTTTTCAGATTTTTTTCCGGCACAGAGAAAAGTCACCTCAAAAGTCACCGTGATCCCCCGGGATTTGAACCACGGACCTCCAGCACCAGCGTGAACGATTCCCCACTACACCACAGGTGTCAAGGCTACTTGGCCGAGTGTACTCGGCCAAGGTGGAATATAGAGATTGGCTCGTTGGATTCTGTTGGATTTAGCAGGGTTAGGGTTATACAAGAATGTTAACAACATTTTTCACTTTAAATATTTGGCTATCATATCCTTTTTGTTTGATGCCCGACTTGTTTTGCGTTTTGTAAGCACATCGCCCATCTGTGTGAAAGAAAATCTACCCTCTTTCAACACACCAATTGTCTCACTATTAACATATTTCAAATTGTCCCAATGTCCTACAGACTACATGCACACACTAAATGTTCTTTAAATCCCCAAATATTTCTCTAATAACCTATCATCCCTAACCCCCGCCTTGACTGTCATCATGCCCAATTTGAACTCATGGTCCCCTCCTCCACTTTGGCGCCCACTCCTACAGATGTTACATAGTTTTAGACGTTCTTAATGGATGATAATTGGAATTGATCCAAGAATGTAATATATTTCCATATCCCTCATCCTCACATACAAAATTTCCTTTAAAAAGGTATGGCACAGTTAACTCAACCGAGTATACTGCATAACATCAAGATAACACAACCTCTACTCCCCCTCCCCCATCTGAAGTGTGCTCAAACAACATTAGGCACAGCTGAAAACTGCGGCCGTTTAATATTTCTGTATTCTGAGTGGACTCAGGCAACAAACTGGGAGAGAAGAGATTGTCATGAATTATTTTATGTCATCTTTCAGGTACATTTTTGAACTGCAGTTTGATGTTTGATGGAAATTTGCCAAAAAATGTATTAACAAATGATGAAAGATGACTATTTTCTTTTCTATTAATCTTCTTTTTCCCATTTCATTTCTTGCTCATAGGTGACTTGGTATGTCGAGCTATGCATTACCAGCAAAGCAGACAGCAACCACCCAGCAATATGAATCACAAACCGTGCCTTACATGGAGTCCCAATGCCTTACACTCGCTGTTTTACTACATGAAATGCTGCCAGTTAGAATACAGCGATAACCCAAATGTAGACCCACCGGCTATGCAGCTAAACCCAGAAAGGTATATGTAAGTTTCTTTGTTCCAAACTATAATGCACTTATCAATTACAACCCTGGCACCCCCTGAATGCGGGCGTAGTAGAGGATTATCCAGACATGAAACGTTTGATGGTGTTCTATTAAAGGTATATTATGTGATCTTTCCATGGAACGCCCTCAACATAAAAAAAAAATTGAAAGCAGATTTTCTTGCAGATTTACATTTCTGATCATAAATCGTACATACATTCCAAGTTACAGGGCGATACGATTCTTAATTACTTCAAAATCATGGTTTTAGAGTGAAAATAATCCGACAACTTATTTGATTAAAACCATGATTTTGAGGTAATTAGGAATCGTGTCGCTCTGTAACTTGGAATGTATGTACAATTTATGATCAGAAATGTAAATCTGCAAGAAAATCTACTTTCTAAAAAAAATCATGAATAGAGGGCGCTCTCTGGAAAAGATCACATAATATGCCTTTAACAGTACCAGATAATGCCAACAGGGCACTTTTTTTCATACATCCCTAGTCAAGTACACACCCACTCACCCCATTTGCAGTCAAAACCCCTGTTCCTTTTACGATTTATTGTAGTGTTTGCGTACTGCATGATCCAGGCTTTCCTTGGATGAGTGTGCAGTGTTCCTCAAGTTCCGCCCAAGCACCGAACCACTGCGTAGCACACGTTAATTGAATGGTGGCTTTTTAAGAGTATCAATCAATCAATCAATCACTGAAATTTATATAGCGCCAGAACCAAGAAACTTCTATTAAGGCGCTTTGGCACAATGAAATACAAAGAGAAAAACTACTTTACAAAAGCATGTTCAAAAATATGACATTTTAAAAAGAGTACTTTGTCAAAGGCCTGGGAACTCATAGTATAAAAATGCGGATTCCCATACTTCCCTGTAAAATCCGGGTTATTTTTGTGACATGCACCAAGCTGATGCATGACCAGGATTGTAATTGATGTGTGCATAAGTGCTGAACAATAGAAGTAAATACATTTTTGGTTATTACCAAAAATCACTAAAAGTTTAAAACTTGCGAGAGGATAATGAAATATTAGGCAATTGATATGCTTCCACATGTAATGTCCATTGTTTCGAACAGGTTGAGCATTATTATAACCCTAACCCTGACCCTAACCCTGGTTCAGGGCTTTTAACCAGTATCACAATTTTGGAAGACAAAACACCTACTAAATCGCAGGGGACCGGCCGGACATTGGCCCATCATCCAACCTACTAAGCCACAGCTCTCAAGCTACTCGTTCGCTCATGTCATGTCCATTGTTTTCGAACAGGTTGAGCATTATTATAACCCTTCCCCTGGTTTAGGGCTTTTAACCGGGATCACAATTTTGGAAGAGAAAACCCCTACTAAATCGCCGGGACCGGCCGGGAATTGATCCGGGGACCCTCCAGACATTGGCCCCATCGTCCCACCTACTAAGCCACAGCTCTCAAGCTACTCGTTCGCGCATGTCATGTCCATTGTTTTCGAACAGGTTGAGCATTATTATAACCCTAACCCTGGTTTAGGACTTTTAACCGGGATCACAATTTTGAAAGAGAAAGGGGACTGGCCAGGAATCAATCCGGGGACCATCCGGACATTGGCTTGTCGTCCCACCTACTAAGCCACAGCCCTCAGCAACTTGTCCGCGCAGCAGTATACCGCACTAATTATATAGGCTCGGTTGATTACGTCATCGAAAACCGTCCGCACATGCGCTTGGAGATAGGCTGAGAAGTAGTATTTTTAGGAGGGGTCCGGGGAGGGGGGGTCAGTAAACATACCAAGCGGGTACGCATCCGCATCCCAACAAATGTTGAAAAGGGTCCAGATTTCACCACACGACGTCGTTGATGTCTTTCTGAAAAAGGGGTACATTTTAGGGGGCATCGCACTGTAGGGTATCCATTACAGCATCGAGGTATCGACGTTTAGGGGTACTAATTGTTGTATGTGTTTAATTATTTTCCATGCATTCTACATCATGCATATCACATGCATATCTGTATGAGTATGAATGTCACCTGATTATGAATTAAGATTATTTTGAGCGTTACTATATTACGCAATTTACTAGAGGTGCATTATTGAGTGTTGGTAACGCCGTTTAGGGTAGGGTTTGTATGTGTTACGCCATTTAGGGGTATCAAAATAGTGTTTCGGTTTTGCGCTATTTAGGGTCCAATTCAGAGGTGCTTGGACGAGCATGTGTACCCGCTTGGTACGTTCACTGACCCCCCCAACCGGGAGGGGGTTAGGGTTAATAGAGACAAATGTTACCGTCATTGGGTGTATATGTGAAGGTTAATTTTGTATTTTGAAAGAATTTGTCTGATAACAACATAACACTTTTTATCTTGCTAATCTCTTTTTCAGGCCTTTTGTCGTATTACCGCCATTAATGGAGTGGATCCGTGTAGCTACAGCACATTGCGAGTATCGATTTAGTAACGTAGTGGACAGTGATGATGTGAAACAAGCGGCAAGGCTGCTGTTACCAGGTGTAGATTGTCCTATCAGATCATTAGGGTAAGGAATGGAATGGGGAGGGAATAGGGTATGGGCTTCACGGTTTAGTAACATTGGGGACAGTGATGATGTGAAACAAGCGGCAAGACTGCTGTTACCAGGTGTAGATTGTCCTATCAGATCATTAGGGTAAGGAATGGAATGGGGAGGGAATAGGGTATGGGCTTCACGGTTTAGTAACATTGTGGATGGTGATGATGTGAAACCGCTGTTCCTATAGGTCCTACTAGATCATTACGGTAAAGAAGGAGACTTTGCAGCCATAGAAGATGAGGATTTTGCATTGAGAAGTGATACTGGTATGTACCACTTGCAGAACACCCCTTCACCATTCAAGTTCTAGTTCTCAATGTAACCTTTCTAAGCTCTAAAGGACATGATTGCAATCAGCTTTAGTTCTTACGACCCCTAAAGTAAGTACCCATACTCTTTAAGCCCATGGAGGGTAGCCCATGGAGGGTGACTCCTACTCTACCCAATGGAGGGAAGGGGGAGTCTGGCCCACAAAAATATATTCAGGTATAGTTTGATCAGTACCAAATTAGCGAAGACTTCTTACAGCAGCGAATGAATACAGAAGGATCTGGGCACGCTGAAAGCAACAAGTGCACTGTGCATCATATGTGTGACTCGTGTGTGCTGCCAAAACCGTGTGCGTGTGGCCATAATTGTGAGCAAACGCTTGGATTACTTTTGCGCGCGGAGAGATAAAAAACAAATATTTCTCACCAATTTGAAACTGATTAAACTATAATAGGTAGATTTGTCTATGCACTGCCATCTTCAGCAACAGTGTCTATCTGTAATTCTTCAATCATGCCTTCATTATCCATTAGTACTTGGTACAGGCAGGCCAAATACGATAACAGTACAATTAATTGTTTGACTTGCCGGAACCAACCTAACAATTATATTCCTAAAGTCTTAATTTCCTTTGCAAATGATGTGTCTCTTATTCCGTCTATTCCGTAGAGAAAAGTAATTAATTAATGCCTTTTGTTGTGTTGCCTGTAGCAACAGATGGGAATTAATATTTTAGACAGATTCTGTGTAAATACTTAATGATATTCAGCCAAATGAAATAAATTAGTACAACGTGGTTGGATAGTTCGAAAATGGACAAAAAACCTTTGTTTCTTTTTTGTAGCGTAACCTTGAGTTGAGTGCAACTAATCCCTCGTTAATACCCTAATGAAGATGTCCCACGTCTCCTTACAATACTTTTATCCGCAAAGGTTTACTGAAAAACTTGTCTTAAAAGCTGATTAAAGAGAAGCAAAACTGTTATCCAACTCTTTTTTTTTACTCATAAACTTAGAAAATTGTACAAAAATGAATAAAAAAGATCAAAGCAGCCCTAAAAAGCTAAATACAAACTGAGCCAGAGTGCTCAACAAATTTTATTTTTACTTGGATCTTAAAATGCGTATGTCTTTTGTTTTGTTGATTTGGTCTGATTAAAAATTGATGATTGTGGCGCCAGTTATTCTATGTTTTAATAACGATTATTTGCAAATTCAATTTAAAATAATTTTAAAAATCTCAAAATATTGAGTTATTCCATTTCATTACCAAATCATATCCCAGATCACCATAAAAACGTCAGCAATAACAACAAAAGTGAAAAGAATAACGTTAAAATGGTCACTTTTTAAAGCTGATTATGTTATAAACATTTTGCATATTTCAATCAAGGCCTACTGTAAAAGAGGTTATTTTCGCGCAATTATTTTTTCAGGCTTTTCCAATTTTATTAACAATTTCGGTTGTTTTTAAATTTGTGATTTTGAAAGGCCATCACATAGACTTATACAGAAATTAAAAATATTTGTATGTTTTTATTTTCACGATAGTTGCTTAAAAAATGCAAAAGCACAACAATTAATGTAGCATGAAAATGTCTATGGTTAAAGTACTTAATGTAACATATGGCAAGGTTGCATATTAGAGAACTTAATAAAGCTGTATCATCATTACAGTTCATTAATTCTTATCACTATTTTGTCACATTTCTAAATGTTTGCCATTTTTGTCATATCTCAAAATATGTACCTTTTTGACACATTTCAAAATGTGTGCTATTATCGTCCCATTCCAAATTACATGCTTGCATGTTTTTGTAGCAGAAACTATAAGTCACACTCAGTCATTGCACAAAGGAATACCCTGATTTGTATAAAAAATAAGGGTTTTATGGGTTTTTTATAATGCTTTTCTATTGCTTTTCTATGTAATAATTAACTCATATCCAAAAGCAAACAGCCTGATGTTGAGTTATTTTGCTAGGACTTTGTTAACAAAAATCTCTCCAGAGTTTTAAGTTTTATTATAGCAATACTCATAATATACAGGCATGGCCTGAAAAAATGTTTTTTTCCCAGCAAGCGATTCCAAAAATTTCCCTCCAAAATGGAATGCATTTCTTAATGAAAGAGTAACATTTCCCTCCAAATGCTCAAATTTCCCTGCAAGGAGCTTTCTGTATTGCCTACTTTTTCAGCCTGTGTATACAGGCCTGTAGACACCGATAAGTCTTTACAGATTGCCTTGATTTTTTGAAATTTCCAGATTTATTCAGATTATTTAATATCATTTTGTCAAATTTAGGTGTTTTCTCCTATTCTGTTTTTGGACAAAAATAATCAATCAGTGTTAATTTCTTGGTATATTCTACACAACATAGTTGCAGTTTTGTTGGCTATGTTAGTTTACTGTTTTTGTTAGCAAAGAAATACTACAACAAAACCCTGTGTGCCTCTGGAACGTGTGGAATGCTTCAATACCAAATCTCAGGCACCCGACCTTTTTTGTCTCAGAAGACCTGATCAGGAAATGAATTTGTTATCCCAATTATATCTTTGATTTAGTTATAAACCCTACAATAAAACCTCAATCAATATCAGTCCTGGGGGGGGGGGGGGGGGGGGAGGGGAGCCACTTACATTGAAAGTCAATGTTGTGCGGTGGTTAAAATCCCCTTTTTGCACCTCTTCAATTTTTTTCACCCCCCAGCACTAGCTCACTATGACTTCATTTCAGCCTCAGATTGTTCTAAAGGGTAACCCCTTTGCTTTTCCACCCAATTTTGAGTATACTTTAGTGTTTTTTAATCATCATGATCAAGTCTTTTTGAAACTTCAGCTCACGATACCGGTTTCTTTTTGAACAAAATCATTTTGGCTTGTGACAACCCCCCCCCCCCCCCCCCCCCCAGCAGATAACATCTCAAAATATCACAATATCTTTCTTTTTCAATTCTAGATCTGACGATTCCATATCCTCTTCAAGACATCTCGATGCGCAACAGTCTGCCCTCAACTTCCAGCAGGACTTAGGCTTTCGCATGTTGGCCTGTGGCAGGACAGACCTAGTCCCACAAGCCATCCAGATGTTTGGGACGGATGGTGTCAACACACTGAATGAACAGGTTTGTGACTGACCTGCCTTACATTTGTCTGGTTAGGGTCTTCTGTGCAATAGACTTGTTGTAGTCTGTAATAGACACTAAACAGGTTTGTGACTGACCTGTGTTACATTTGTCTGGTTAGGGTCTTTTGTGCAATAGACTTTGTGTAGTCTGTAATAGACACTAAACAGGTTTGTGACTGACCTGCCTTACATTTGTCTGGTTATGGTCTTCATGTGCAATAGACTTGTTGTAGTCTGTAGTAGACACTAGGCAGTCTACGTTATTTCCATTGGTCAAGGGGCAGTCCTTTGGAATAGATTCTATTAGAGCCAAATGTATAGTAGGCCTAGGCCAGCAGCAACCTATGTTTAGAGCTCTTTTCAGAGCCACCATCTCTGTTCAGTGGACACGGGGCAGTCCATCAGAACGCCTCTTTACAGAGCCACCAATCTTTCACAAGTAGGAAAGGGGCACCTACTTCTCAAATCATCCGATAACGGGCAGCCAAAATGATTATAATAGCTGCTGATGTTTTGATTAATATTATAATAATTTGGTCCTGAAAAAACTAGAGCTAATCCTGTTCCTGGGGGTGGTGGTGTATTCCCATTTGAAGAGTGATAGAGTTATTCTGGGTTTTAATCATGTTGGATACACTTTCATTATGAGTTACGCCTGTGAAAGCCTGATGACCGGACCTCTAATGCTCTATTGGGGTTGTGGATTGAAATAAAAGTTTTGAGAAAAGGGGGTCTTACTAGAGCTTGAGGATGGTTGAAAAGTGGTCTATCAATACAATATTTCCAAAATATAGGAGTTGTACCCCCTCCCCCTTCTCATTGGATGTACCCTTGAAATGATTTAAAAGCCAATCCTATTAGATGTAGGAATTAGTTGATATGATCTATATTATCCGTTTACTAATACTATATAATAATTGCTTTGCACTTATAAGATTTATGATTTATGGCATGTAAATCCAGGGCTTAATTTCTTTTTTTACAAAAAATGATTTCCTCTTTATAATTTAGTATTGTCTTCTGTAGACCCTACTCACTGTACTAACAGTTGTTAAGCACCTTTTGAAATCAAGATGTTTGGTTTGGTCATCAAAGTGTTATTTCCTTGTGAGTTTGAAAATATTGAAGATAATTAGAACCAATCACAGGGAAAGTACAAAAGAGAGATATTTGTGACTGAAATGTTATAGGATTTTCCAGAACTGCAGGGGGGAGAGAAGGTTTTTTTAAATGTAAAATGTGAGTCTTAAGGTTGTTCCTATGGCTATTTTGTTGTTTGATATTTTAATAGAGCTTGCTGAGCTCCACAATAATCTGAAATTTGAGATTGATCGGAGGTACGGTTTTCTAGATATGACAATTTTATTGTCAAAAATCCATTTAAAGTCATTTTGAATTCTTTTGTTTTGTATTGTTTTTTGGCCAACTGAGGGCAGTCTATTTTTTTTTTTTTTTGACTCCCTAGGTGAAATTTCTATAGACATTTAGTTTTTTGTTTTTGCTCTAATTGTTTTATTGAAAACTCCATTAGATTCCCGCAGCACAGGAATTAAGGAGAGTTGTATAGACAACATATACACCAAGTGGCATTACATTTAGTAGAGTGCATGAACTTAACTGAAGTGCATTAATTAGCCTAATTTTTTCCTCTTTTTTTCTTTTTAGATAATTAAGTATAATTAATTATGCAGATGTCTTACAGCCTCCTGCAGCACAGGAAACTTTCTAAAAACTGTAATTAACAAGCTCCCAAAATTTCAGCTTTGTAGCATTTATACTTTTCTTGTAATTTTTTTTTTTTATGCATAGATTAATTATTTTGCTACGCCAGCTAGGGGGTCAAAAAACAATAAGAAACAAAAGAAATGAATACTTCAATTTTAATTCATTTTGTCACTTCATCTAGAAAACGGTACCTCCCATCAATCTCAAATTTCAGATTATTGTGGAGCTCAACAAGCTCTATTAAAATATCAAATAACAAATTAGCCATAGGAACAACCTTAAATTGAGAAAAGGGTGAGATCTTCAGAAACATCAGTGCTTTCTCATTTCAAATTGTCATTTCTTCTTAAAGTTACAGAACTTGTATTTTAAACTTTGAATTATTATTTGTTTGCCTTTTTACCAAGTTTTCAGAGTGCCGTAAGATTTCGATAGAATAGGTGTCAACACATTTTTGATCAAGGAAATATCTCTATCTGAAGATGAATACTTGTTCAGTTTGTAGAGTAAAAGTGTAAAAATGCTAGTATACAATTGTTCACATAAATGTTTGATTGGAATGACTATAACACGATGAATTTTGTAAAGTTATTTGGGTCTTTTGCAATCAATTATGGGGTCATGCTTTAATTGTTTAGTATATTAATCAAAAAATTGTAATTCACTAATTTCTGTTAATTTTATTCAAAAATTATAGTTCAAATATGTGTACTGTTGTGGCAAAAGGGTGAAGTTGTCCGTAAAAGGCATTTTGCTGCGCCTGTACACATATGCATGGATTGGCCATATTTTTAGAATCCTTTGATTATACTAATACTAATCAAACAATTTAACTTTTAGATGACGAAAAAAACACCACCTGTTTTACAGGTGGACGGACCTGTCAAGTAAGGTCGGTCGGTTTGGGTTTTTTTTGTGGTTTTTTTTAAACCTAAAATGTCACAAAAATCTGCAAAAATCAGGATTTGTGTAAAAATGTTTTATTTTTATTTTCACAAGAAAAACGGCTGATTTTACATGATTTGAGAACAAAAATTCTAAAAAAAGAGGAAAAAACGGGTCGGTCGGGCCCATAAAACAGGGTGTTTTTTCCTCGCCTTAGGTCTTGTTATTATGTTTCATTTCACTGGTGGTGCCTGACTAATGATCATATTACTAGATTTAGGGCATTAGCATTCAATACAATCCACTTTAGACTAGAGCATCAGTTACATCATGGATACATGATAGCCCAGATAATCCTTTCACACAAAATTAGGGCTCAAAAAGCTTTGTAAAGGGATAAAAATCACTCTATACGAAAATGAAGATTGGTAGATACTGGATTAGATTGCAACAAATTGGTTAATTTTGTTATGAGGTTATAACTCAGAGAATGGAAGGCACCTTGTTTCATTTCATAAAGAGATAGAGGAAGTAATATGGGCAGGGGGGGGGGGTCACTGACACAAAACTTGATATGGGGTGTGGATGTAGAGCAGGGTTCACGCTACCTTGCGTTTGGGCGTCATAGACGCCCTCATTTTGATTTGGACGCCATAATATTGAAATGTCCTGTGTTATTGCGTCTTACTTGGACGCCCTAGCTTGAGGCTATTCATCTTACTATAAATACGATCTCGAATTCACGATGCATCGCAGTTTACAAATATCTGAAATTGCATCAAAATTTGCTAAGCTTAATCGTCGAAAATGTCAACAACATGCCCAAATACTTCTCATTTGCGCAGTGTTTTAGTATCAAAACAAATCAGTGCATATACACAGACACACAGCGAAGCTGACAGGGGATGTGTACAACCAAACTAGCACGATATTCTACATTATCGTCTCCTCCACAAGAGTAAGATACTTGTTCGTAAACAAATGTATGTACGTTTGTGCACGTGCGGGAATTGCGAGTACTCTACAGTTGGTAAAAGAGATAAATTATTTGCATGTATTATATATAATAAGTGTTGACCTGTGACACGGCACAGGGTGACATGGACCGGTTCAATTTGGCAATAGGGGTGCAGGCGCGGATCCAGGGGGGGGGCGGAGGGGGCGCGCGCCCCCCGGTAAAAAAATCGACCCAAAAAAAAAAAAAAAAAGGGAAAAGAGAGAGGGAGAGGAAAGGGGGAAGGGGAAGAGAAAGGGAGAAAGAGCCTTTAATTGATCGACGGATTGGTGAATAAAATAACGTTGTATGTCGTGATATACACGTAGGCCTATATATATATTTTTGTAAAGAAAGAAAAAAGAAGGGAAAAAAAGAGAAGAAACGTAGGAAAGGGATTGCTTTTCATAAAATATTGGTCAAAAGTATACACCAGATCGCAGCAAATGAGTTCGAAAATTGAAAATGTTTCTACTTCTGAGCCCAGACTCCCCCCTGTTCGAGCTTTTAAACCATGTAGGCCTATATTTAAATCAAGAATATCAGTTATGCTCAACTTCTTTCGTGTATTGAAAAAAACACAAAATATTTATTGGAAATGAAGAGGTGGCTTTTCAATAAAATGTTGGTCAAAAGTATACACCAGATCGCACCAAATGAGTTCGAAAATTGAAAAAAATTCTACTTCTGAGGGGGGCACATCCCCCCTCAGACTCCCCCTGTTCGACCTTTTAAACCTAATTCAAGAAAATATATCAGTAATATGCTCAACTTCTTTCGTGTATTGATAAAAAACAAAATATTTTATGGAAATGAAGAGGTGGCTTTTCAATAAAATGTTGGTTAAAAGTATACACCAGATCGCACCAAATGAGTTCGAAAATTGAAATTTTTTCTACTTATGAGGGGGGCACATCCCCCCTCAGACTCCCCCCTGTCCGAGCAGAGCTCGGAGGGCGGTGCTGCGCACCGCATTGGATAGTCCACCAACACAAAATTCAAGATTTGTCCTCTTCTTTTCAGCCCCCCGGTAAATTCAATCTCTGGCTCCGCCCCTGGAAGTTACAAACACAAGAGCATACAAATTAATACAGTAGGCCCTACTGAAAGAAAGCAAAACAACATAATGAAAAAGGCCGGTCGCTATAAATCATAATTATATAATTCCCGCTAGTCTTTCAGCCCCCCGGTAAATTCAATCTCTGGCTCCGCCCCTGGGGTGGTACGTTCAGGGCAAATGCACAACAATTAATTTGATTGTTTAATTCTGAAGTTTTCTGTATGTTTTTTTAATAAATATAAATATTGTATATTGTTAATCAGTAATGAACGTTTTATTGATAATCTTTAGCTCAAAACTCTGTTTGATATGTCAATTTATATAGTATATTGTGTGCGTTTAACCTCCTTGAAAAGTTATACGATCTCGCTTTGAGTGGCCTCATAGGACTTGCGCTGTTGCGCATGTGCTTGGGAAAAGTTTTCGTCTCGCTTGCTTTACTACTGTATTGTAGTTGTACTGCCTGCATCCTGCTGCCATGGAGGATGAAATAAACCCGGGGGGTGAAAACCCCAATAAAAATAAGGGCCAAGAAAAGAAAAAGTGCAATAAAGCTTGGAATTCAGACTGGTTGAAGCGATTCAGATGGCTGGAATACGATGGGCATGAAATTAGTACAGTCACAGGTAATGCAGTAATCCCCAGTAAACAGTCACACTTACTGCATTACCTTCACAATGTCAAAATGTGTATAGAAAACAGGAGACTGAGGAGAGTAGCAAGCAACTATCATTCACATGCGGCATGATACAGTAATCATAGTTAGGGAATTTATCATTATTTCATGGACTCCCAAAAATTCTGTTTGGACTCCATAATTCTGAGAATTGCCAGGATAGGGGGTCCAACTGGACCACATAATTTTGAAGCTACTGTACGAACCCTGATGTTAGAGTGATAACAACCCTTTTAAGCACCTTTTGATACATTCGTTTCATAAAGATATTTCTGCCTCAAACAGTTATGAACAGCCAGTATGCAACCACATGAAAAGTCGTTCCTTTTCTAACCCAGCAAAGCGACCCGGAAGTATTCACCCGTAACGATACTGCTTCGCAGTCATAGTTGACCTCGTAATAGCACGATGTAAATGAGCTCTTTTCATGATTATAATCACACATTTCAAACACATTTGCCATGAAATTGTAAAATAAAAAGGCATATTATGCGAATAATATTATCTAATATTAGCTGTGACTTCATGACATGTTGCATTTTCGGTGCAAATTATTGTCATCACACACAGCCGAATTCGAGAAAAACTTGACGAAACTAAAGCCAAATTAACAGTAAATATTCCCTTTTTGAAGAATTAGGCACCAATTGTATTGATGGTATCATAATATTCATAGTCTTTTGTAACTAGAAACATGCTTAAAATATTATGAAATTATTTAGTCCAGTCAAGTGAATAGTTAATAAAATGGGTGTCCGAATCTGGCTCGAGCTATATTCATTTCGTACCGTCGTTGGGTTGTTGATGAAGTGTTTAAATCTCACGAATAGAATTAGTTTCGCTTGATAGCTCAGATGGTAGAGCGTTAGACTGAAGAGCGAGAGGGTCTGGGGTTCGAAATCGATCCTTCTGCTCTGCACAATTTCATATGATATTTTTTTTCTCGTCAAAATCATTTTTCACAATTTTATCACACAAAATGCATAAATTCGGACGTTTTCATTGCAAAAACGGTATTTTTCCCCAAAATTTCTAATGAATTCAAACGCGGGCATGAAAATGAAGCGCGGGCGGGTTATAGGAAACTAAAAATCAAGTTGGCGAGGCCTAACGGGGGATCGTAAGTTTCGTTTTCTGACCGAAAATCGGTGAAAATCAAACTCGGTTTTTCTTATCAAAAAAGAAGTCGGGCATCAATGTTTTTGATATGAAATTAAAGCTTAAGATTCCGTTAGTACAGAAATTGCTCTTAAAATATCGTACGAATTTTAGTCCAGTCAAGTGAATAGTTAAAAGAAGCAAAGTCACGAAAGTTGTTAAATTCTAAAATTAGCGATAAAATCACTGTTTGTGGACCAAATATGTCAGATTTGGCATCATATTATAGAGAAAATTACGAACAATCCACCTACTTCGCCATCATGGCTGCCAGCTAACCCTACCTCGATTAATTCAGGGAAAACAAACTTCTCGTAAGATTTTAGCGCAAGGTTGACATCCTGAAATCGATCTTTGCGCGGGTTAGAAATCGGCACGGTCACGCATTGAAAGCGGCCTGTTGCGTACTGACTGTGAAGCTCACAGTTTTTTTTTCCAAAAGCACTTTGCAATTTTGACCGTCCCTTTGAAAAAAACCTTATATTATGTATCAATGTTTCTATCTGCAGAATAAATTAAGGAAATTCAAAAATAAATTGGAGGAATTGTGTTGCTTGCTATATTTCATTTAAAATTGTTTGTTTGTTTGTTTGTCTTAATGTGGGGGTTTATCTTGTTTGGTAAAATATATGAATTTTATTGTATCATTTCATATTCAGCATTGTTTTGTTTGTTTGTTTGTGTTGATACAGGGTTTAACTCCACTAATGTTAGCCTGTGGGAGGGGTGACGAAGCTATGGTGCAGATTCTTATAGACAATGGTGCTGATCTGGACATAGCCGTAAGTATGAGATAAACAAGTGCTGAAGTTACACTTCAAAAATCAGGTTGTCTGAAATGTTATTATGATAATTCAGTGACATGAATTATGTCAAGTATGTAATTTGGCACCACAAAATGAGTGTTTTTGATTTTTTAATGTAAAAATGAAAGATTTAAAATTAAAAAAAAGGAAAGAGAAATTTGTAAAAAATATTTTCTTCTAGCCTTTGATATTATGAAATATAACAGCTTGGTATGAATCACTTTTAACATTAAATGATAGGGAATAAGAATACTGTAATATGTGCCAATATGCAATTCACTTTGTCATGTCTGGTTATCATTATCACATATTATGTGGCAAATCTGATTCATAATGTGACAGATTGTAACCTATTTAGCGTAAAAACAGGTTATGATGTCATTATTCGTTTAAAGTATACTGGTTAACTATCAGCATATTTTGCATTGAAAAATACTACTGAAGCAGCAAAATAAAACCATTATGTATGGACTCTACTACGCAGTATTTGGAAAATGTTGACATTTTTGGAAGTGCGTGATTTGCATTCAGACATTTTACTTAAGAACTTGTGATTTTGATGAAAAAAAAGCGACCAACCATCCTACTAGAAAGTTTCATCTGCTCTTTAAAAAATAGGATATTCAATGCAAATTGGTCACACAGGTTGATAATAGACGAGATACTGTCTTATACTATAGAATTGTTTTTTGTTTTTTTTCACATTGTTTAATCAAGCAATATTTTCTTTATTTTGATTGATTATGGACCTAATTTGTTGTTACATTTTTTTTTAAATATTCTCAAAAGTGCAGAACACCCCCCCCCCCTCCCCCGTATCTTTTAAAGAAGATATTTAATGTCAGTCCATCTGTGTGTCTGTCACTTGCAGTTTTGGATCCATTTTCGTACGTACAAGTGTTTTATCTTTCACCAGAAAATGTTGAGTTAAAAGCAAAAATAAAGTGCATTCAGCTGGAATTGATCTGGAAACTTAAGATCATCATCTGATTAAGCTTATGTTGATAACAGCCTTCAAAATTTGATTTTCCAAAGATGGCCTTTTGGCAGTGTTTTGTTTGTCATCATGTAAAAGATGTAGAAATATACAAAATGAGTGAAATTTACAGCAGTTGCATAATTTGGTAATTTTAATTTTTGGTCAATAAATGCGTATATTATGTGTTGTTTCAAGAGAAATTAGACAAATCAAGTCACGCGCGCTGATGTTAATGTGTGAATAATGGCACGACCCCGTAGGGGAATGCTATTGTGAGCATATCATCATTTGCGCATTTGCTTTGACTTTCTAATTTTTCAAGAAACAAAATATCCGCAGGTATTGACCGAATTCGTACACGACACTATACAAATCAAAATTCACAGTTTGAGCATAATTTTGATCTATGTAATAACGAACAAAAATATGTTTATGGAGAACAGTGCTATTCATGTAACCAAGCATTATATGGTAGGAAAATAATTATCTAATATATATTGACCAGTTTAATTGAACACAGAACTATAATATTCAATAAAACGAATTTAAACTGCACATCCCCAACCTGTAATTATTTGAAATTCGCGCCCGGTTGTCTGTGTCGAAAGTGCTGATGGGATAGCCATACCCAATATTGTGACGTCATCGTTACTAAAACCGCCTCATCAGCAACAGGTCGATGCGCTTATTCACGCAGGAATTTAATGCATCAATCAAAAATATCAATGCATGAAACAGAGATGTGGAAATCTCGTAACTGTTTCGTCATAGCTTCAATATGGCGACGTCCATACAGGTTTTCTTTCTAAAGCCGATTTTGTCTTTATGCGGTACTTTAGAAAACTTTAACCTACACTACAGAAGTGGTCTGTATAATAATATTGCTATATATCTGAGCGCTAAAGTTGCATGGCAAGGATTTCCTTTAACAAGACGACTGCCGCGTGAAAAGTGTTACACTACTATAGGCTCGCGTGCATAGCATTTTCCTTTGTGGATTATTAATCCAGTTACTTGAACTGCATCCAAAATCAAATTTCCTTGTACACTTGTGTTTCCATAAGAAATGACAGGAAATTCCTGCTAATCATTTTATGAGGCAATATTGAATTTGAATTGACTTCTTCTGGATTACAGTAGGGGTTTAATAAGCCACAATTGGATCCGGGGCGGAGGACCCTAACATTAAAAAGTGAATGAGTACATACGTACAACAAGTATTTTTGATGCGCCTTTCCCCGGAGGCTCAAAGCGCTTACAAAGATACAAAATAGCATTAGAATAATAAATTATAAACATGATGATATACGAAGCAAACAATTAGTTTGGAAACAAAAATGTCTGGTTTGATTGATCGCATGCCGCATGGCAGATCCTCCTGTAGTCGAAAGTGATCGTGAAACTGTAAAAACATGGGTCTATTTTTCAACAAAACAATCCCTTTTGTTCAGCATTTATGAGAAAATAACCCTTAAAGTATGAAAAAAACAATTAAACAAAAACAGAAAAAGAACAACCCTTATTAACAAACACAAACCAATAAAAACACACAAATAAAAGTCCACAAAATAAACCACAAAAACAAGTAAATAGACCCACATGCCTGAGTACGGTGCTATTGTATCAAAATGGTTATGCGTTTCAGAGCTAACCCCTTCGCCACTCTACATGGAAACATTGTTTTGGGGAAAAAGTGTTCCATTTAGAAGTAAGAACACATTTCGTATGATATGACTTAATAATCGCAGTCAAAAGTCATCAAACAATTATCGTTTTCCTATACGAGTAAATCCAATGTATGACAAATAGGTCCCCGAAGATTTACTTTCTGATTTCCTAAAAATGAAACTGATGACAAATGCTTTCATTCTAAGGGTTTATTTAGACCCAAAAGACCATGTATACAATGGCTATACCATTTGCTTAGGTTGTGTTTTTACAAGGGGCACCCAGCAATAATATTTATTTACTACTTTACAGCTTTTGTAAATATTAGACTTGTCTACATATATCTGCTGAGGGGGGAGGGTGGGTGAAATCAACTATGAAATGGATATGGGTGTCTGGCACTTTTGTACCTTGTGGACGAGACAAATCTTCTAGTAAGAAAGGGGTCTTTTGGTGAGAAATTCAAACAAATTTAAGGAAATAGGGTCTTTTGGTGAGAGAATGTTTAAACAAGATATGGGGTCATTTGGTAAGCGTGGTTAAATTTCATTTAAAGGTATATGTTCCGATCACTTTTTTTGGGCTATGATTTTTTTTTCACATTAAGATATTTTGATATCAGAAGAATCCCCATATTTTTCTCATTTTGTCTGTAAAATCTACCAGGATCTTGGGATCTCTGATCTTTCGGCCAGAAATGTTCCATTTATAAAGTATAGGCTAAAATGTGGTGAATTACTGCCCAAGGTGGTTAACCACCCACCAGTTTGTGTACTACTCAATGGGCAATTTTTTGTGACATTGTGCTTCTAAAAATAGAACCAGTGGAGTTATGCAACTCAAACTTTGGAATTCAACAATTTTAAGGATGACCTTTCACATAAAATAGAAAACATCAAGTTGAAAATCGGGCCCGCAATCAGAACATCTACCTTTAAATAGTAGTAATTTTGAATTTGTAAAGTAAAGTATTCGCGAAATTACAGTGCTTTGCAATAATAGTGATGTAGGATATATAAATGTTGTGCGGCTCTGTCTTAAGTTTAATTTATAATTAGATTCGGAATATATTATATAACATATGGCAACTATTGCATACAGACCTTTTGGCATTTTTTCAAACCCTCAACATTTCTTAACTCTGTTATATAATGTGGAATATAAAGCTGGAATTATCCCCTGTTTCCTTTACTCCCAATTATTCCATAGACATTTAGGAATGATTAATGCTAAATATACTCACATAAAGTTGTATTTGTTCACTTAGAGATTTTACTGATTTGCATTGCATTTGTAATCAAATCTATTCTACATGTAAGGGGAGGTGCGGTCATTTTCTTCGGTAGGGGGTTCCAAAAATGTCATTTATCATTGCTCATTATGACCCTCCCTAAATGAAAGTGATTATTTTATACTTCACTGCATAGATTTAGATGCGCAGTATACATGATGATTTAACTCGGTATCTCTTTCATTCAGATATGAGAATTTTCAAAAAACTTTTGCCTGAAATCAGGCTATTTTGCTTTCCAAATGTCCAACTTTCTCAAGTTCCATTATCATCCCAATTTGGCAATTTAAGTCTGATTTCATGCATCTTTTGTCGAGTTTTTCATGCAAAACCATTCTCACACCTGTTTGTTACTTTTTTTTATTGTTTAGGTCCCAAGCAGTCATCAGAAGTTTCCATGCGTTCATCCGTCAATCAGACATTGGACTGCCTTGTCGTTTGCCGTAGTGCACGGGCACGTATCCGTCGTGGGTTTATTACTGGAGGCCGGGTCTGGTGTGGGCGGATCGGTGGAGACCAGCGGGGACAACTACACACAGACGCCATTGCAATTAGCTTCAGCTGCAGGTAAGGACATGCTCTTATAAATGTGCACCCCCAGCCCAGGGGGGGGGGGGGGCTCAAAAGTATAAAATGGATATAGATGTTAGAAGCTCGGTGGGGGGGGGGGCACTGATATAAGAAAAGGGTAAAGGTATGTGCCACGCTGAAGACCCCCTTTTCCACCCTCTGCTGCAGCTCTTATGATCCCCCTTTTGAGCCTGCATCAGTTCTTAAGACCCCAATTTTATTGAAAATTCAAAAAATCGTGAAATGTTGCGTTCTAAAACCAAAAAATGAAATCCAAAATCGAATTGAACTATAGGCCCTGGTCAGCACACCCCTACCCCTAAAGAAAGTCTTTATGTGACAAATTTATAAACACTTATAAGAAAAGAAGTGTTTGAATGAGAAATTCGCTACATTTCCATAAAATAGAAATCTTTGGGTGAGATAGAGTTTCAATTTTCAATAACATTGGGGTCAAATATTCAACAATGAAAATGTATACAGGGTCAATGTGTGAGAGCGAGCTTAAATGGGGTCTCATCAACCTTATGTATACAATGTGGGACTGCCCCACCTATTTACACCCCATACTCAGTATTGCACCCCAACTTGTGCCCCTCACGGGAAAAAACAAATTCAAGGGCTGGGTGTAGGGTCTATACTGGGTGTGAAGCATCTGAGATCCTGAAAGGCCTGATTTAGAGGAGTTACTGTGATAATGACAATTGTGTGAAAAAGCATCTGTTACTGAAATATCATGACCACACCTTGCAAATTAACAGCTGTTCCTAAGCTTTGTTCTGGGGGTACTAGTCACTACCCACACATGCGTACAGTATCAACCAAGTATACCTTCAGTGGTCACATATTATGTGTACAGTGCTCATAAAGAGAAGTACCCCTCGGTGGTCAAAAGTTGATAATTTCAGAATGAAAACCATATTAAAGAAACAGAATTAGACCAGTTACGAATCATTTTTATCCCAAGTCTATGTAATGAACTTTCAAAATCACAAATTTAAAAACATGCAAAATGGTTCAAAAACAGCAAAGTGTGAAACATTAATCACACGAAAAATTACCACTTCTCCAGTAAATCAAGGGCTGTCATTGAAGCAATCAACAATGTCAAATTTTGAGAATGATTGTTTCCTATAGTTTGATCAGTTCTAAATTGGCGAAACCTCCCTACAGCAGCGATGAATACAGAAGGCCGCGAGCGCGCATGAAAACAACAAATGCACTGTGCATCATATGCGAGGGTCCGACAAAAAGCCTAAGTGCAGCCATAATCATGCGAGCACACTTGGATTACTTTTGCGAGCGGATAGATAAAAACCAAATATTTCTCGCCAATTTGGAGCTGATCAAACTATAGTTCATCTCTTTTTTTTAACACTGTATAATTATAAAAGAGTTAAGAGATAATCAAATGCCATGATTGTGCAGTTGTGAAAGTAAAGCGAAAGATTCATCATAATACTCATGGCTGTCAATGAAGAGATCAACAATGTCAATTTATGAATGATTTTGCTAAAAATTACGCTAACATAGGGTTTATTAACGATGATGATTTATCACTATTTTGATGATGCGCATGTTTTGGTGTCCCTCGAGGGTGGTGTTTGTCATCCAAGGGGATGAGGGTTTTCTTTATCTGTGACGCATCTCTGGTTAAGCACTTGCTTCCGGTTTTACAGATTTTTTATACATTTGCGTGACTGCCTTTTAGAAATGCTGTCAGGTTTTTCCTGCGATTTGTATGATTATGATACTTATAAATCAATTTAAATTTGATCAATATGATGGCAATTAGGGACACGATTACTTCACTACTTGTCCCTTACAATAAAAATGTGAAAATGATGATCAAATGACGCATAAGGGGAATTCACAATTCAAATCACAATAAGAAAGAAAAACTTTTGATTCTGATCATGATTAAATTAGGTTTGTTTTTCAAACATTTATCAATAAAAATGATTCTCATACTTTGGATTGGAACATGCTTTGTTGGCAAAAGGTTTGAGTGTAACGTGATTATTTAGGGAACTCTTCTCCAACTTCTTAATGCAGGCTGACTAGAGGAGCATCCCCCTCCTGCCAGAAGGCTCACCCCCCGATCTCAGGCATGCCCCCATGCCCCCCCCCCCCCACCTAAATTGATGACCCCAAAATGCGGTCTAATGGTGTATCCCATGTGTTAGGGACGCACCATTAGATTTTCAGGGGGGGGGGTAGGAAGTTTATGGAAGAAAAAAAATTCCCACCATGCAGGTTAATAAAAAAAATTCCCCCTTTGATGAGTAAAAAAACCAAAAACACCACTACCCCACCCAACTCAATATGAATGAATACATTAAAAGAATAATTTGCCCCCTTTGGCGGCGCAAAACAAAATTCCCCCCTTACAGCGGCCCCAAAAAAATCTCCCCCAACCTAACTTCCTACCCCCTAAGAATCGAATGGGGCTCCCTTACTTCTTGACTATCTGTGCTTCTTGTCACACCACCCTTCTGTTATGAATAAGACACATAGGTAGAGTGTGGGAACTGAGGTCAAGAATAATGATATGATAAGTGTCATTTTAGACTGCGGGCTATTTATTTGGGTTAACTTGAGGGGTCAAACTGAACAATTTAGCCATTGTGTAGAATATCTGACCGTGGTTGCAACATGTGACCTCATCTGTGTTCACTTCATCTTTCAACTTAATGTAACAAAAATACCAATTTGTTATGACATTTTGTAATATCATAAACAGACAGAAATATGAACCCCTCTCACCCTTATCCTGTTAATTGTGTGGAACTCTTTGGTAATGGGAACCATTATGTTGTATAAAATTGATAAATTATGAACTGATTTCCTGAAAAGTAAAGTCATGAGTACTATACGTTTTTGACAAATTGCTAAAAGATATCTTTCTCTCATCTATTTTCATGATTTCCTTACCTGTTTTTCAGGTCACTATGACTATGAGTTAATATGTCTTCTGCTGTCCAAATGTGTTAATGACCCGTACATCACTACAGTCCAGGAACATGTTAACACTTTCCACGCGACAGTCGTCTTCCAAAATTTCACAAAAATGTCCAAATTATTGAATTTCATCACCATATTTGGAATCACCATGAAACATGCATTAAAATAAGTACAAATAAACCTACCTAAATGGTTCATAGTGATTAAAGAATATGTTAACAAATATACCTAGGGCCAAAAAAAACCATGTTTGATTGTCCATAGATCACTTTTAAATGTTGGGTAGGTCGGTCGGGATTTTTTTCTTTCTTTTCTCCTTTGCCTTTTTTTTCAGGTACCGAAAGTAAAATGAGATGTGCTTGTTGTGGTAACCAAAACGGGGAACAAAATCTGTAATATTTTGATGAGTATTTTTGTTTTCTCAACATTTAAAAAAAAAAAAGATTTTGGACTAAAATTTGTAAAAAAAATGAAATTTTCAACAACAAAATTGAAATGTTTGATTTTCTTTTTTACATTTTCAAAAAAAGAAAAAAGAAAAAAAAATGGGTCTGAAGAATTTAGAGGGTCAGGCAAACGAGGACAATCAAACAACAACAAAAAACATTTACCTAGTATTGGTTCAGAAATTCTTAGGAAAGACTTTTAAAGTTGGGAAAGATTTCTGACAAATCTGTTTTGTATGGTAAAACTAATAGCCGTGTGGAAAGTGATAAACTAAAAATTGTGGAAACTATCTTTCCCTTTTTCTAATGTTTAATTTCTTATCTTTTCAGGTCACTATGAGTTAATATGTCTTCTGCTGTCCAAAGGAGCTGACGCATACCTCACTACAGTTCAGAAGAATGGCTTCTCCAGTAAAGGACATGGCAACTCATTCGCACTCGCTGCAGCTCACGGCCACAGGTACTTACTTCAAATTAGTATTGTTTGGGCATTTTATATCAAACTTTAAAAAAGCTTCATACATTTTAGCTTTCAAAATTCTCACTTTTATAAAATTATGACATTCCAAATTGTAGGGATTTATATTTTCTTGTATAAAGTCAAAAAAACTTTTTTTTTAAATTCCCTTATAAATTATGACATTCTTAATTGTAGGGATTTATATATTTACACAATTAATTTCACACAATTGTACATTTTTTAGAATGTTGTTAAAGTAAAAACCAATAAGTTTGAGTCGCGGCAAAAGGGTGCAGTTGTCGGTATAATGCATTTTGAGATATTAATGGAATTAGACATGGAAAAACGAAAGAAAATAAAGACAATTTTACAGTAATTTTTCTTCATAAAATCAGAATGCTTTATCCAATCTTAACCACAAAAGTGTCATTTTAAAGGATTAAAAAGCTCCTTTTGTTGGTATTTTAAAGATCTCAACTTTTTCTTTGAAAGATAACTGCATCCTTTTGCTCTGGCTAGGTTACGCATTTAATATAATTCTATGTAGCAATACCTTTGTCATTCTAGTTGGGAGAGCTTTGGGCACACAAAGTCTCTGTTCTTTTTACTGACGAAAATATACATAAAAATAATAAAACAATATTGACAGAATTTTAAAGCAGCCATCAAAAATATATCAATTTGCACCTGAACTCGTTATTCTTACTAATAATTTCCCCAACTAATTGTCACATTTTCTGGTCCAATTTGCCGTGACCTCTCTAATTTTTCGCCAGGCTGTCAAAGATATCCTAAAATAAAATCTTGACACGTTTTTAGTTATTTGAATCAGCTGTGATCCTCTCTTTACAGACACTTCAATTTGGATATCGTAATCATGCTAATAGCTTACAAAACTTGCAAATTTGGGTGATATGTCCTGCCATGCTATACTACTACGATATAGTCAGGGTTTGAAAAAGAACATCATCAACATTTCCTTCCAAAATTACAAAAAATTCTTTAGTAGAACATGGTTCCCAAGCTCCCAAATAGGCATGGCTCTAGTAGTACAAGTTTAAAAAATGAGTTGGACAAGGTCTAAGTTAAAACCAGGTTTAAAACAGAGAATAGTCCGACATAAAGATCCTGTTTTGGGGGTATTTACACCCTATTCTGTGCTGTTTTAGATTGTGGTATGTGCATTGGGTAACAATTAGATAGAAGCACTTGCTTTTCAGGTTTGTTTTGTATACGTTTCTCAGTTGGTAAACTGTTTTTAACGTAAAAACTAGAAGTTTGATTTTAGTGGGTTTGGACCAAACTATAGTATTTTTCACCTGCTTTTAAATGATAGACAAATGTGATGCGATCTGTGAAAACCCACCACATGTAGGGATTTTTCATATTGGAGATATTTATATCATAAGAAAGCTGAATCTGTGCTGATTACAGAACTGTTTCGATCATTTTTCTACGATCACTACAAAAAAAATTATGAGTGAATGATGATTGTGATGTCATAAAAAGCTACAAAACAAGAAATCATGAAAACAGGCCATAAACGATACATAGTTCAATAGAATAACATTATAAGGCTACTTAGGAAAGTGACCTAAGTAAGTTTTTGAAGGTGAAATTTTATAAAAGGTGATGACACAAAGTAATAGAAATTAGTTTTCTAAACAAAATCTAAAAAAAAAAAAAAGTTTTTTTTTATTGTTTATTGTTTATTTTTTAAATTTTACCCATAATTCCTATTTCACATTTTGCGACATCCGACGGGTTTTCACAGATCGCATCACAAATATCAAAATTCAAAAATGCCGACATGTGACTCATTTCGCTTGATCACGTCACATGTTTTGTGTATACAAACCCAAGAGATTGAACTGACCATAAAGTATTATATGTAAAGGGATGACATACTTCCTGAAGATGTTTATCTATGAATCCCTGTGGATAGGATAAAGAGGCCCCAACACATCACAACTTAACACTTTCCACGCGGCAGGCAGCTGCAGACGACATTCCAAAAGTTTACAAAATGTGTAAAAAATGTCAAAATTATTGAATTTAATTACCATATTTGGAATCACCATGAGAAATGCATTGACATAAGTACAAACATGCCCAGTATTGGGTCAGTCATTATTGAGATAGACTTTGAAAATTGGGAAAGGTTTCTGAAAAATCTGTTTTGTGTATGGTAAAAACAATGGCCGCGTGGAAAGTGTTAAGAATAAAGAGGCCTTCCTTCTATCTCACTTTTTATGGACAAACACCATTCACCATATAGAGTCCAAAGGCATGGCCTAATTTGTTTTGCAGTGTATACAAACCCAAGAGACTGAACTGACCATAACATGTTATTAAGGCTGACATACTTCCTGAAAATGTTTATCTAAGAATCCCTATGGATAGGATAAAAAGGCCCCAACACATCACAACATAAGAATAAAGAGGCCATCCTTTTATCTCACTTTTTATGGACAAACACCATTCACCATTAAGAGTCCAAAGGCATCGCCTAATATGTTTGTACATACAACCCCAAGAGACTGAACTGACCATACCATTTTATATGTTAAGGCTGACATACTTCCTGAAGATGTTTATCTAAGAATCCCTATGGATAGGATAAAGAGGCCCCAACACATCACAACTTAACACTTTCCACGCCGCAGGCAGCTGCAGACGACATTCCAAAAGTTTACAAAATGTGTAAAAAATGTCAGAATTATTGAATTTAATTACCATATTTGGAATCACCATGAGAAATGCATTGACATAAGTACAAACATGCCCAGTATTGGGTCAGTCATTATTGAGATAGACTTTGAAAATTGGGAAAGGTTTCTGAAAAATCTGTTTTGTGTATGGTAAAAACAATGGCCGCATGGAAAGTGTTAAGAATAAAGAGGCCTTCCTTCTATCTCACTTTTTATGGACAAACACCATTCACCATTTAGAGTCCAAAGACATGGCCTAATTTGTTTTGTAGTGTATACAAACCCAAGAGACTTTAAAAAGGCTTCTAAGTTGCAGTAGATAAGTACAGAAGATGGGAAATGGATACATTTCAGGAAGTATGTAGGGGTCTGAAATTATTTTTCCTGATTGAGACTAGTTTAATAAATAACAGCAAGGCAGATAACTACTGCAAGTTACACAACTCAAACAAACAAAACAAGACTCGACTCATATCCTAACTTAAAAAGCATGGACATGAGCCAGTGCGGGACTCGAACCGGTGACCTTTCGAACAGTAATTGAATGCTCTAACCACTGGAATAAGCACTGATAACAACTAAGCTGAAACAAAGTAGGAGGTCTATATGATGTCTGAATTATCAAAAGGCCTATTTTTAACCTTCCATATTCATTTGCGATGCACACTAACTTGTTAATTTTTTAATTATATGTTTTATCAAGATCATTTATTTTCATCTTTCACTCCTTGTCTTGTTCTCAGGAATGTGTTGAGGAAACTTCTTGAACAGCCCAGGTGCGTAAAACAATCTGACATTCTGTCGCTAGAAGAGATCTTGGCAGAAGGGGCTGATGAACCAACACCTGGGGACACCATGTCACTGAAGAGTAACGGCAGTGGTAAAAGCAACAAGAGCACAAAGAACAAGATGTCACAGGCATTACAGGTAAGACAACCATCCCACAATGCATTGCAGTTTAAACATTCCCATGATGCATTGCAATCAGACAATTTTGGCAGAATATGCCGATGAACCATACCTGTCAACATCGTTTCAAGTTGGAGTACAATCATTCCTTTTCTCAACACTTTCCACGTGTCAGGCAGCTGCAGACGACATTCCAAAAATTCACAAAATGTTTCAAAAATTCACAAAATATTGAATGTCATTACGATATTTGGAATCACCATGAGAAATGTATTAAAATAAGTACAAACATGCATAGTATTGGTCCAGTAATCCTTGAGATAAGACCCTGAAAGTTGGGACATTACAATAAGTTGAGGACATCCTGCATTGATCCGAGCATACACGCACACCCCCACACTAACGTGGTATAGGGGCTTTGTACGTATGCCGGAGTTTGTGAACTCACAACTCATTCACATTATACCTTTGCTGTAAACAACCTATATTTTTACAAAGCTTAACATCTCTTCTTTCCAATCATATAAACATTTATTATAAATACTAACTTTGCACAACCGTTAATATACATATCTTCGGCAGTTCTTTTCATATCACGGACCCCAAAATAGGCCGATTCCCCATTCATAACATGCGTTGCGAGCATCTTCCATTAAGCCAGAATTCCCCAGGCAAAACCACCGTGTATCTCTGCGGGAGTCCACCATTCATAAAAACAACCTAACTTTATTGTTTATGTCAATCATAAGCTACAATATCATCTAAAAGTCACCGACCAAATGTTTCCTTGACCATTAGTTATTTCTAATATTCATAGAGCTGAATGGAAAGTGATAAGGTGAAATTAGGATTCCACAACAACTTAAACTACAAAAACTTGTATTTCAAGACTTTAATACATTTATTTCAATCAGCATTCGAAATAGAGGTAATCTATGCACCTGAAATGACCAAACTTCCTGGCAGATAACCATTCTTTTCTTGCTGATTATCTAACTGATAACCAAGATTTTGACACCAAAACAACTCAAATAATTGCGGATAACAACAAATAGTGGCAGATAACCAAAATCTTCTGCTGAATTATCCGCTGGATGTAACCGGTTTATTATTCTTATTTTTAATGCTGATGGCAATAGACATATTTTGGGTGCAATTTGTGATGCAATACGGGTTAATTTCATGTTCTGCACAAAACCTATCTCAACACCTAACCCTGTTGCCTGTGACAAGTGCTAATGTACCGTGCATGCCCAAAGCTCTCATTTCAAGCTTTATTTATTTGTTGTAGCAAAGATCTATAGCACAATTGGTCTTATTTATGAATGCAGGAAACATGTGTTATTTTTAAAGTTGACAAGGGAATAACTAGGGGCTAAATGTGAATGTCACACTAGAGTATACAAACCAATAACACATTTGTATGTGTCAGCATTACGTTATTGGATCATTTCCTTGTTATGTTATGAGTGATGATGTTATTGGCTAACGAGCCAACAAATAGATTTAGTGTCGACGAGTTGAGATATTTTGTGACAGGTTCGTTTTTATATGTCATCAGGGGTTTAAGAGGAAACCATTGTGATTTGTTTTCAAAAGCATTGCTTTATGGTCACTGCAAACTTTGATAACGAACAATGTTGTTTAACACTTTCCATGCGGCTATTATTTTTACCAAACACAAAACAGATTTTTCAGAAACCTTTCCCAACTTTCAAAGTCTATCTCAAGGGTTACTGAACCAATGCTAGGCATGTTTGTACTTATTTCAATGCATTTCTCATGCTGATTCCAAATATGGTAATGAAATTAAATAATTTTGACATTTTTGAAGCATTTTGTGAAATGTTGGAATGTCGTCTGTAGACGCCTGTCGCATGGACAGTGTTAACGGTCTGTTTTTATACAATGCCCCTGAAAATGTGCAATGACAATGGCAGATAAGATCAGGATGACACTAATAACTGCACTCAAAGTCAAGGGTTAAAAAGCTGTAATTATCAATGGTTATTAATATTAGGTCAGAAAATGATTTCAATGGATTTAAAAACCACCTGTGACCAGATTAGATATACTCAAATTCCAACTTAAATCTTCCTGAGTTGACGAGTATGAGTGTCTTATCTTGTCTGCTTTGACACCTTTACTGTACATCACAACAACCATCACAACGGCCATTTTTACGGCCGTTTGTAAATTCCATTCCAAATGTTCAGGATATGTTTGGACACATCAGTATGCTGGTGTCAAATATTGCTTGAAGGTGAATGTGGATTATCCCGGTTCAAAAAATCATGTAACAAACACTTTTGTTATGAGTTACGCATGAAAAAGCCTGTCGATGACCTTAATTGCATCTTAACTTCCTACCATGATTTGCAAGCCTCACTGCAATCGCCCCAAACCTGTGGAACCATGGTGAAGGGTCGAGTGCTTCATGGGACCCTCAGTCTCAACTGCATTACTTTCACACTTACAGTTATTGTATCATCTCCCATCTACCAAAAGTCTTGTATTTTTTTGGCCATAGAGTGTATACTGCTCTCAGGGCTGTCTCAGGCACATTTTTTAGTGCAGAGCAATAATTCTCATTGCTTGCCATATAGTATATTTGACTGTTTTATCGCTTTATTATCTCTTGTTATTGCTTGTTTCCCCACACCAAGTTGGCATCAATCAATCAATCTTTATTTCCATATAAAAAAATACATCAAAACACATCAAAAAATATATATATGGACGATTCGACTGGAAAGCCAATGAGGCCTGTTTATGGTCTACCCCTTAAAACAAACAATGCATAAATAAACACTTTATACTAAAATAAACAATAAGAATCCCACAACATCATATACAAAACAGAACAAGGACGGGCTCAAATACACGAGATTACTCGTAGTTTTGGATAAGGTTTTGCTATAATTGGGTTCGGAAATGCTTCAAAGATTTAGACTGTTTCATGTTTTTGGGAAGTGAATTCCAGAGAATTGGACCATTGGTTCGAATAGCACGGTCAGAGAAAGTCTTTTTGTTATTTGTCATGTTATCTTGCTTTTATTCTTTACCTTTTCTATGGTCTTCATCCCTGTACTGATCCTTGTCCATGAATCTCTCACCTGTTCACAGGAAGCCATGTACCACAGCTGTGAACACAACTACCTAGACATCTCAATGGAACTTCGTAGTCTGGGGGTAACCTGGACATTACACTGTTGGGTGATGACATTGAACACGGCGGTGCAACTTCACAGGAAGGCCGTGGTGCAGTGTCTGCTGAGAGACTTTGGATCTATCAAGATTGATGAGTACGATGACGAGTTTGTGGATGAGGGATTGCCGCTTATGTTTGATATTTTTAAGCACAGTAAGGTAAGGTTTTCAAACATGTGTGATCACAACTACCGGCCGATTGGTTAAAAAGATGGCTACATCATTTATTGCACCAATGAGAGACATTGTTAGAATAATTGTATCCCTGATAAAGATTGGAGTGAAACATTTTACAAGCTGCATTTGAATTGGCTATTCATATGAGTACATCTTGTAATAAACCAATCAGAACCACTGTAAGATAGACAGGTAGACCCCAGGGGGTTAAGACCTTCCTACATGCAGCAAAACTGTTGACATTTGAGATGAAATAGGTTTCATAACCATCCATTGCAGTAGTAAATATCTAGTGTTTTGTAGCACTAACATTGAATTGTGTGTAAAGCAATGGGAGATTTTAAATTTGCATGCAGTTTTCAACATCAGAGCTGTTTAATGTTTAAATGATATTCAAAATTGGATATCTACCATAATGTCATTTAACAGGTATTTTTTCAAGCACTTGATGTATAAATGATGATCCAAGCAGTTAGATAGAACTAGAGTCATCCAGGGGTGGCAGTCATAAACCTCCAATTTGCCTAGCCCCCTCTCAAAAAGTCAAAACTAGCTTAACACATTCCATGCAGCTATTAGTTTTACCATACAATTATAAAAAATACAAAAATACTGAACTAATACTAGCCATGTTTGTACTTATTTTGATGCATATCTCATGGTGATTCCGAATATGGTGATGCAATTCAATATTTTTGACAATTTTGAAACATTTTGGAACTGTTGTCTGCAGACGACTGCTGCGTGTTGATTTTTCTTGTTGCCCTCGAAAATATGATGCTGCCACTGCCAGTGACAGTCTTCAAGAAATATTTGACTCCATGTAAGGCCAAATTAAATTAATTGTTTGTCTCAAAGCTCCTCTCCTGTTGTAAAACTAATGCGGAATGCAGGGGTTTTTTCAAGGTTTTTTTTAAAAAATTTTAAATATAAAATATTGAAATCCTTGTAAAAGTGAACTTTTGTATTTAAGATGATGTGATCAATGAAAATCTGAAAAATCTGTGAAATTTTGGGATTTTTGTTTTTCTAATAATGCGCATCAATAAACTAATGCGCGCGGGAGCTTTGAGACAAACAATTAATTTAATTTGGCCTAATGTATGGCTTGTATTTCTTTTCAGAATGAGTTGACAGCAAAGCAGCTTGCCAACATCTTCTCAGATCTTTACGGTGAAGAAGACATCCCACCGATCAAAGTTGACAGCTCTCCTCCTGCAGCACGGATAGATCCGCAATACGTCAACAATCCTGAGATGTCCGACGTGACCTTCGTGGTTGAGGGCAGGCCGTTCTACGCTCACAAGATCGTCCTAGTGACAGCATCGAAGCGGTTTAAAGCTATGCTGTCGGACAGATTTACTGAAGGCAAACAGCCATGCATAGAAATCAACGACTTCAGATATCACATATTCAAGGTATGTTTAACACCATTGTTCAATTCAATTTCGATTTACCCACTCTAAACAAAACATCCTCATGCAATG
Source organism: Ophiura sarsii (assembly GCA_035610835.1). Taxonomy (NCBI): domain Eukaryota; kingdom Metazoa; phylum Echinodermata; class Ophiuroidea; order Amphilepidida; family Ophiuridae; genus Ophiura; species Ophiura sarsii. The sequence goes on along the minus strand of CM069459.1, from coordinate 9,712,509 downwards.
GTGTAGATTATCACTTTTCCAACATTTTTTTTTTTTCAATACCCATTAGTTGTTATGCAAGATTGTTTTGGTTTTTGAAAACTTTTTGGACTAAGCAAATGTGTGTCTATAATTGTGTGCTTGTTTATATACAAATTGGTTGAAATGGTAGTGTTTTTATTAGAGTTTTACGTAACGGGGAAAAAAACACCCTAATGTTTTTACAAATATTGCCATCCTCATCCATAGACTGTATTTGCACTTACTATATTCTTCATGAGTAAAGGCATTTTACTTTTATCAAAACAAGAGGGGGAAAGCGGCAAATTAATTTCAGCCCAATATTCAGAATTGTGTACTTTGCTTACAAGCTCAACATGAATAGTACATGAGCTGAATGAGTCCAGTATCTGTAGCAACTGTCAGTAAATTACATTTTTGTCAATAAGCAGAATCCTTGTTAATTTATTCCTCTTTCATTATGTCTACTACATAATGATTTCATGTGTACTGATGTCTTTGTGTTACCATGGTTACAGCTCATCATGCAGTTCCTCTATTATGGCAGTACAGACGTGCTGAAAGTGGAAGCCACAGATGTCTTAGAGGTATGTGAGATGTTCTAATGATAATAATTGATGGATGAGTATTGTTTTCCATCACTAATATGCCTCACCCTTAACTCTTTCCACGCAGCAGACGACATTTCACAAAATGTTTTACAAATGTCAGAATTGTTAAATTTCTTAACAATATTTGGAATCGCCATGTGAAATGCATTGAAATAAGTACAAATATGCCAAGTATTGATTCAGTAATCCTTTGGATAGACCTTGAAAGTTGAGAAAGGTTTCTGAAAAATCAGTTTTGTATATTGTAAAACCAATAGCCGTGTGGAAAGTGTTATATTGTGTCTCTGCATCTCAGAACTCCTTTACAGGTATAAGAAATAAGGCGGTTCAATGAAAGTCTCGGTGTTTTTGCACCTGGTTGATTTTTTTGTGATGGCCTGTTATTAATCCGATACAAATTTGAACATTTGGTTAAAAGTACAGGACCTTTAACTCTCATATTTTCAGCGGGTGTTTGTTCATGTATAAAACGTAGATAATAATCATGTAAAATTTGACTTATGACGCTTATGTTGTAAATTTAGAACATGACACTTGATATTGAGGGAATATTGAGAGTGTTTGTTTTGGTATTGCATAATTCTCTTTTTACTCTTTCCTAAATGTCTGCTTGCATTCAAACTCAACCCCCTCTCAGGTAGGGTCAGTGGGTCGGGCATTTTTGGGTAGGGTTTTATTCAAAATTGTTGTGAACATTTTAGTGAATTTTAACAAATTTTGACAATTTCCAAACATTTATTTTTTTAATTTACAAATTTACAAATTTAAAAAATCAAATAATTTCAAACATTTTCGAAATCATTTTGTAAAAAAACGTAATTTCTTGAAAATTTGAAACAAATAGGTTGGTAGGGCCCATAGAACAGAGTGGGTATTTCATCGCCTAACTGTTCCTTTTTCTTCTGTTTTTCCCTCAGCTTCTCGCCGCTTCTAATTTCTTCATGCTAGATGGCCTGCAGTGCTTCTGTGAAATGAAATGCACACAACTCATGAACAACGACTCCGTAGCTAGCATCTATAGACATGCAAGGGTAAGTGTAGTGTAGTCAACTAACCCTCAAGTCAAACCATGACACGAATCGCACGCTGACAAAAAAATGCATTCAAGCGAAAGCCAGTGGTGAATCACTTGAATTTTCTTGTGGCGTCAATGAGTACCGAGTTTCAGTTGAACAAGAAGGGCTTTATGGAGAAATTTTCCTTTAGGATTATCCTTAAATTATATTGTTAATCCGTCATCGATGCAATTGTGATAGATCTAAAATAAAATGGGTTTTTTTCCTTTAGTCCTCCTATGTCTCAGAAAGGATTTTTTTAAATGTGTGGTATTGTATGTCATGCTTACAAATTAAAAAAAATTGTTGTGTTTGTGTTGTGTGAAAATTTCATTATATCATAAACCATGCATGCGATTGAATATACATTTATCTCATATTTATAAGAGTTTCTATACTTTGTTTCTGTTTTCTTCACTAGTTATACAACTCAGAGGTGCTCATAGATTACTGTCACGCCTATTTCCTCAAGAATCTCCTGGTCCTGACAGAAAAGAGCGACACTTTCAAGAAGCTGGTGTTTCAACATAAATTGCAATCATTCGATGTGCTGAGTGCCTTGCAAGACTGCATAGCGGACAAGCTGTATACACGCTTTGAAAAACAAACGACGGTCTGATTTTCACAAATTGTTATCATTTGATGTGCTGAGTGCCTTGCAAGACTGCATAGCAGACAAGCTATATACACGCTTTCAACAACAAACGACTGTCTGATCTTCACAAATTGCAATCTTTTGATGAACTGAGTGCCTTGAGAGATTGCATAGCGGACAAAGTGTATAGACACTTTCAAAAACAAAAATAACGGTATGATTGTGAAATTTGTCTGTCAAGACTGCACTGTCGACTACTCCACAAGCAAATTGATTACTACTACAGATATTTTCATGTATTTATACAAAAAGGATTGTACAGGAATTGTTGATAAGACGCAGTTTTGTTCGATAGGATAACATTTTATGAGTTGTTAATTTCACCGAAAACATCTGTAATTTGCGGAGATAAAACCGTCAGGGAAAAAAAAAACACATTTGTGCAGCAGGTGTTTACATGTATACAAAAAACAGATGGCAGCATGATACCATAAGTGCTTTCAAGAACAAACGCAACCTGTATGTAGGCTTTCAGAAACAGGTGATGATTTTGTTGTTGTAAATATTCTACATTGCAGAGGAAACTCATGAAGGTTTCCAAAACTTGACAATGGCTTGATTTTGTAAGCGATCTTCCAGGTTGTACGACGGACGAATGATTTGCAGGTTTACAAAAACAGAAGAGGAGATAAGTGCTCTATAACTACGCCACAGAAAGACGATTTGCTTGTTTCCAAAAACAGATGATATTGTAATATCACAGGTGCTACTAAAGACTCGATTGGAAACATATTGTTTAACATGTTTTCCAAAAACAGACAAATAAAATTTGGCTTTTTGTATAAATGGTGGTCAGGGAAAACATGCATGGCATGTGTTAATGGCCCTTCTTTAAAGTAAAACCTTCTAGATATGTTCTTGGCTATCTGAAATGTACCATGGTCATATATACACAGGATTGCCTTGCCCATGGCAATGTGTGTTCATTATAAACCATTGCAGACTATATAATGTATAGGGTTTGGCACTCTTATGTTAAAAATATACACGGAAGGTTTTTCCTGCTTATGACAATATGTGCTCATCAAAAACTATGGCAGATAACGTGGAGGGTTTGATGTATATAGTAAGTATTATAGACAGGCTTTTAAAAACAGACAAAGATTTGAAGTACTTACTAAGTGCTGACATAAGAATGAATTGCAGACAATCTTTATGCCGGATTTCCTCAAGATGATAAACATGTCAAATGTATATTTAGAAAGTGGCTTAGTGCTATTAGTGATTTTCAAGAGAAGATTCTATGCAAGATTCTATGACTGAACTATTGTGATATGACAACAGGTTTGACAAAATAATGGTTCATCTAAAATCACCAGTCATAAATAGACATTACAAGAATATACACCCATTTTGCTATTTACGAAAGAAATACTTTATCAATCATGTACCAGAAAAGGTATATAGTATGCTGTTAACTAAACCCTCCATTACGCAACTAGCGATTGACTGATAGCGTTGCTAGTACTATAGTACTTTATAAATGCCTGAACAATATCTTAATGTTCCAACTATAATCCCCATCTTCCCTACATATATGGCTCATTCCATGAAGTTGGGGCATATTATGTGACATCCAAGTGAAATTTTCAAAATGGATATTTTCCAACTCTTTCTTCTTTTTTAGGTTCTACATTTACCAAAGTCCAATGTAGAACTTTTTATTTTAATGTAACATTTGGTGTAAAATAACCGCACATGTTCAACAGTTGGATGACATTTCCAAAAATCCTGATGCTACATGGACACCATTTCTCATTTCCATATCATTTTCTAATAAAATAGCTTAAGATGTGGGCCAAGTTTCTATACCTCAATTAACTACTTGGAACCACAAATACATGAAAAGAAACCAGATTTGTCTAGGTTGAACAGAACTTAACGAACAAGACATCGTAGATTAACTGTTTTATGTAAAAACTCATTGAAAAGTGACTCTTTATTTTGCAATTTGTATAATGAATTTAAATAAAGTACATATCAATATTTGTTTGATGTAAAGTACTCTATAAACCATGCACATTGATTACATTATAGTCATAAAGTAAGTATATGAAGTATTATTTACCTGTATAATGTTATAAAATGCACTACCGATGCTACATGGACACCGCGTCTTGTAACATTGTTAATAATAAGACTACAGGGTGTCCCAGAAAACTTGCAACTTATTTTGGCAGGGCTCTAGTTTCTCTTTTAAACATCAGATTGCAGCGATATTTGCACTTTTTGAAGTCTGTGGAATGTTCTCCGCTTACCTTTGAAAAAATAATTACGATTGCTTATTTGGTTTTCAAATGAGACGCGATCAAAGGCAGGTATGCCTGGAACACGTTCAACCGATTTGGATAAAAACCGATGTTACCGCTACGGAGCCCGGTGAATCCCCGGGGTGAATCACTTTGGAGCGCACTCTCTTTCATCATTTGGTTTGTTAATTAAAATTACATTCTCCTAAAATTTAACAATCAACGTTTATTAAAATTAATGAAATAAAAAGACTGGTTGTAGAAATCGTAACATTGGATCAGGACTTGATATCTGTGCTGATATAATCGGTTCATTTTTCAGAGCGTGGCAAACCTCAGTTTTCTTCGAAATGGTTCTCACTAGCTGTTCGACGGCGACCTGAACTATCCATCAGTCTATAGTTGCTATAAAGTTCAAATGTTAATATTTGTTAACATTTCCTCTAAATAATTGAACGGTATGAGATTTTTCTCCTCTGGTATTTTATTTGGAAAGCTTTCTGAACTTGGTTCGAGCTTTCAGACGCACGGTATGTCACAACTCTTTCATCAGCGAGAAGAAAACTGCCATCGTTTTAACATTTTTATTTAGGCAATACACATGTATGTTTATTTTTATTTCTTCATAGCAATAACGTTTTATAACATTAATCATTAGCATGTGAAAACAATGTACGTTCCCTAAGACTTCACGCAATATTTAGGACATTATTGGATTTGTCATCGATTATCGCCAAATCGGTTGAACGTGTTCCACACATACCTTCCTTTGACCACATCTTATTTGAAAACAAAACTAGCAATCGTAATTATTTTTTCACAGATAAACAGAAAACATTCTACAGATTTCAAAAAGTGCAAACATCGCTGCATTCCGATGTTCAAAGGTGAAACTAGAGCCCCGCCAAAATAAGTTGCAGGTTTTCTGGGACACCCTGTATTCATACTGTTACATTTATTTGAGTGTGAATGGTTTGTCTACTTGTTCATCCTATCAAGTAGATACACAGAGTGAATTGCTTGAAATTTATCTAAACACTGTTCATGTAAAATTTACCTTTTCTGTGTACTTAAGTATTACGATGCTACATGGACACCGTGCCCTAAAATATTTGGAACAGCTTGAACAGGTGCATCTTTTTCACTATGATGTTAACTGTTTATGTTATAAGCACACGATAAAATTAATAACATGGATTGTAAAACTACAAATTACACAAAAGATAACCTGCCATGAAGCATAAAACATAATTACCTATGATACACCATTTCTTACAATTACACAATAACAATACACCATTGATCAAAGAAACTTAAGATGTCCACTGAAACCAACTTCATGCAGTGTTGTTCTTAAAGTACCCTTTGTGATCTTAGTCTCTTTGCTTGTTTCTGATTGAATCATCCTCTATTATTGATAAAGATGATTGAAAAGTTTGATCACTTAAAAAGTAAGTTTGCAAAAAAATAATTTAATTGCCATGAAGGATTTCTTTGGAAAGGTACTAGTTTTTGAAAATGATGGGTTCCTTGTCTTCATCTCCATAAATTCCAGGACGTCTTCTGAATTAATGTCAAGAACCTGCAAAGCAAAACAAAATAAACCCTATGGCTTAGTATCTTCATGGAACATTGTGTATTGATATTGGAGTAGATTATTTATTCATGTTGCACTTTTTGTGTTGCAGGAAAATATTTATATTAAAATCATGCTGGAGTATATTATTTATTATTCATTTAACATGAAAAAGAATAGCAAAGGATAGAGAACTTAAATGATTTACAATTATTTGTTTTATTTATAGTAAATAAAACTAAAATAAGGGAATGTTTAGTGAAATGCTAATGGAAATGGTGTCCATGTAGCATTGTGTATTAATATATTTCATTAGATATACATCTCTCATAATATGCCTTTTTTTCTGTAAAGTGTAGTAAAATGTAGGCAATGTTTTGAATGTTTTGGGTGATGGATAATTTCGAATGGGGTAATTGTTTTAGTCTAATTAGGCAAATTTTATGAAATGCTACATGGACATGGTGTCCATGTAGCATCGTATTGGTAAGCTATATTATTAGCATTAAAAGAGCAAAAACTAATTCATTATTAACTTCAAAGTTTATTAATGATGTGATTATACAAAAAAAATACAATTTCAACTAACTATAACGATACCCAATGCAAAATATTGCCCATGCTATGCCCGATGCTACATGGACGCTTAATTATTATGGCGTCCGTGACTCAAAATTAATATCATAACATGAAAAGAAATTCTGATTCAGTGTTTCCCTTTCAATAAAAATGCATTAATAAATACAGACATACAAGCAACATTAAGAAATAATTACAATCGCACTTACCATTCACAAAACTATCCAATGTTTACATTTTGATGCTACATAAAAGTCCCGATGCTACAACGGGACACCAGCGACTGAAACCTTGATAAAACTAGCGCACGTGTGGCAAATTCCAAACAAACCTGATAGCTATTGACCTCTATCCTTACAAAAAGAAATATGGAATGTTTTATTTATCTCCAGGGAGGGATTCCCACAAATTGCATAGGATGTTTATCACGATGCTACATTTTATGGTTAGGACACCATGCACACGGCACGGTATACTTTTTCATGAATATATGGAATGGTCTTCATGAAATTTATTCTCATTTGCAATAGTTTTCAATTGATAAATGCTCTTAATTTTGGAAAATAATTAAAAAATGTATGATAGAGAACTACCCCCATTCAGCAATGAAAACTCCTGATGCTACACGTGTATATTTTGTGGACACCGTGCGTAGCATCGGAAAGGCAATTTTCATGTTGCTTGGGTGAAAAATCAGTCCAGCGTGACGAGGTGTTTTGGTCAGTAAACTATGAATACATGTATCTTTTATTAATCAAATCGATTTCCAAGCAATTCTATGATAGTTTTGCTTACATAAAACTCATATTAATTGTTGTGTTTTCCATGTCACGTTTTTTAGCAAAAATGGTCTTGGACACCACCTATTTTTTTATTTTTTTCTTCTTCAAGGAAGGGTCAATTTTTTTCTTCTTTTTTTCATGGCTCAATACTATAACCTAGTACTGTTTTTGGACACTAAAAAAATTTGATATACACATAGAGTAAAACAGTTTATAAGCTGCCTAAAGTACCAAATTCTGCTATTTTAACAAATGCCCCAACTTCATGGAATGAGCCATATAATCACTGCCATGTACCTTATTATTTTGTTGGGGGCGCTTTAAATAATGCCAAAAACCATGTGGCAAACACTACATTAAACTCAACTTAAATACAAATTAAAAGCTGCCGTATACATTGCTTTGCTTGGGAGACCTGTATGACAAAGCCAATATGTGTACTGTTGCGGTAAATGGGTGGAGTTGCCGGTAAAATGAGTTTGAGATACTGATGATATTAGGACTGGAAAAACAAAGAAAATAAACACAATTTTACCTTCATTATTCTTCATAAAATCAGAAAGCCGTATTGAATCTAAAAGTGTCATTTTCAAGCATTTAAAAAGCTCCTTTTGTTGGTTTTAGGATCTCAACTTTTTCTTTGAGAGACAACTGCACCATTTTTCCGCGACAGTACACATATACAAAGGGCAGTAGCCACCTTGACTTACATTTATACATTAAAACTGCCATGAGAGGAAGATATTGACAAACGATGTAAATTGTAATGATATGTAAATAGCCAGTTTGCAATTTATTTTTGCAAACTGTTTTATAAAACTACCACAGTGCAATTTTAATAGTAAATAACAATAAATATTTGTTTATAAAGTATTAATTAATCATGATTAATTATAAAACGTATTTGTTTATAGTAATCCTAGACCCCACCAAGATGTTGATGATCATCCCTTTAAATGAAACTTTTGTTCCAGGATCTGTTTTTCCTAAACTTTGTAGTAATCGAGTAACAATGTTAATAGAAATTATTAACCAACAAGAAAAGCAAGCATGTGAATGGTATTGTAAAACACTTTAATTTCGCGGATACTTTATTTAAAATGACTGCTATGTTAGCGGGTATTTAATTGGGCGAATATAGAAATGTTACTGTTACTTTCAATGCAAAATTGTCAGTAAAGTAAATTGCACACACATGTATGGAATATAGTGAACTGTGTCTCAGTGGATGAGGATGTTGAAGCTTATTTTGATGTATTGCTAAATAGCAGGGATATTACCTTCATTTTTCCTTGCTTTGAAAACTTCCAAATGTTAAACTTGGGAGCTAAGGGACTTTGAAAAAAACTGTACATGTACTATGGGCAAACGGACCTCTCAGGTAGGGTCGGTCCGTTGGGTTTTTTCTCAAAATTTTCAGGAACATATTGGTGAATTTGTTTTTTAACCAATTTCAAAAGTCGTTTCAACATTTTCAACAACAAAAATTAATGTGCGAAAAAATGCGCAAAGGTTTGCGAAGTAATTTCTAAAAAAGGCAATTTCAAAAAAATGGGTCGATCGGGTCTGTAGAACAGGGTTTCTTTTTATTTCTGTCGCCTAGGTATTGATTGTAATGAAGTTACCACTCACATGTAGCGTTGGTTGTGATTATAACAATCAAGTAGAAAACTGAAAAGTGTTTATACCCGACTTACAGTTGATTTTGTGTGATCACATCACTGTATAACATTGTATCTTGCCAAATATTTATGTATGCCCTATTACCCCTATGGCCTATTTATGTGGCCCATCACATCAAAATAGACCAGTTGTATCCAAAAAGAAGAAAAAATAATTTCATATAATGTTACAAACCTAATTTATAGCTTTAAAATGACACCTAACTCATTGAATTTGAACATAAAACACAGATTTTATGCAGTTTGAGAGGTGATTCCTTTAACTTTCTCTATTTTCTTCTCATCTTCTTTTGTTCTTACCTGCAAAAGAAGTTTGCCGACAACTGGTTCATTTTGATGTGATGGATCACAAATATACAATAAGCTTATCTATTTTAACAGCTCATTTTTAATTTTTAATAAATAATAAGATAACGAAAGGTTAGTAGCAGAATGTCCTATCTTCAAAAGCTGCCCTGTGGTTTGTATTACTGGTTATTTATTGTGCGCCAATGATACATAGCTTAGACTATCAGAAGGCAGCTATGTAGATAAGACTTTCTGACATTAGCGCCTTGATTATATTTGATTACATTCTGTATAATATAATTCGGTTGGGCACTTATGACAAGTTTTTGTCATCACCTATCCTTGCATATATTGTAAATGTACTTTTGTGTTATAAGTAAAATTTGAATTGTTATTGTTAACACTTTCCACGCGGCTATTTAGTTTTACCATATACAAAACAGACTTTTCAGAAACCTTTCCCAAATTTCAAAGTCTATCTCAAGGATTACTGAACTAATACCAGGCATGTTTGTACTTATTTCAATGCATTTCTCATGTTGATTCCAAATATAGTAATAAAATTCAATAATTCTGACATTTTTGAAACATTTTGTGAACATTTGGAATGTCGTCTGCAGCCGCCTGCCGCGTGGAAATTGTTAAACACATCTCTGTATTATTTCAAGTACAAAAATCATGTATTTGAATGATATCTAAACATTAGATAATTTTAACCATCAAACCATGGAATTAAAATGTACACAGACTTTTGAAATCAAAATGTATAGATATAGAGTCAACATAATTTATTGTATATTTATCTAGAAATGGACAGATAACTTACACATAGCACCCTCACCAACAAAATGTATGTGATTGATCCGGACATAAAATGTCACTACACAACAAGACAAAAGACTAGCTTGCGCACTACGGTCATAGAATTATGTCAGGAAGGGCATATCTCTTTCTCTATCTTAATTCTATGGCCATATTGCAAATACTTAGTCTGCTTAATTTTGCACCCATTTATTTTACAAAAAAGGACACCCTAATTCCACACCATGGATTTAACAATAGTTAAGATACGGCTATAATTGTCCCCCATGCAAGTGTTAAGATTTTCCCATAAAATATGGCATGCACTTGATAAATTGATAACATTTTCAAAAGCAAAGTCTGTGTAACAAGGTTGTTTTTTCAAGATACAATTTCACTATGACAATGACATGTGATAGGTTGGTTGCCATGTTGGAATATGTCGCTTACGACCAGTTTATATTTATTAACCATCAGAAATCTGTTGTTGTATATGTTCTGTCAAAACTTCCGTTTATTTAAAACAATGTGCCTTTGTATAATGTGTTGTTTGATTGGTTAATTTGGGTATTATCTTATTATTAACCAATTAAATAAATGTTATAATCAAAACAAATCATTGTAGATCCGCGTTAATCGAAATGTTGAACACGATCTTGCGATGCATTGCATTCCAAAACAAGGCTGTGCATGTACATTTGGAAGTCGTATATGTTAGGGAATGGTTTGAAATGATCTACAATTTTTTGTTTTGATTATATATAAGGCCAAACAAAAAAAAAAGTTTGTCTCAAAGCTTGCGAAGGCTTCAAAATCGGGCGACGCGCGCTGTTTTTTGTCTTCCATTTTTTTTTTTATAGTTTTTTTTTATTTGTGTGGCAATTTTTACTCTTACTATTTGCAACCGTTGACACTTTCTGATATTTGTTTTTTTCTATTTGAAATGAATATTGTGATGTAGTTGTGTAAATAACAATTGTGCAGCGTTTTTTGAAGAACTGAGTCATGTAAAAGTTTGAGAAAAGGAAAATCTGCCGATATTTTTAATAAAAACTCGAAATAAAAATTTGTAGGGAAAAAAAAAATTGATTTGACAATTTCCTGCATTTCAGACGCGGTATTTTGGCATTTCAAAACCAATGCGCGCGCAAGCTTTGAGACGAACCTTTTATTTTGTTTGGCCTAAGTAACGACATGGGTGCTTTTGTTTATAACGTCATGTAAGATTGCTTAATTACTTGATATAATCATTGAATAAACCAATCAAAATAGAGCTTCTAGATTCCCAGTCCTACCACCATTTCTAACCATGTCTCCGATTGGCTAAATATTTGATATAACCCCATTTGTATCCAATAGAAATAGGTGAAAGATGCCATTATGGTGCCTTCCTATGTGTTGCTAATGAAAAGAACTTCCAGAACAAATGGACTCATATAATCTCATGAAGTCTAGCTGACTCGCATAATATATATTCAATATAATCTTAAGCCAGTTTTACATGCCCGTGTTGGTAGAGCATGCTTCTATTTATTTCAATTATATATATAATGTGTTCTTTCAGTAATATGTATACTATTATCTTTGTGAGGTGGGAAAATCTCTCTTTTGGGCTTTTTTTAAATCTCTATTTTCAGTTGGGGTGTCCTGATTTGAATTCACCCACTGGGCATGATAATCACCTAGGTTACAGAGCTGCCAATACTCCCTGATCCTGCAGGAGACTACCTGAAAATAAACCAATCTGGGCACACACATCTGACCTCCTTGATTGGGGAAACATTTTATCATTGCATTACATGACATTTAAAACAATATCCCTGATTGATAAAGAGAATATCCCTGATTGCAGCATGCAAATGTTAGTAGCTCTGAGGTTACATGGTTTGTGGTGGGTTTTTTCAGGCCAGTTTTAGTATTGCTACGGGGTTTTTTTACTTGCCTCCCATGCATAAGTCCTGGCCTGAACAAATTTAAGCTTTTTAGTCACACCTTTCCCGATTACTATCTCCTTGAATAAAAATCAGCCCGTTATAGGGTTAATGCACATGATTTTTTGTAGTACCATATTATTGGTTTTTCCCTTGTGCAAAATGTGCGAACATGACTCGGAAGACTGACAGTCCCACCTCACATATTATTAGGTAATACTCTTAGAGTATCATCATCACTGTTTTTAATATTGTATGTAATGTTTATAACAGATTATATTATTACGGAAATAAAAAAATGAATAAATAATAAAATTGTTACATTGTTGTTGTTTTTTATGCATATTACATTTTCATTTAGGTCAAGATGTTGTTCTTTAGATATCCATCACCGCATGCGATTAGAGCGATGAATGGGTTGTCCTTAAATTGCACTCCCATGCCAATAGAGGCCATCCATGTGTCAGCCACATTTGCGGAAGCTAAAGTCTGTTATCCTCCAAAAAGTCCAACACCACAGATACCTAAATCTGTGACCAACACACATGTTGATTGATATTCATTTCAAAATAACCTGACAAATGTATAGGTAATCTTCCAACAGTAACACTTGTATTGAAGGTCGTGCATTGAATTTGATTTGATATTATTTGGGTCCTAGAACTAAGCTACCTACAACCCTGGATAACCCAATAAGCTTATTTCCATTGGGGTCCGTTAGATGTGTGAACAGCTACAGACCGGGATGATCCCCTACTCTTTACAAAAGAGTCTGTAACCTTTTAACATGCTCGAGTATTGCTCTTCCGATGTACGGGACTACCATTTATATGTGACTTCCGAACCACTGATTTTTGCTGCCATTAGGAAATCGTCACAATCACTTCGCTTCATTTACCAGGCTACACAATATCAGCACTTAGATTGTAATATCTCCTAACAGCTTCCCAATCTCGCTTGGGTCGACGAGGCAATTGAGACTAAGTACCTTGCCCAAGCATACAAACAATTTGGCTGTAGCGGGGCTAGAACTCAAACCTTTGTATTGTGAGACCGGCATGCTTTCCACTAGACCACACATGAGTTGATCTGAAAAACAAATACTACGGGAACGAGAACCTTTTGTTACGGGCACGCATGAGTGAAGTGGATTCTCTCTATCTTGCCAGGGTTGCCTTGAGCATCATATGTGAAGGCCAACGGTGTGTGATGGTCATACTGTATCCACGTAAGGAGTTGTCAATGTTGTGACCAAGTCACTAAATCTCGAGCCATTGCTCTCGGCCTCTCCTCAGTGACTCGATCAGTAACTCGAGTCATGTCAAGTTTTAAAATCTGGTGACTTAAGTCCAAGTCAAGTCAATGACTCTAATTGTCACAACACTGGTACCATAAAACAGGGTGGAATAGGGACAGTTTTAGCACCCTCCCGAGTGTAGTTCTTTTTCCATGTTGCCTCGTGAGCCAACATTTTAAGGGCATTATTATGTCCACCCATAATGCCTTAGATATAGAATGGCAACTATAAAAAACTGAAAATATGTGGTGGGAATTTATTTTTTTCTTAAAAAGTTTGGTGTCAAAAAAGCTTTTAATTAAAAATTCAACATTTGGAAGAAGAAAAAAATAGTATAAATCAAATACAAACATTTGAGATTTCAAAAACTTTTCCTACGGGACACTCTTCCGGATAGGGCGGCGGATTTGTGCAGTAGACACTCCCCAGCCGGCGGGGTAGTGGGGGATTTGTCAGCTCAATGAAAAAGCTTAAAGAGTTGTTGCCAAGTTCCCCGTAGTTGCCCAGGTACCCGGGGGCCGAACCTACAAATGATGAGCGCATAAACAGATAAGTAGGGACAAAATTGAGGTAAACATATAATTTTGCATTCTGCAAATTGTCCCCAGAATTATATTGGTAACTATTTGAGTAATTGGTAGGTAAAACTGCCAATAGTGTCGCATAATATGCGCACATCATCCTTTCATCATTACTTTGGTCAGCCATACACCAATTTTCCCGACACCCCTTTTAAAAATCCTGGTTATGCCTATGCCACTGGCTTGGGAAGGGTTTCAGTGGTGTGACTGGGCAGTATAGGTATAGGTCGGCACAGAATGACGTCACATGCCATTTTCTAATGTAAACAACAGTCGCTTACACAGCCTCACGCGATCACTAGGAATGATCTTGTGTATTGTTGAGTAGAGCGTGTGTTAAAACGTTTTTATTTGTTGTCAACAGCAAATGACAAAAATACTCCGATGACTGTGGCTACCTATAGGTTGAGAAGCATTCTACTATCCAAAACACGAATAAAACAATAAAAACACAATATTTTTCAATCAATAACAATGTATTTATTTACTATCTTTGGTCCTGGATGTTAAATATAACTGCAGCATAAAACCAGTTTACACACAATAAACCACAGAAATGTGGTATATACCTGATATGGTCACTTGTGGAGCACATACAATATGTGACGTGATCAAGTGAAATGAGTCACATGTCGGCAGTTTTGAATTTTGATTTCTGTCTATCATTTAAAAGCCGGTGATAATGCTACATTATGGCCCAAACGCCACTCACGGCTGTTTGATCGCGTGTAAATTGTCCGATTTATAATCGCATCTTCAAAACAGAGGGCAGCACAGATTGATTATCAATTATCGATTATCGGGTAAAACTAGGTAAATCTAACCGTGCCGCTCAGCTCCGTAACCAAGGATTATAGAACAAAGGGATATGCACCAGTTAGGACGGGGGGCTTTTAAATACATTTTATCACTGCTAGATCCATTTTAATCACGTTCTTTGTTCATTTACTTTGTTCAGCTATTTATTTCTGACGGTGGCCATTCATACAAGCCCGATTTTATTAGGATATTCAGCTTTCCAAATATGTCGCAGATTGACCAGTTCGATAAAAAAACATTATACGTAACTCAAAATGTGATATAATATCCCAAAAAGCAAATCGTGGGGCACATATTAGGATATTCAGCTTTTTTAGCCTTGCGCGCTCTAAAAAAGACTTTTTTGGTTGCGGTTTCAACGCGAACGTAAGTTATTCCGCCAAATATGTCGCAGATTGACCAGTTCGATAAAAAAACATTATACGTAACTCAAAATGTGATATAATATACAAAAAAGCAAATCGGAGGGCACATTTTTTTACTAGTCCTATACCTGCTGCCTGTGTGTTACTGGCATCCATTTTGAGAATCCAAATGACGAATACTAAAAGAAACACACGGTGTGAGCAGTAAAATGTGAAATTACAAACCAAATATTGGAGGCCCGGATACGAAAATGCAAGCATCTTATGCACAAGAAATGTTTGTATTTAGTGTATAAATAATAAGATTTCCCGCTGGTCCAACGTTAAATAAGAGACTCTAGAGAGAGGCCAAACGAGACAAAAATCAGTGTAAATGGTGCTTAGATTTGCGGAGCTCCGCATGATTGCACGTTGAGATATAGGGAACTGCTGTTTCGTAAGCAAACTTGAAAACGATGTTACCAAAATAATGTTAACATACAAACCAAATATTGGAGGCCCGGATACGAAAATGATAGCATCTTATGCACAAGAAATTTTTGTATTTAGTGTATGAATCATAAGATTTCCCGCTGGTCCAACGTTAAATAAGAGACTCTAGAGAGAGGCCAAACGAGAAAAAAATAAGTGTAAATGGTGCTTAGATTTGCGGCTTGCGCATAATTGCACGTTGAGATATAGGACGCGTACATAGTACATGCACTCAACTGGTTTGCGTGATAATCGAACTATCGAAAGTATTGAGAAACGTTAAGATGACGTCATAATAAATCGGACTGTCAAACAGCCGTGCACTTAAATTGAACTTCTAGTTTTTAAGTTACAAACAGTTTACCAACTGAGAAAACATGATAAAACATAAGAATTTGTCACTTCTTTTTACCTGTAACTCAAAATCAATATTCCCGACATACGACTCATTCCGCTTGATCGCGTCACATATCCATCTAATACTGAATATCTTAAAAATCAGTTTATTGGCAACACCAATCGCATGATGATTGAGGCAAATCAACTTGTTTCTCTGCTGACAGTTTCACCGGTCATGGACCAACTTAACTGAAGTAAAAGCAAAAGAAACTACATACATTAAGTCAAGTTACGGTTATTCTTACATTTTTTCAGCAATTGCTTGAGCTAGACCTTTTACTAGTAAACTTTTTACTAAACTTCTGCTAGTTGAAGTAATTGCTAGTAGTTATTTATCTGGCCCATTGTCTTTACAATCATTCCAATACATTGGTGTTGCCAAAACTTCATCTTTGATGTATTTCGCCACATCGTAAATACAAAAATACTCGGAATGATTCAAATGTTCACATTGGAGGTAGATATTTATGAATACTCTTGTAAACTTTTCAAAAAAAGTTGAGAATTTTTGTGTATGATTCATATATGAGTCAGAATTTGATTTTTTGTAATTCAATATTTTTGCTCAATTTAAAATATTGTAAAAAAAAGTATACCAGTAATTTTATTAGATGCTAATTACAAACAGTTTTAAACAAACATTCTGATGGCAGCAATCCTTATTTTGAATTAATACTGAGCCATCAATTTTTGTGGAGAAAGATTCCAAGATATGCACACGAAAATAGGAAAATTATCTTTTTGATGAACATTATAAAAGTCATAATAAAGTGACACATTGCCTTATCATACAACTCCTAAGAAAATCATTGTTATTTCATTGGAGGATTATAATAGGTCACGTGTGATTCCATATCCGCTCCATTGCAGTTTGCCGTGAATCGACCCCTACGATACATTGCACAGTAAGACCCTCGGCGGCCGTAACGCTATTAGGCCTACACGTAAGCCCACGACTATAAATAAATCTCTGAATAATTTTGTTTCAAATGACAATAATTTTCTTAGATGTTGTATAAAACAAATAATGAATGTTGTTTTCATTCGTGCAATGGTAAGAATAAAACAAATAATGAATGTTGTTTTCATTCGTGCAATGGTAAGAATATTTTCATGAGGTTAAAGCTGCAATGTTCCATTCAACAAGGCGGAGCCCGGGGGGAGGCACTCAACTTTTTTTTGGATAGGGGTGTGCCGCACAGGGTCTCAAAAAGGCTACAGAACTGAACTGAGTGGATTTTATGACGAAAAATAGGGTCATAAGAACTGATTTTTTTTCAAAAAAGTAGGTCTTGAGAACTGGCCTATAGTTCAATTTTGATTAGCAAGAACGACATTTTTTGAATTTTGTTGTTTTAGAATGCAAAATTGGGAACGAAGAATTTGGGCTTTGGAACGCAAAATTTCGTGATTTTTGAATTTTCAATAAAATTGGGGTCTTAAGAACTGATGCAGGCTCAAAAGGGGGGTCATAAGAGCTAGCAGAAGAGGGTGAAAAAGGGGGTCTTCAGCGCGGAACATACCTATACCCTTTTCCAATGTCAGTGCCCCCGGGGGCGGAGCACTCATAAACATTCATTATTCGTATATTATAGAATGATGAACATTGGCTCCAATTTCTCCTGCTTGAATAAAATTGCCCTTGCTTGATATTATGTTGGCAAATATGAATAGAAATGAAATGACAACAATTTGCCCAAGCTTCAAATCTTGAAAGGAAACAATGACTAAGACTTGTCATCGCACCTGGGAATGATGTGTACTGTAAAAGCCAATATTTTTGCGTAAATATATTTTTTGCACATTTTGATATCATAGACATTTCGCAAATTGTTTTTTCGTGGGCGACTTTCTGGATGCATTGCATGAATGTTGAAAACAATATTTTTGTGTGTTATATTTTTCACAGAAAAATATTTTGCGCGAAAAGCACGTAAATAAACCCACTGCGAAAATTTCAGCTTTTACAGTATATCGAGGGTTGACAACCAGAAAGATGTTACTCAAAAGGAGAACAAATTGAGTTGTAATATTTTATGTTCCATTGAGTTGTGTGTAAAAAGATAATTGAGCTGTGAGCTTTAATTCCAATATGTGGCCGTTTTTTAGTTAAGTCTTTTTGGGCTAATCTTTGGGTGGGTGATAAGGATTGTTTTGGAACCAATATCTCAAAATGACCAAGAAGTGAGTTACGTCTTTCTGGCTGTTAATCCTCGAAATTACATTTGAGCAGTTATCTTACAGCAAAAATAAATATATCTTAACCCGTTATGTTTCCTGTCCAGCCATCTTGATTTGATTTCTTCATTGAAACAACATTTTGTTTGCTATGCTAATCGTCCACATTCTATCCACTCTATCCAATTGTCTATCTATAAGGCAAAGAAAAACAACTATTCCATGAGCCAGACTGAGAACTTGCAAATTTGACCATTGAAATCTTTTCCCATTGTGTTCAAAGATCTTACCATTTCCAAAAAATAAAGATTGTATTTTTATTTTTACAACAAACAAAATCAACCATCTAGTGGCTCTTACTCATAAATAGGGTTCTCTGAGTTGATCTCTGACACATCTTACATTTCCTATATGGTTTGTTATTCTTCTATAATTTATTGAATTCCAAATTGGCGAGTAATATGCAGTTCATTAATTTACTGCTGTAAGGAAACTTGCCAATTTGGAGCTGATATAACTAAAGTTTTGTCAAATAGGTTTCCCTTGTGCATCTCTGATGCGTTTTAGGTTGGCTATATGATGCTAACAGCTAAATCCTTAATGTGAAGTGTCTCCTACTTATACATGTTTTCCCCCAGTCCAACTCCAAAGCGTCTTAGGTTTTGTTATGATTTGTAATCCAAAGAATCTTTCAATTGTCCTAAGTTTTACCAAATCCATACATATTATGACATAGGTATCTACATAATTATATATCATCTGTTATCCCTCTAGTGTCTCCTTGTCAAACATGTATTCCCCAAGTCCATCTCCGACACGCTTTAGGTTGGCTATATGATCACCAAATTCTTTGATAATCTCCACTAGACCATTTAAAAAGTTGTCCTCTAGCCAATCACAGAGCTGCAATAGCAAATAAACAAACAAGCATGTGTTATGACCAATAACCATTAACAGGCTGCAGCACCGGATTACACTGAGCCGACTATAGACCTTAACACTTTCCAAGCGGCTATTAGTTTTACCATATAAAAAAGATTTTCTGGAACCTTTCCAATTTTCAAAGTCTATCTCGAGGATTACTGAACCAATACGAGGCATGTTTGTACTTATTTAAATGCATTTCACACGGTGATCTTAAATATGGTTATGAAATTTTACAATTTTGACATTTTTGAAACAGTTTGAGACATTTTGGAATGTCGTCTGCAGACGCCTGCCACATGGAAAGTGTTAAGACAATCGATGGTCATTACCTGGAGTATGAATCTAAATGTCATTCTTCCACCAAATGGCTACCCGTGCTTGTACAAGCATAATAATAATAATAATAATAATAAAAGGGCATTTATAATGCGCCTCACATTGTGAACACAACCCCGAGGCGCATAACATACATTATGTATGAAAAAATATAAGAACATTACATCATAGATTACACATCAGAAATAACTTAAAGTACAAATACAACAACTTGTAATAATAGTACAAACACAGTCTACTATGCACAAATCATAAATTAAAAAGATATGTCTTCAATGACGTTTTGAAAGATTGCACTGATATAGCACGTCGGACATGTTCGGGAAGAGTATTCAATTCCTTCGGTGCAGCGATAAAAAAAAGGCTCTACTACCGTAAGTCCGTTTAGCAGATATGGCAGCACGTGGTACTTGAAGGAGCCCTTTTGATAAGCATCTCTGATATGGTCCCTAAATGATGTGACGCACAAAACCAATTTGGTACCCCTAAATGGCGTTACATACACAGACCCTTCCCTAATTGGTGTCACTCATACACAATCAAAGTGAGAAAGAGAACCATATCACATATGGCGTGTGTATTTCACTTGACATTTGCCTATGTTGGGAAAATAAAACAAGCTAAATATCCTTTTAGCTTTCCTTTCTCCTCCATTGTATACAATTACCAACCCTAGACGATGGAATTGACTAAGAATTAGCCGTCTTTCATAAAGATGTCGATGACATCATGTAGCGAAATTTGGACCTTTAATTGATCTTTCCTTGGACACTGGTGCGTAGCTGTTACAGTGATCACATGATATCACTACATAGAGTAAGATGAATGATCAACAGTGGTGTAACCAGGGACCAGGGGTAGCATTCTGATGCGCTCTTAGACACTTTCATTTTTTTGTTTGACCCATCAAGTTTAACCTTAAATGTGACCTAGGGGTCAGGATCAAAATTGCATAGACCTCTTAAATTTCACGATTTTTTTACTCCTTAAATGTTGTTTTTGCAATCCTTAAAGGGTCCAGGAAAATTCAAAAGGACCCCTGACATTTTTTAGCCAGGCCCCTGCCAGGGATCCAGGGGAGAAATGGTGTGATTAGATGAGATCTAGAATGAAAAGGGGGTCTTAACAGTTACATGTGTACCCCAACATATGGGACTCCCCCCCCCCCCAACTGTTTTTGTCTCGCCTGATGTAATCAGAAAGAGACTATGTTATCACTATTTCTGTCCGGCGTCCGGCGTCCGGCGTCCGGCGTCCGCCGTCCGCCGTGTGCTAAGAAATACCTTTGTGACGCGATATCTGGAGATCCGTAAGGCCTATCGTGATGGGACTTGGTGGAGGGAAGGGGGGTGGTGCGTTCTGTTGCTGATTGATTTTTCAAGGTCATCGGGGGTCATACAAGGTCATCGGGGTCAAATATGCTTAAAACTTTTGAGACGCGTTGTGACGCGATATCTAGAGATCCGTAAGGCCTATCTTGATGGGACTTGATGTCAGGGAAGGGGGTGGGGTGTTCTTTTGCTGATTAGATTTTCAAGGTCATTGGAGGTCATTCAAGGTCATTGGGGTCAAATATGCGGTCAAATAAGATCCGTAAGGCCGATCTTGATGGGATTTGGTGGAGGGAAGGGGGTGGTGTGTTCTTTTTGCTGATCAAATTTTCAAGGTCATCGGAGGTCATTCAAGGTCATCGGGGGTCAAATATGGGGTCAAATAGATCAGTAAGGCCTATCTTGATGGGATTTGGTGGAGGGAAGAGGGATGGTGTGTTCTTTTTGTTGATTAAATTTTCAAGGTCACCAGAGGTCATCGGGGTCAAATATGGGGTCAAATAGATCAGTAAGGCCTATATTGATGAGATTTGGTGGAGGGAAGGGGAGTGGTGTGTTCTTTTTGCTGAATAAATTTTCAAGGTCATCAGAGGTCATTCAAGGTCATCGGGGGTCAAATAAGATCCATAAGGCCTATCTTGATTGGATTTGGTGGAGGGAAGGGGGATGGTGCAGGGCTGTACTTTCGGCGCGAATCCGCGAATCGATTCGCGTGAAGATTCGCGTAAAATCACTTCCGTGTGAATCCAGGTGGATTCTCGCAACAACAACAAAAAACAAAACAAAAATCTTTTTTAATTTTTTTTTAATTTTTTTTTTTTTCTTCTTTTCTTTTTCCAAGTTCAAAACAGGACCTTAGATGACTGGTATTTGACTCTAAACTGTTCAAGTTGAAATTAAAATGATGATTGTTCTTAACAATAGTACAATAAATGTTTAAAATGCGGAATTTAAATTCAGTAAAAAGGATTCTCGCAAAAATATTCTGCGAGAATCCATGGATTCTCGCAAAATTCCTCTGCGAGAATCCATTTGGATTCTCGCAGGATGTCGCGAAAGTACACCCCTGTGGTGTGTTCTTTTTGTTCTTAATTTTTCGGGGTCATCGGGGGTCAAATATGGGGTCAAATAGATCAGTAAGGCCTATCTTGATGGGATTTGGTGGACGGAAGAGGGATGGTGTGTTCTTTTTGTTGATTAATTTTTCAGGGTCATTGGGGGTCAAATATGGGGTCAAATAGATCAGTAAGGCCTATCTTGATGGGATTTGGTGGAGGAAAGGGGGGGTGGTGTGTTCTTTTTGTTGATTAATTTTTTCGGGGTCATTGGGGGTCAAATATGGGGTCAAATAGATCAGTAAGGCCTATCTTGATGGGATTTGGTGGAGGGAAGGGGGGTGGTGTGTTCTTTTTGTTGATTAATTTTTCGGGGTCATCGGGGTCAAATATGGGGTCAAATAGATCAGTAAGGCCTATCTTGATGGGATTTGGTGGACGGAAGAGAGATGGGGTGTTTTTTTTGTTGATTATTTTTTCGGGGTCATCGGGGGTCAAATATGGGGTCAAATAGATCAGTAAGGCCTATCTTGATGGGATTTGGTGGACGGAAGAGGGATGGGGTGTTCTTTTTGTTGATTATTTTTTCGGGGTCATCGGGGGTCAAATATGGGGTCAAATAGATCAGTAAGGCCTATCTTGATGGGATTTGGTGGTCGGAAGAGGGATGGTGTGTTCTTTTTGTTGATTCATTTTTCGGGGTCATCGGGGGTCAAATATGGGGTCAAATAGATCAGTAAGGCCTATCTTGATGGGATTTGGTGGACGGAAGAGGGATGGTGTGTTCTTTTTGTTGATTAATTTTTCGGGGTCATCGGGGTCAAATATGGGGTCAAATAGATCAGTAAGGCCTATCTTGATGGGATTTGGTGGACGGAAGAGGGATGGGATGTTCTTTTTGTTGATTATTTTTTCGGGGTCGTCGGGGGTCAAATATGGGGTCAAATCGATCAGTAAGGCCTATCTTGATGGGATTTGGTGGACGGAAGAGGGGTGGTGTGTTCTTTTTGTTGATTAATTTTTCGGGGTCATCGGGGGTCAAATATGGGGTCAAATAGATCAGTAAGGCCTATCTTGATGGGATTTGGTGGAGGGAAGGGGGGTGATTTGTTCTTTTTGTTGATTAATTTTTCGGGGTCATCGGGGGTCAAATATGGGGTCAAATAGATCAGTAAGGCCTATCTTGATGGGATTTGGTGGACGGAAGAGGGATGGTGTGTTCTTTTTGTTGATTAATTTTTCGGGGTCATTGGGGGTCAAATATGGGGTCAAATAGATCAGTAAGGCCTATCTTGATGGGATTTGGTGGAGGGAAGGGGGGTGGTGTGTTCTTTTTGTTGATTAATTTTTCGGGGTCATCGGGGGTCAAATATGGGGTCAAATAGATCAGTAAGGCCTATCTTGATGGGATTTGGTGGACGGAAGAGGGATGGTGTGTTCTTTTTGTTGATTCATTTTTCGGGGTCATCGGGGGTCAAATATGGGGTCAAATAGATCAGTAAGGCCTATCTTGATGGGATTTGGTGGACGGAAGAGGGATGGTGTGTTCTTTTTGTTAATTAATTTTTCGGGGTCATCGGGGGTCAAATAGATCAGTAAGGCCTATCTTGATGGGATTTGGTGGACGGAAGAGGGATGGTGTGTTCTTTTTGTTGATTAATTTTTCGGGGTCATCGGGGTCAAATATGGGGTCAAATAGATCAGTAAGGCCTATCTTGATGGGATTTGGTGGAGGGAAGGGGGGTGGTGTGTTCTTTTTGTTGATTAATTTTTCGGGGTCATCGGGGGTCAAATATGGGGTCAAATAGATCAGTAAGGCCTATCTTGATGGGATTTGGTGGACGGAAGAGGGATGGTGTGTTCTTTTTGTTGATTAATTTTTCGGGGTCATCGGGAGTCAAACATGGGGTCAAATAGATCAGTAAGGCCTATCTTGATTGGATTTGGTGGAGGGAAGGGGGGTGGTGTATTCTTTTTGCTGATTAAATTTTCAAGGTCATCGGAGGTCATTCAAGGTCATCTGGGGTCAAATAAGATCCGTAAGGCCTATCTTGATGGGATTTGGTGGACGGAAGAGGGATGGTGTGTTCTTTTTGTTGATTAATTTGTCGAGGTCATCTGGGGTCAAATAAGATCCGTAAGGCCTATCTTGATGTGATTTGGTGGAGGGAAGGGGGTTGGTGTGTTCTTTTTGCTGATTAAATTTTCAAGGTCATCAGAGGTCATCTGGGGTCAAATAAGATCTGTAAGGCCTATCTTGATGTGATTTGGTGTAGGGAAGGGGGTTGGTGTGTTCTTTTTGTTGATTAAATTTTTCAAGGCATTACATCCCTTGCATTAACTACAACGCATACCTCTGTGACAGTGCTTCATTGTATCATATGTTTCATCATCATTTCTTTCAAGTCACTTTTGATGAACAGGCGAGACGCGCCGTTCGAGAACCGCCTTGTTTCTTTGTGTAACTACAAATCTATCTTGAGGAACATCGTGTGTCGTCTGAGCATCTAGCTATAGTTGCATAAGAAAATACCACCCCTGGGCCCCTGGCTAATAAACTCACCGGCTCATCAACCTTGTGTAGCTCTAGTATACACTCATTAACTTTCTTTTCCAGGGTCTGTGCTGATTGCATGCCCTGTAAAGGGGTCTTGAGAGCCTTACATGTGACCCCCCCCCCCCCCCCCACCCCCGACCCGACCCCTGACTAATAAACTCACCTGCTCATCATGATGTGTCTCTCCAACCTTGTGTAGTTCTAGTATACACTCGTTAACCTTCTTTTCCAGGGTCTGTGCTGATTGCATGCCCTGTAAAGGGGTCTTGAGAGCCTTACACGTGACCCCCCCACCGACCCCTGACTAATAAACTCACCTGCTCATCATGATGTGTCTCTCCAACCTTGTGTAGTTCTAGTATACACTTGTTAACCTTCTTTTCCAGGGTCTGTGCTGATTGCATGCCTTGTAAAAGGGGTCTTGAGAGCCTTACATGTGACCCCCCCCCCCCACCCCCGACCCGACCCCTGACTAATAAACTCACCTGCTCATCATGATGTGTCTCTCCAACCTTGTGTAGTTCTAGTATACACTCGTTAACCTTCTTTTCCAGGGTCTGTGCTGATTGCATGCCCTGTAAACGGGGTCTTGAGAGCCTTACATGTGACCCCCCCCCCCCACCCCCGACCCGACCCCTGACTAATAAACTCACCTGCTCATCATGATGTGTCTCTCCAACCTTGTGTAGTTCTAGTATACACTCGTTAACCTTCTTTTCCAGGGTCTGTGCTGATTGCATGCCCTGTAAACGGGGTCTTGAGAGCCTTACATGTGACCCCCCCCCCCACCCCCGACCCGACCCCTGACTAATAAACTCACCTGCTCATCATGATGTGTCTCTCCAACCTTGTGTAGTTCTAGTATACACTCGTTAACCTTCTTTTCCAGGGTCTGTGCTGATTGCATGCCCTGTAAACGGGGTCTTGAGAGCCTTACATGTGACCCCCCCCCCCACCCCCGACCCGACCCCTGACTAATAAACTCACCTGCTCATCATGATGTGTCTCTCCAACCTTGTGTAGTTCTAGTATACACTCGTTAACCTTCTTTTCCAGGGTCTGTGCTGATTGCATGCCCTGTAAACGGGGTCTTGAGAGCCTTACATGTGACCCCCCCCCCCACCCCCGACCCGACCCCTGACTAATAAACTCACCTGCTCATCATGATGTGTCTCTCCAACCTTGTGTAGTTCTAGTATACACTCGTTAACCTTCATTTCCAGGGTCTGTGCTGATTGCATGCCTTGTAAGATTGTGCCCCAATCATCTTTCTCTGGTTTCTATGAAATTAAAGCATATAACAGTTTTAGTTTGAGAAGCCCTCCAAGTACATGTAGGGCTGGTATTTAAAAAACATGGTGCAGTTACAGTCCACGTAAATTGCCTCGCATTTTTCAGTTAAAACTATATTAAATAGTGTTAAACCAGTTTTTTAAAAAAACGGCACGGCTTCGAGTATCGTAAATTTATTTTGAGATTACATGGTAACACTGCCCTTGTGGAAAACAGGAATGATATGTAGAGAAAATAATTGTAGATTCAGAAAAAGTATATTCTCTGCTTGATGAATCATCTGAATTTCATACTTTTATGTATTATTTTAGAGATAAATTTATCAATATTAAAGCCTTGTTGCAGACAAAAACTCTTGATAAATGTTGTGTGTAGCAATTTTACAGAGAGATATATTGTTATTTAAATAACACCTTTAGTACTTGATGGTTACAGTCAATAAGTTAACAATAGAATACCAATTATCACCTATCGAGCCCCCGGAGTCCCCGCGCACAAGTCAAGCTCAGTCGGGCGTAAATTTTGGAAAATGGAAGTTAATTTTTGAAAGCGATATATTATTTGGGCCCTTTTGTAGCATTTACATATAAATTTGACCGCTAAATGTCCTTCGTCTTATCGGATTCCCTTTTGACATGCTAATAAATGAGGGTCTTGGCAAGAATTTAAAAAGAGTTACAGGTCTTTAAGACAAGCCGTTTGTAAACTACGCCCTAATTAATATAGCGGTCTTCATATTGATCGTGAGAGTTATTGCCATTGGCTATACACGAACACAAATTGGCCTGCTATTCCTTACATCTGTGTACAAAAATAGAGCACCGCTTTTATTCCGGCCAACTTTTCTTTATAAAATTGGATATAAGGAAGAAAAGTAAATACTCCATGGGATGGCGAGGGTTATGTGAATTTGAGAAAATAGTTTGGATAAAACAAAAATAACTTGCAATCCCGTATCCCTGTAGTACAGAGCGTTTAGGAGAGGTCACGCACCAATTATGAGCTCCCCGTGTGTGCAGCATAGTAAAACGGACAATAACTGCACGATAAAATGAGCTGATTTCAGGAAATACTAAGATTGACTTATAGAAACACTTCTCTCATAGTTGTTGGGGCCAATCAACATATGTGACGCGATCAAGAGGAATGAGTCGGATGTCGACCCTGGTCGAAAATGAGTTTTTAATACAGTTTTGAAGAAGACACCTAGAGCTTTCAGAAACTGAAAACCCCATGTCGATACGACGTTTTGTTCCAAAGTTATGTCAAATTGTATACATGAATTTCCATCAAAACTTATGTAAGCCGCCATTTTGAATTGGCCATATCTCAATTTGGGATTCCCCGACATCCGACTCATTCCTCTTGATCGCGTCACATATTTTGATTAAAAAGGTGTTTTTTTGGCAAAACTTTCTTAATGATGCAACTAATTGTATGCATCTTGAGATTTTATAAAGAAAATAACTTTACAAAGGAATGAAATAAACCTGTGTACCCAAAAATGGAAACTTCGATAATTAATGGCATTCGTTTATCCTTAACTCTTACTACTATCGTCTAATTAAAAATTAGGAACAAACAATTGCGGAATAGCGTATGCGTAAACAAGCCCAAGCAGCGAGTGCTGTGTATGCTTGCCAAAGTCATCTTCAGAAGATGGCTGCCTCCTAATCAATCATGTATGGTGTAGCTGCGTATGCACTTGTCTGAACTTGTTCTTTCAATAATTATTCAGACTATAGCAGTAAATTGCAGGCCCGTCAGATGGGGGGGGGGGGGGCGATCCCCTCCCTTTCAAAATCTTCCCCAGAAAATTTGACCAAAAACAGAGAAAATCCCCTCTCCCCCCAAAAAATCCCCCTAAAAAATATCTCCAAAAACTACTTCCGGTATTTCTGTGCGTCGACCAACAAGAAAGGTAAACTATGACACCATAATGGAACGCCCCCCCTTTGAAAAAAGTGTCTTACGGGCCTGAATTGTATTGTTGTAGAATTCAATAAATGAACACAAATTTTCAAACTGGCCCGATGATCGATCTTTGGACGATCTACATGTATCGTCCTTTTGGAAGTGCAAAATCAGTCGCTATGATGACCCATCGTCAAAAATGGCTCAAATTGTGTGAATCCAATGACAAATAATCTATCAAATGTGTTCATGTTTTCAAACGACTGAATTAATATCTCCACTTGAATCGATTGCCAATCCAGTGTGGATCCCTATTGACTCACCCCTACCGCCTGTAGAACAATACGACCACCCCTCTGGTTCTGATATGCCATAAGTTTCATGGCATATTCTCTGTGTCGGTCAGAAGCTTTTAACAAGTATTTGTGGGTTCCTGGAAAGGCTACATCATCTCGGTCAAAGTGAAATGCCTGTTGGAAGAAATAACAATTGACAATTATTTGGAAGTCCACAATTCAAATCAGATCACACCATACTTTTATTTTTAAATCATTATACATGTATTATACACAAAACTTGTCCGATACCACCTATACCTTTCCATTGTGCAACGAGTTACATGTAAACCATAACCAAGCCATTGCCAAATCCAACCGAATCCAAAACAGTACTGTGCCGACAAAACAGCATATTAATACTAATATAATATCGCCTTTCTGACACTCCACTTAAAGGTAGATGTTCCGATTTTCAACTTGAAGTTTTCTATTCTACATGAAAGGTCATCCTCAAAAAAGTCGTATTCCAAAGTTTGAGTTGCATAAACTCTAATGGTTCTTATTTTAGACTCACAAGATGCCGTGAAATGTGCTTATTGAGTTGTACACAAACTATATCGGTGGTTACCACTTTTCGCGGTAATTCGATGTTATTTCACCGATTTCTTCGTAATCATACTGATTTGGACCGTCAAATTTCAGTATGTTAATCAGAAAAATATGATCTTTCATATGATATGAAAATCTCCATATGTTTGAGAAAAATCTGTGTTATGAAAATGTGATCGGGTCATCTACCTTTAATATTAGTTACACATAACCCTACCCCCCCCCCCCCCCCTGAGTACTACAAAATACTACTTATGAGCCCATCTCCGAGCTGCTGTGCGGACTGGGATGACGGGCAGATGTCAGGCGGGTCCCCGGCAATTAAGTTGGTATATCCTCTTCGAAAGTTGTGATCCCGGTTAAAAACCCTAAACCAGGGTAGGGTTATCAATATCATAGAACTTACTGTCAATTGTATTGTACATATTAAATTGTCAAAACTGATATAAAGGCCATAGTTCACAGTACTCTAGTCTTATGACCTTGGCTCGGTCCCTAGCCTCCTCCTCAAGCAAAGCACCAATTTGTTAATTAATTACAATTACTCTTAATTGAAACTAAAATAATTTTAAAAAAATTCTTTAATTGTACAACAAACAATATATAAACTTAACACTGTCAGTCACTTTAAATATATCACTGATAGTATAAACATGTCACACCTCATTAAAATTAGGGGTCCCAATTCATGGAGCATGACCTTTTAAGTTTAACGTATTATGACGTTGTGAAACCCGGGTCTGAAATTGAAACAATGGAATCTTGAGCATGTACATGGCAACGCTACGTTAACTTTATATGCACAACGCATACGCTGGCGACTTTGTGAGGGCAAGCTATTGTCATGAGATATAAGTGTGTTAGTGTCATAGACCTGATGGGAAAGTCCTCCTTTGGACTATACACTGGCGTATTCAACATTTAATCTGTAAGGTCCCTGGTTCAATTCCCGGCTGGTGCTCTGAAATGTTGCTGGTATATCTCAGTGAATTTATATATAAGTTTGGGTGATACGTGACAAAAATTGGTGGCAGCGGTGGGATCTGGTGTTTCTTAACACCCAGGCGGGCCCACCCATTGGAGTGTATTTAAATATGTACCTTGTATCAAGGAGCTGTATTTACGTGCCTTGTTTAGAGGGGATTATTGTCACGAGATATAAGTGTGTAAGTGTCATAGACCTGATGAGGAAGTCCTCCTTTGGACTATACACTGGCGCATTCAACATTTAATCGGGAAGGTCCCTGGTTCGATTCCCGGCTGGTGCTCTGAAATGTTGCTGGTATATCTCAGTGAATTTATATATGTTTGGGCGATACGTGACAAAAATTGGTGGCCGCGGTGGGATCTGGTGTTTCGTAACACCCAGGCGGGCCCACCCATTGGAGCGCATTTAAATATGTATCTTGTATCAAGGAGCTGTATTTACGTGCCTTGTTTAGAGGGGATTATTGTCACGAGATATAAGTGTGTTAGTGTCATAGACCTGATGGGAAAGTCCTCCTTTGGTCTATACACTGCTGCGTTTGACATTTAATCGGAAGGTCCTGAGTTTGATTCCCGGCTGGTGCTCTGAAATGTTGCTGGTATATCTCAGTGAATTTATATATGTTTGGGCGATACGTGACAAAAATTGGTGGCAGCGGTGGGATCTGGTGTTTCTTAACACCCAGGCGGGCCCACCCATTGGAGCGCATTTAAATATGTATCTTGTATCAAGGAGCTGTATTTACGTGCCTTGTTTAGAGGGGATTATTGTCACGAGATATAAGTGTGTTAGTGTCATAGACCTGATGGGGAAGTCCTCCTTTGGACTATACACTGGCGCATTCGACATTTAATCGGGAAGGTCCCTGGAGCGCATTTAAATATGTATCTTGTATCAGTGAGCTGTATTTATGTGCCTTGTTTAGAGGGGATTATTGTCACGAGATATAAATGTGTTAGTGTCATAGACCTGATGGGAAAGTCCTCCTTTGGTCTATACACTGCTGCGTTTGACATTTAATCGGAAGGTCCTGAGTTTGATTCCCGGCTGTTGCTCTGAAATGTTGCTGGTATCTCAGTGAATTTATATATGTTTGGGCGGTACGTGACAAAAATGTGTATTTAAGGCACGAGAATGTGCCTTGTTTTTTGAGGGGGGAGTATTGTCACGAGATATAAGTGTGTTTGTGTCATAGACTTGATGGGGAAGTTTTCTTATGGTCTATAATACACTGGCACGTTCAACATTTAATCGGAAGGTCCCGGGTTCAATTCCCGGCTGGTGCTTCGAAATGTTGCTGGTATATCTCATGAATTTAATATGTTAAATGTTTAGGGCGGTACGCCGCGCCATTACGTGACACTTAAGTCAGCGTCAAAAAAGATCGGCACTATTTTCTGTGACAACTGCATACAGCGTAAACATGGAAGTGTGTTGTAGATCAGTGCCACAACAGCGTTATCTTTGAGCAGTCCGATGTGACGCAGTACCTGTATCCCAATTGGCCGCGTCGTATCTAGGGGTCATGAATATCCCCGCCCACACACTCATTAACTAGATCGCATGTGTTGGCAGTTTTAAAAAGTGCCGTAGTTCTCTAACGACGACTCTAAATTGCGCGATGACTATACGCACCACTGCTGAAGTTATTATTATTCGAATGAAAAGCCCCGCCCCAAACTATATACAATTGTCTCATTTTTACACTACTATTAACTTGCTCGCAATCGCCATTTTCAAAATGAAAGCGAGGCTCTCCCCCCTTATCAGCGGGCCCAACCACGTTGCGCGATGCATTACAAACCTGCTTGATGACCACTCTGACGCTGCAGTGCGTTGCAATCGGTACCGTGCAAGTAGCGTATAATATACTGTGTATCGGCAGAAAATCAGCCAAAACCAATTAAATTGCCTTTTGACATCCGAAACCACACCCACTATATAACTTAGCACTACAAGTACCATGGTTTGTTACTTTCATGGCACTAGCAATAGCATCACCAAAGAAAATCTTGAAAGCTTACCATTGAAAGATACTCGTTAGAAGCGTACAGCTCATAGTTGATGTGTTTATTGATGCCGGCCTCAGATTCAGAATGAAAATTTTGTCTAATAAGGGACGCCATGATTGTTTACTGGGCAAATAATCGAAAAGAAATACGACTGAGACAGGAAAGGAAAGGTTTCCCGGCGGACAATGAAAAACCACTCCGACTTTAATTTTAGTTCAATATGGTTCAATCAATCGACAGCAATAACAAACATTCAGTGTTACCAAAACGTAAGGTATAAATTCTAAAAAGTAGCCCAATTTGACTTTCCTTGATTGCGGTTTCCAATGGACAAAAAAGTAGCAAAATTTGATTACGTGTGTGAATTGGGCTACTTACGCCCTGGTCAAGTATCAACGCTATGATGTGATTAGGTGTCAAACTGATACAGTGTGTCCAAAAAATGATTAGCCCTCTCGGTACTTCACGGCAATTCCGCATCAACTGCTTCCCCAATCAAAATTTAATAATACTCATTCATAGATAGACCAGAGAGATGTTAGACACATCCCTGGATCGGGCCCTGGATAGACCATACAATAAGTATATAGCATGACGATGATAAGATTTGTGGTCTCATTAAAAATAATCAACATCTGACGGCCCCGGTAGGGGCACTTAACATTTTCCGTCGGGGCGGGGGCATTTCCCGTCCTGCACCCCACCCCTTCCTCTAGATAATACGCCACTGTTTGAATTAATATTCTTGTGACATGAAACATCCACTAGTGGCCCGTTCGTATCTTCAGGTTAATCCAATCCGTAAGTCTGCCATTGATTTTAGACCACTTGGCCATATCTCTCTCGCGTCGTCATTATACCTTTCCTGATTATACATACCGATTTGAATGAAACAAAGTTTATGTCGTAGTGGAATTAGCATTATTTTTGTCGGGTAGACGTATAATTTGTACTTATAAGAACTTTCTATCTATTAATTATCTATACGGTGGCCCTGAAGGGTCATGACGAGTTAACCAGATGATGACATGACGAGATAAATTACTTGATATTTGCAACTTAATTTCAAGATGACCAGATAATTGACGAGATAATTTCAACATAATTTCAAGATGACGAGATAAATGACGAAATGACTAGATAATTTCAAGATGACGTGATAAATGATTAGAATATCAAGATGACGTGATAAATGACTAGATAATTGCGATATAATTTCAAGATGAAGTGATTATTGACTAGATAATTGCGACATAATTTACAGATGACATGATAATTGACGAGATGACGAGATAATTTCAAGATGACGTGATTATTGACTAGATGAATTGTGACGTAGTTTACAGATGACGTGATTATTGACGAGTTGACGACTTTTTGCGATTTATTCTGGCTATCTACGGTATCATGCACTAAAAACTGTCAGGCACAGGCTGGACTAACTTTAAGAGTGATTTATCCAATTCTCATGTCACTCACTCACCACCGAGTGGTGAAATTTAAACAAGAATAAATTAATAATTCACTCCGATTCATAGATTGATATTCTCTGTCCATCGCAAAATTGCATTTATCGGAAATAAACACCTCTGATATCATATTCTGCTAACATTACAGCAACCAATAGGCCTACTACGAAGTAGTATATGGTCAAAGAATAAAAGCTAGTCGAGCGACTTACGTAAAACATGCTGGACAAGGCTAAAGCTAGTCAATATGGACACCATCTGGACTAACTCCAGCGCCAGTAGCCAGTCCGGCTTTAGGACGGACTACATCAAGCTCGTCGAGCGACTAAAAAGCTAGTCAAGATAGGCACCATCTGGACTAACTTAAAGCTAGTCGAGCGTGTAGAACTAGTCCAGCTTAGGACGGACTAGTAGTCGTTCGATTCAACAACGCACAGCTAGTCCAGCAATGCTGGACTAGGCTAAAGCTAATCACTATGGACACCAGGACTAGCTTTAAGTTAGTCAGGCCCCCGGGGTCAGGCCGACCAGTTTGGGTTGCACCAGCCATCTTGATTATATTAGCACTCATGTACGGTAACCCATGAACTCCGAGTACGGTCAGTGGTATTAAAGGACCAGGTTTGGAAGTCTGTACGTTCTGTGCTTAGCAAGTCTATCAGAGTAAATGGCTATCTTCAGTAGATAGCAAGTCTATCAGAGTAAGTTGCTTAGGCTTCAGTAGATAGCAAGTATATCAGAGTAAGTTGCTATCTTCAGTATATAGCAAGTAGAGTAAGTTGCTATTTTCAGTATAATAGACAACAAGTCTATTAGAGTAAGTTGCTATCTTCAGTATAATAGACAACAAGTCTATCAGAGTAAGTTGCTATCTTCAGTAGATATCAAGTCTATCAGAGTAAGTTGGTAAGTATGAGAATAAAAATAATTCGCAAAAAAGTTATCTTGTCAATAATCACGTCATCTGTAAATTATCTTGTCATCTCGTCAGTTATCACGTCATCTGTAACTTATGTCGCAATTATCTAGTCAATAATCATGTCACCTGTAAATATGTCGCAATTCTAGTCAATAATCACGTCATCTGTAAATTATGTCGCAATTATCTAGTTAATAATCACTTCATCTGTAAATTATGTCGCAATTATACATGTATATATTATCTAGTCAATAATCACGTCATCTTGAAATTATCTCGTCATTTCGTCATAGTTGTCTTGTCATCTGGAAATTATGTTGAAATCATCTCGTCAATTATCTGGTCATCTTGAAATCATGTTGTATACGTTCTGTGCTTAGCAAGTCTATCAGAGTAAATGGCTATCTTCAGTAGATAGCAAGTATATCAGAGTAAGTTGCTATCTTCACGGTATAGATAGCAAGTCTATCAGAGTAAGTTGCTATCTTCAGTATAATAGACAACAAGTCTATCAGAGTAAATGGCTATCTTCAGTATAGATAGCAAGTATATCAGAGTAAGTTGCTATCTTCAGTATAGATAGCAAGTCTATCAGATTAAGTTGCTATCTTCAGTATAATAGACAACAAGTCTATCAGAGTAAGTTGCTATCTTCAGTAGATAGCAAGTCTATCAGAGTAAGTTGGCAAGTATGAGAATAAAAATAACTCGCAAAAAAGTTATCAACTTGTTAATAATCAAGTCATCTGTAAATGATGCCGCAATTATCAAGTCAATAATCACGTCATCTGTAAATTATGTCGCAATTATCTAGTTAATAATCACTTTATCTGTAAATTATGTCGCAATTATATATCTAGTTAATAATCACGTCATCTTGAAATTATCTCGTCATATTCGTAATTTGTCTTGTCATCTGGAAATTATGTTGAAATCATCTCGTCAATTATCTCGTCATCTTGAAATCATGTTGCATATACGTTCTGTGCTTAGCAAGTCTATCAGAGTAAATGGCTATCTTCAGTAGATAGCAAGTATATCAGAGTAAGTTGCTATCTTCAGTATAGATAGCAAGTCTATCAAGAGCGACTCGAAGTTAACATAGTACGATGTCATAACGGCGCGCCACTAATGTACATTAATAGGTACCCTAGGAACACACGGAAACATTTTTGTAAGTTAAAATAATGTTGCAAATGGTATATGAACAACTAACTAATATAATGTTTGAATTGATTAAAATTGAATTATTTTCCTCTTTTTTTAAAGTTCACATTCATAACGTGACTTTATTAAGATTCATCATTTCCCTGTGAAGTTTGCGCCGGGGAGGCTGGGCAAAATGACAACAAACGGTTTGAAGTTGACACTGTACTGCGCGTGCAATCAATTAAAAGCTTGCAATATCCGCTGCCAGTGTATTGCGAGTTGCGTATCACGCAGTGTTGATTATCTGAGGCGTTTCTGTAAACTATTTCGCGCACCACACACTTTTGTTTTAAATGTATTAAATATAACAAACAGCTATATAGGTTCTATTTGCTAAATAGCCCCTACCAAAGTATCAAGTCATACGCAGTAGTTGCGCCGAGATTGTTTGCATTATTATCATTGAAAACATTGAATACGCATTATATGATATCGATTGCATATATTATGGTGAACTGTATGTTGTCTATACCTATAATAAATCGAGTACATCCATAGACTTAAAATTCTGTGAGTACATCATAACTATTATACCCTGTATTCATACCTAAATCTAGCACATCATAATTCATGTCCAGCCTGAGAGATAGGTAAAGGGCCCTTCAAATTCAGAATTGAAACCCGACATTGCACGGGGTCACCAATTTATTGACCTTTTGTGTTGCAAGAATTTCACGAGTAAAGTGTGCACATCGTTTCGTGTCCAAGTAGACTTAAAGTAAGGCATGATTAAAGAAGAAATCAGCCCCCAAATTGTATACATTGCTTTATATTATGGATTTCAAGTGTAACTGGGCTATCAGATTCTTCATTAGAATATTTCTTGTTCAATAAATTGGAATGTTTTTGCGATGTTGGCTGAACATGCCACAGATATTCATCAACTGCCCGTCGAATTGAAACACAAACCGGAAGTAAATGCTTTAGCACATTCATTTTGTGCCACGCTAGAAATTTGTAGTATAGTTGATGTCTTTATGGCAACGCATGGTCAGATGATGTTGATGGTACATCATTGCATTCCAGTCAATAGTTAGGTCACCCAAGCCCTATATGAAAGCTATGAAGATTGTTAAACGGGGTCAGTAGTCACAAACATGCACAAACACAATAGTCGAACGACCTTGCTATTGTCAAAACTCCCTACACCACCGTAATGTCTATGGCGCCTAAGCCTAAGGCTAATGGCGGATTTCATTCCGTGGTATGAAGCTATGAAGTTTCCGTGGTCTTCGCTATCTCCAAGCAGATAGAGCAATACGTACACGGAATTTTTTGTAGACGAGGGTTCATTTCATGATTTGGTGAGGTATAGAATGAGTTAGGATTCCTGTAATTTCGAAGACCACAGATTTTCAAAACGTGAATTTTCCAACATTTTACGACATAAATTTGGTCACAAAACGTGTTTAATACTATACATTTTACCGATCTGCAGATGTTATTGACCCTCCTCTAAAATTCTACCTGATTTTTAGCACGTTTCTCACTCTCAGTTTTTGAGATGCCCAAATAGACCATTTTCCGAAGCTATATCTAGCAAATATTGCAGTCACTGATACTCCATTGTTTTCTTGCGTATAACAAAATATGACATGCAGCGTGACCTCCCTACTGACTGATTCATCCCTGATCATGATCAATAAGTGCATGCCGACTTTCTCCAAACAACTTACTACAATTCAATAATTGCCAATTGGCAATCCTGTATTTCAGGGGGTTAATTAATCATTAATGAAATGAATAACTTCATCCTAATTTAAACTTAAAGTTAATTAATAAAATAAGCGAGTTTGCTAATTCAAAATCAAAAAGACACCCACCCACCCAGTGCATTCCATTGTGGAAACACACAGCACAGGGATATACAAACAAAGCAATTCCCACGCTATTTATTCCCCAATCACTTACTCATGCTGGAACTTGTGGAAGCTCAAGCTGTTTTAAACTTGTCTTTTGGGTAACGCTTAATAGTTTACACTGATTTAAATGCCTAAAACATCGAATTTGTCAGGCTTATTTTCAATTAAAGCCAAGGGATCTCTGAATTAATTAGTGTGATTTACGGTGTGTTTATCTCCCAGGATGCAATGCACCCTGTTCTGAATTCGCGAAGTAGCTTATTTGATTGTAGGCCTACATGTCATAGGCTACCGTCACCTATTTTGCTCCCTTCGGGTTGAGCACTTTTCCAGATGCTGGTTTCACCCTTAACTTGGATTATATTTATGAAGTATACGGTTTATTCCCTCAATCGATTTATCTCCCTAACCTAAAAATTAAAATACAGGATTGCCCAATAATTTATCCATCAACAACAAAAAAAGGTATTAAACCTCTCTTCATGGCATGCTCTTAGTTTTACTTATTAATTAGCCTGGAAAAGTTCAGAAATCTTGCAAAAATAGACCCAGAGCTCAGCTCAACTATTTTATGTAAAAAACAATTTTGTGCGCAATTTTTTTTAAATTTTGACCCAATTTTTATTAAAAATATTTCAGAACTCACAGCGCAGGCTATAACACAGCTTCTGATTCGGTCAATTTTCACAGGAACGTGATGCACTGTTCGCTTCGCTTTATTGTGGTCCCACTTTAGACACAAAAAGCCCTGGCTGAATATTTACTCTTGATTTTGCGTAGGCCTACTTTATTAATTTTACTCTTTTTGTTTTACAGAATGCGTTACGTGGCCGCTTACCTGTTGGCTGTACTAGGGGGAAACAATACCCCCTCAGCAAAAGACATCAAGAAAATCATCGGTAGTGTGGGAATCGAGGCAGATGATGACAAACTTAACAAGGTTATGTCAGAAATGAAGGGAAAATCCATTGATGAATTGGTAGCTGAAGGTATGAATTGCAATGTTGTAAGAATGTTCTGGGTCAAAGAAGATTTTAAGGATATCCCACAATGCATGCATTGCAGGAACACCAACCAACTAAGGCTTTTTCACATGATGCATTTGTGGAGCTCTTTAAGTTTTAGAAATAAGAAATAACTAACTAATTTATTAATTGATGTAAACTAGAATTTAAGAGCTCCAACGATGAATGCAATACTATGATGCCATGATTTTGTGCATGATATATGGAAACCGAGACGAACTGGAGACCAGATTAAGGGCATTTTGAAAAAACACAATGCATTGTGGTGGTGTTTTAAAATCTTCTTTGGTTCTGGGCTAGAGTTTCGTCACATCATGCAAGAAATAGAATCCATTAAGATTCTTGTCAGATAACTATAGTGAGATCCTTAGATTATCCATATACTTTGTGTAGGCCCTATAAACCTAAACAGTTTACAACAATCTATTTGTGGAATTGTTTAGGATACTTGGATTCATGCCACAATTCAAACCCTAGTGTTCTTCTGCAGGCTCAACAATTGTGGTGAGAATCTGAGAATCCTTTCTCACTAGGATACTCAATAGAATTAAGTTTTTCTCGCCAATTATTTGTTAATTATACAGTGAGAATTTATGGATTGTCAAATCAAGAATCCATTTTGTGACGAAAATTTTGACTGGTTCTGTTTTTAGGCCTATAGGGTAAATTTTAAGGTAGACAATCATTGTTGGTTGGGTTGTCCATCTCCACCTGCTTCTAAGTTTAAAAATTGGATTTAAAAAAAAAATTATACAAAAGAATACCTTTTCAAAATAACAGAAACGAAAAGTTGGGTGATTTGGCTTGCAGTTTTTCTGCACCATGATGATAATTTTAGTTGATGATCATCATGCAAAAAGTATGTAAAATATGCATGACATCTTATTTTTGTAGGCCGTTTTGGTTTCATATATCATTAAAATCAAAGGAAATGCTACGCTTCTTTACATCAAATTTCCTGATTGACTGATTCTTAAGGCTCAATTTCAATTAAGAAGGTATCAATTTAAAGCTTGATTTTTGCATGTTTTGATGATGTCAAAATCAGAAATTGGATAAAAGACCCCAAGAGGTATGTTTTGATTGGTTTTAAGAAGAAAATGAGCCTATGAACAGGAATCATTAATTTTCACCAATGAATTTGTGTATCAAGTGGGCAATTCCATGGTAACACTCATTATATTTTGTGCATCATTTCTCATTCTTACTAGCTGTAGCTGGAAGAGTTATTGATTTTTTGTTTTTAAACTGCAAAATAGTCAGTAACATGTTTTGCGGTAACTAGTTTTACACTTTGTGCGACCCTTAATGACTAGATAATTAATTCTTCATCAAATTAGTCAATTAGACTGATACATTATGTTCATTGTTCAATCACTCTTGAAATCCTTGTAAAAGTGAACTTTTGTATTTAAGATCATGTGATCAATGAAAATCTGAAAAATCGGTGATATTTTGGGATTTTTGTTTGTTTGTTTTGGGGGAAAAAAAGAAAGGTTTTTTCAGATTTTTGTTTTTCTAATGTGCATCAATAAACTAACGCGCGCGGGAGCTTTGAGACAAACAACTAATTTAATTTGGCCTAATCATATTGTTTTCAATACTTGTGTTTTCCTCTCCAGGCATGACAAAGCTCGCAGCTATGCCATCTGGTGGTGGAGGAGGCGGCGGTGGTGGTGGTGGAGGTGGCGGAGGTGCTGCAGAGGAAAAGAAGGAGGAAGAGAAGAAAGAGTCGTCCGCCGAAGAAGAATCCGATGACGACATGGGATTCGGTCTCTTTGACTAAACACAGCCGGTCACCCTGATGAACTGA
This sequence comes from Ophiura sarsii, assembly GCA_035610835.1. Classification (NCBI taxonomy): domain Eukaryota; kingdom Metazoa; phylum Echinodermata; class Ophiuroidea; order Amphilepidida; family Ophiuridae; genus Ophiura; species Ophiura sarsii. The sequence continues at coordinate 9,672,593 of CM069459.1, read as the reverse complement.
TACTTGTCTTGTTTGCTCAACTATCTTTTTCCCCGCACCCGTTGAACAGTCAGTAGCAAAGCTGCTCGCTTCAATCAACGTGAATGAACTCTTGCTAGAAAGCACAGCATTTTGATCATAGATGTTGTCTAGTTTTCACCGTTTTGGCATTAAATTGTCCACCTTCTGATCGATGTCCATTCAAAACATTTGCTGAAAACTAGACACACAATGTGGCTGGGGTAAAAACTGAAACCTAGCAGTAGAAGGGAAGAATAAAACAAGATGATCAAAAAGTATTTGATTTGTTTTATAGTGTTTTTTGTGGAATTCAATGTGATGTGTAAAGTTTGTTAATGGCTTGTTTGGTACTGTAAAACCACTTAATTCACGAGGTACTTAATGTTGCTAATTTCGCCTGGACCTTAAATTCGCTAAATTAAATGACCAGATGGACTTCCAACTTCAATAAGGAAAAATTTTAGAAACGGGAAATAAAATCCTCGCGAAAATGTCGGCGTAAGTAATTCGCAAAATAAGTACCCAACTACCCATGAATATAAAGTGTTTTCCAGTTACCAGTAATATTGTCCCAAGACAGAATTTTATAAACTTCAACCTCTCATCAATGCATATTCTTGTGAAGGCTGCATCATTTCCAAGGTTGGCAGATCGTGAGATACCATGATAGCACTTGCCAGAGCGTTAGAAACATGCATCCTTGGGTAATAAACAGCATTCACTGGAATATGCCCATATGTCACATTCATGTGCTGGATGGAATGAAGTACAGTAATCATCTGAAGTGCAACAGGTCACCAAGCATGAAAGTGTGTTTTTTCCTTCAGGCCTGGTAGATTGCCCAATAAACCAAGGAAGTGGTGCTACACTGGAACCTTGTTAACCCAAAATCGGTTAACACAAAATTCCTGATAACACAAAGTGTTATTCAGGTCCCAAGCTTTTATAAACTGCTCAAAAATGTTCAGAAATTTAATTTCAAATATTTTGTAATATATTCATATTGTGTTTCATATCAATGAAAAGCTGATGTGTTCCGTTTTCCAGCGATACCTCATTCGCAGCAATTGCTTGTGTCGGTGCTTGGCCATAATGTGCCCAAAAGAACATCTGTCATCTGTTCAATGAAGTGCGACATAAAATGTAAAAACGCTGTTTAAAACTAAAGTTATATACAGCATTTTTACATTTTAACAACTGATGTTGTTCAAGTACCCTACTCACACGAATTAAATAAACAAAACTTGTTTAAGCCAGGTTGAAAAACCCTCGTTGTTTAAAACTGTTAAACAACAATTTTGCTGTGTTGTAGAGAGATGCTCTTTTCGGAGGACAAAAAAGTGATGATTTTGGCACATAGGTTGAGATCATCTCCCCATATTCTTAAACTACGTGCTGGGACATGTTTATATTGTGTTTGTTGCATACCATTTCAACATTTGATGTGATCATCTTTTCAGCGATACCAACTTTATAGCAATTACTTGTTTCAGAGCTCGGCGGCCACGTGCTTGGGAATATCATGAATATGGCGAGGTCTCAATCTGAATGCCAAAATCAGCAATATGTTGTCCTCAACAGTCAATAGAGCATCTCTCTACAACATAGCAAAAAAATGTTAAACAGTTTTAAACAATGGCTGTGGTGTTTGAGTATATTTAAACATTCATTAAAGCAGGGTATTTAAATACGGGCGTTGTTTAAAGGTTTTAAACAGTGTTTTACAGTGTAGCTGTCAATGTAACACTTCATTAAAGAGTTATTCTTTTGAATGCGACCTCCCCACATTCAGATGGCTAAGCACCGAAACAAGCAATTGCTACAAATTAAGTGTCGTTGGAAAGAACACATTGGCTTTCATTGATATGAAACACAATGAGACTATAGTCTATATTACAAAAATATCTGACGATTGAAATCAAATTACCGAACATTATTTTTTGAGCAGTTTATATTTTACCATTATAATATGACTGGATAACACAAATTCCTGTTAACACAAACTAAAAAGGCTACTTTGTGTTAACAAGGTTCCACTCTACCAGTAGAGTTGCTACAGGGATTTACATAGAGTCATAAAAAAAGTAACTATACAGGTAATAAATGGGCTTATAACTCTACAAATATATATCCTACCTAAAAATATTAAATAATAAAGTTGAAAAATTTATCTTCAATATGAGATATTGCCTGCTAGGATCTGGTGAATATTGAGGAAGTGACACTCCAAAATGTAATGTGAAGTCAGATTTTAATTTTCACATTTTTCTTTTCTACAGACCAAGCTACGTCACATTATCAATATCCGGTAGTGCAATTGGTGGATGCATGCGAAGGTTGGATCAATACGCCACACACACGCTACCTGTCATACTCTTCCCCCGTGTTGAAATGTGAAAATGAAATTGTGACTTTACCTTACATTTTGGATTGTCAATTCTTCAATATTAAACCGATCCTAGCGTGCAATATCTCATATTACTATTAGAGAAGATACATTTCTCAACAACTATATGATTTAATATTTTTATTTTTAGGAAGGATATATATTTTTAAGAGTTAAAAGCCCATTTATTACCTGTATAGTTACTTATTTTGATGACTGTAGTGCTGAAAGAGCATTGTGGTTTGTAGGCAAAAGCATGTTTGTTACTAGGAACACATTTTCGAAATGAGCACATTTTTAGCCAAATATCAACATTATTGAGGTGATCTGACAGTCAAAGTTTACCACTTCTCACAACATGTTCCAAAATCATCATCGCATTCCCTTTGATGTGGAATAAATTGACGGCTTCCAACTGTTAAAGAAATAACCATTAAATTATCTTTCCCCACAGCGCACACGTTTTGCGATCAAGCAAAATGAGTCTAAAGTCAAAATTATCTTAGTTTTCTACTTGGTACATCTAGTACTGGCCATTTGCAAATTGCAATGCAACATTTTGCAGAAAATTTCATTAATTAAAACCCTAACCCCACTGAATCTTACTAATCCCAGGGGGGTGCTGGGTGATTTTTCGGGTCTAAAAAATAGCACTTTGTCCCCCCTCCCCCCAATACGCACAAAAAATTAGCTTTACTGGTTAGGGTTAATGGACAATGCACAAATGAAGGCTTTTCAAAAAAATAATGGATCGGTCGGGCCTATACAGGGTTTCCCTAAAAAAAGGGTGCACATGTTACACGTCATTGGCCTCATCGATTCCTCAATATTTGGCTGTAATCTTTAAATAATCTGAAATATAATTTTGTTGGCTTTTAAATGCCATTTATTTGATTGTGTTTACTTTCCTCAATCTAAAAATATGATTGATCTACAATAAGCACTCAAAATCGGGCTTGTGCCACTTTTAGAAAAATATGTATGTTTGGGAATGTGTCATTGTCATCGTTTAAAATTCGTATTTCGATTTGGCGTTTATACCGGCTTCAAGATAACCAAATCACCTTTCGTATGCATTTTGTTTTGTCGAATTAGCTTGAGTCTACCCAAAGCTATGCCTGTTCGATCATGTGAAAACAAAATTCAAAATTGTGACTTATTTTGAAAGAAATCATCCATGTGTCACATAGCTGTTATGTTCAATGATTTGATGCATTTCTTCATTAAAATAGCACCGATTTTACTTAGATAGGATGAAGAAAATGAGACCACAATGGCATTTGAAAGGTGATTTAGTAATCTTGAAGCTCATATATAAACGCAGGGTATAAACGTCAATTAGTACATCCTGATTATTAAATGAGCAAACTCACTCTTTCTACAAGCATCTTTTTTCTTAAAAAGTGGCACAACCAGTTTTTAAGTGCCCGTGATTGATATGTTATAAACACTTAATTTAATATTCAGTGCCATTTAAACTGTTAAAAATAAAAAATCGGAGCGGCCCTAAAATGACGAGCGGGCGGCCGAGGACAACATAACAATTTTTTTTTTGGGCTTAAAGGAAAAAGGGTTAGAAATGTGTCATACGCGGTAAGGGTTTAAACTATACAAATTACTTGCTTAGGGTATCAAAATAACGCGGTAAGGGTTTAAACTATACAAATTACTTGCTTAGGGTATCAAAATATTTTGAGTACTTGTTTAGGGCATCAAAATATTTTTAATACTTGTTTAGGGTATTGGAAATACTGATATTACTTGCTTAGGGTATGTAAAATACTGTGCCATCATACTTGTTTAGGGGGTGCTTTTTCACATTAACACGATTACGTATTTAGGGTACTTTGAAAAAGTCCTTGAACGCGCATGATACTTGTAATGACTACTGAGCACCCCGGGAATGACATGGAACATGTGCACCTGCACCCTTTTTTTAGGGACACCCTGTAGAACAGGGCTTTTTTCCGTGGTCTTAGGTATGGTGCCCTTTGTAAAATAAGTGACAGTAAAAATAATATCAGTCTAAGGCAAGTTGTTTATTAGTGTGACACAAATCATGTCCATCTGTATCAAAATTCTACACTATATAACATTAATACATGTACATTATTATGAATGTCCATTCTGTGTCAAAAAATTAACCGGTAAGGCTATATTAAAAAACCCTTTTTTCTCAAAACAGTTTTTCAAAACCTATTGCGGAATGCATTTTTTTTTTTTAAATATAAAATATTGAAATCCTTTTAAAAGTGACCTTTTGTATATAAAATGATGGGATCAATGAAAATCTGAAAATCAGTGAAACTTTGGGATTTTTTTTTGGTTTGGGGAAAAAATAAAAATCGTCAATGCGCATCAATTAACTAACATGCGCGGGAGCTTTGAGACAAAACATTTTTTTAATCTAGCCTTATGAATGTCCATTTCGTGTCAAAAAAATTGGTAATATAATCTACACAAGGTTGCATCCTACAATACACACATATAGATGAATAAGATCTATATAAACTAAGCTGCAAAAGAAACCTATCACTTTTATGGAAGGACACTAATTTTCCGGGGTTTACTCGGATACTTTTTTGGTATGGATGTGCCGCCAAAAAATGAAAATTGACCCAAACATTTTACCAATTTTCGGGGGAAATGGACCCATATATTTACCAGAGATACATAATTTGCCTACATATTTTGCTAACATTTCTGTAAAACAACAAGTTTAAAGATTTTAGACCCATAAATTTACCAAAAATGGCTATGAAAAGGGGTGAAAAATGGGAACCTATTTGGCGGCACATCCCTGTGACCTCATAATCACGGAGTACCCCCAAGAGGTTTTCTGCATAAAAATGAACACTATATGTAAGAAAAATGATGTGCAGACGCATCAGAATACAACCCTTGCAGAACAGCCACGATATATAGGTTTCTTTTGCATTATTATTATTTTAACGGTCTATAGAAAGAGAATACAATATTGTGGCGGAAATCCATAGTCACAATTCGCCCGACTCTACCATCTGGCCGGAGTTACCAATCCTGCCGAACTATAGATAGCAATTCCTCTGACTAACCCCTTTGGATTCCCCAAATCATGACACCGGATCCTTACATCAAAACAGGTATAGAGGGTGCCACACACACACACAGTAAATGCAAGGCACCCAGGGGACTGCTAAGTAGCTACCAAGCGGGCAGTTGAGATCAACGAGGTTTTAGAAAAAAAATTGGGGTTTTGGAATGCAAATTTTCACAATATTTGAATTTTCAACAAAATGGGGGTCTTAAGAGTGAGCAGAAAAGGGTGAAAAAGGAGGTCTTCTATACCCCTTTCCAATGTTAGTACCCCCGGGCCATTGGCGTTTAAGTTTTGGGCCGCACTATTTACCACAGAAGAACAGTAAGGCAGGTGAGTGCCATAAGACTCAGGAACTATAAAAGTTTTTACGTCGTCTTTTAAACGTTATTAACGTTGTACAAACATTATTATGACGTTGTTTTAATTGATATCAATTGAGAAAAACAATTTGTGAAGATGTTGTGAATATGTTAAAACGTTAGAGAGTGATGTTGTAAAACTTACTGTGCAACCAAAATAAGACATTAAAACAAGGAACTGTTTTGCCCATTGGGAAGCACTTCTGTTAGTAAGATAAGGCTCTCTGTTCTTATATTAGGTAGTGTGTTACACACGCTGGGGAGAGGGTAGGGTATAGGGGTACAGGTTATACACGGTTCATAGTAAGGGACGCACCATTAGATTTTCAGGGGGGGGGGGGGTAGGAAGTTTTCGGGAAAAAAAAATTCCCCCTCTATGCAGGCCAAAAAAAAAAAATCACCCCCTGATGAGTAAAAAAAAAAAAAAAAAAATCTACCCCCACCCAACTCAATATGAATGGATACATTAAAAAAAAAAATTCGCCGCCTCTGGCGGCGCAAAAAAAAATAGGCACCCCTTGCGGTGGCCAAAAAAAAAAAATTCTCCCCCAAACCCAACTTCCTACCCCCCCCCCTGAAAATCAAATGGTGCGTCCCTAAGGCCCAAAGGATATTGTTGTGTTGCCTTTGGCGCCGACCCTAAAATCTCAAAAATTAGCGTCAGATGTTTTATTCTATTTATTTATTTTTTAAATCAAGCATGTGCAACCTTTATTACCACCCGGGCCTCATTGTGTTTTTGAGATCCATTCACGGGCCGCAGTGATTGTCAAACATCCAAAACACGTCCCGGAAGAGGGGTAATAGGGGAGGGGAAGCTTAGGAAGAAAATATTGCTCATTGAATACCCGCTTCTCTTCGCGTAATTTCCTCTTTTTACTCGCCGTTGCTGCTGCAAGTGCCATTTTAACCAGGGATTTTCACACTCAATCACGCCTCGAGTTATATTTACTAAATGCAGCGCGTCACCCTACTAATTATAAGGGAGCTCACCACTAAATCAATCCGCCATTTGTGTAACCAAGGGAGTTCCAGTTAAAACGGGTTGCATCAATGGGAATTTTGGGATTACTTCGCGGGCCGCAGATTAGAGGCCAGCGGGCTGCAGGTTGCACATGCTTGTTTTAAATGTACAGCCACGGTCCGGCAACCCTGACCAATTGACCCAACCTCAACATTTTTTATGCTTGAGGGCAACACAACATTTTTTTCCTAGCTAGTGTACTGTTCCAACCAATGAGGGGTAGGGGTAGAGGTATGAGTTGTACATGTTACACAGTCACTGATAAACATCCAAAATAAGTATCAATATACATCATAAGAGTCCAAACATCACAACTAGCAATAGGCCTACAGTGCATATTTTGTCTATTTTTAGACCAGCTATTACACTGTTTTTGGTCACGCTACTGAATATGAGGATACTGCAAAACAAATTCATTTCACTAGCAATTAAATTTCGCTAGAAGATCCGATTTGCCAAATTAAATTGCCGCCAATTATATTATTTATAAGGCTAATGAAATATGATTCCCAGTTTCCCGTTTCCCTACCGACCCAACTTTTCAGTTTTACCAAAACTTTCATTATTTTGTGCAAAATTACATTTTCTGACAAACTTGAATAAAATTCAAAACTTTTAGTGGCTCAAAATACCAGGCATATCTTCCTGTTGATTTTAAGGGATTTTTTATGGCAGTGGTGTCATGGTATATGGTTGATAATGAAATTGTTTGCATTACCTACTCAGATTTCAGATGTAATCGACGTTGCAATATTTCAGACAGATTTGTTGACATTTTCAATAACACATCTACAAATGCTTCCTTAATTGTATTTCAAAGTGTTAAAGTGTTAATTAAAGTGTAATATATACAAATCAATAGGTAGTTAGTAGTTAACACCCCTTTCAGATGCAATAATGAAATTGAGTGAAATAATGAATAATGAATAATGAAATAGACACCTACCCACTCTTTTAAAAATATGAAACGGGAAACTGGGAATCATATATTAGCCTAATGGTTATATATAGGAAGATAATACTAATTAGTTTCCAAAAAGTTGACTAAATGTTAATTCGTTAAATTAAGTTGCCATTAAATTAAGCTGTTTTACAGTAAGAAGGAATGTTTTCTTTGTAACACATCAAAAGCTTAACTGACAAGATACTTCTTGACCGCCTTTACTGTGTTACTAGGCAACAGGAAAAAATACAAACCCTGTTCTACGGGTCTGACTAACTCTTTTTACAGCTTGTCAAAAACAGCAATATTTTCCCAGATTTTTCTGTGTCATTTTGAAGGAGAAAAAAGCCTGACCAACCGACTCAACAGAACAGGGTTTCTATTTTTTCGTTGCCTAAGGGGAAATAAACCTCTTACTTCTCGGCTACATTAAAAAAATCTTTTGTCTCAAAGCTCTTCAGTTTTTCAAAACCTAATGCGGAATGTGGTTTTTGTTAAGGTTTTTTGTAGTTGTTGAAATCCTTGTTAAAGAGACCTTTTGTATTTGAAATTATGTGATCAATGAAAATCTGAAAAATCGGTGAAAAAAGAAGATAAAAATGTGGTTTTTTTCTTCTTCTAACGTGCATCAATTAACTAACGCGCGCAGGAGCTTTGAGACAAACTATTTGTTTAATATAGCCTTAGGTTAGACCAGGAAGGTTTGACACCTCCCTGGTTAGACTATAACTGAATTGGTTTTTGTGTCCTATACTTAGATTTATAAATATAAAAATCGGTTATATATATAATATTTGTACTATCAAAATACTGTACTTTCTCTATTTGGTTTAAATTAATAAATTTGAAGTGTCTGTATGGAAACAATCTTAACCCTAACTCCACGAGTGGTTTTGTGAATTAAACTATTAGGGAAAAAAAATAGTCTTCGCATACTCCGGGGATCAACCCCAGGCCGTGTGCGTGCAAGTCTAATGCTCTACCGACTGAGCTTTTACGGTCAGGTTTTGAACGTCTGGCGGAGAGTGGTACAAGATTGACCAGGCAATTGCAGGGTACAAGATTGTAGCACTGTCTGGTTTTGTAGTGTTATAGGAAGGTTAGGGTTAATGTGACCAATCTCTTCAAAATGTACAACTTTTGGTGAAACAGCTACAATCAAGGAAAAAAAGGTTGGCACACTTTGTCCTAATTACGGAAAAAACCCGCCCCTCTCCCCGGAGGCAATGTTGATCCGAGTCATATTATCAGAAGCCTTGGCAGTTCCCCCAACATTGATTGATGGGGGATGGGGAAGGATATAAGAAAGGGAGAGACTGTTGCTTCCTATTAAACAGTGCTATGTCCCAAGTGTGATCTCAATTGCGAGCACAGGGATAGTTGTAATGAGTTGCGTCAAGTGTGCCAACTATTATTTTCCTTGATTGTAGGTCACCTATTTTGTTTAATATGCAAACCTATATTTGATTTGAGAAAACTTTCATATATTTATCTCACCGTATTCTAGTGGTATACATAGTATTCTATGATATGAAAACACCATATTTGAGTTTTAATTTATAACACCTGTAATCAGTGAAAGGAATAGCAAATAACACCATATTCGGTGCAAATAACACCATATTTGGTGTATGGTGTACATAACACCATATCTGGAGTTGATATCACCATACTTTGGTCTCAATGTCTAACTCTTCTGTGCTAAGGCCTTAATCTCGTCGCTCAGTACCCTGGTGATATGTCTAACTCTTCTGTGCTAAGGCTTTAATCTCATCGCTCAGTACTCTTGTGATATGCATTGCTTTCTGCGCTTCCTCCCCGCCTATCTTCTCAAGCGCCACCTGAGCTGCCTCTCGAACGTTGGAAATAGGATCGTTGCGCCTGAAAATCAATCAATCAGAACAAAAATCATAAATAAATCAGAAAGTTATCATCATATGATTAAGATATCAAATATTGAAGAAAAGTTTGATAATTGCTGATTGAAGACAGTGGACTTTCACACTTTCCACGCGGCTATTAGTTTTACCATATACAAAACAGATTTGTCAGAAACCTTTAACAATTTTCAAAGTCTATCTCAAGGATTACTGATCAATACTAGGCATATTTGTACTTATTTCAATGCATTTCACATGGTGATTCCAAATATGGTTATGAAATTTTTACAATTTTTACATTTTAGGATCATTTTGTGAAATTTTGGAATGTCGTCTGCAGCTGCCTGCCGCGTGGAAAGTGTTAAAGGGATCAAAGATAGGGATATAAAGAAGGCTGTCTCCAGTGTTTGGGACCAACTCAATAAGATGTGACTCCAGTCAAGTAAAGTCTTTCTCAAGCTAGCTCATGTCAAGTCTATCCCATAGGTCAGGTCAAGTCACTATAGTAGACTAGATTCACAGACTTTGGCCGGTGTACCATATCAGTATTGCAAGAGAGGCAGTGATTAATCTGATCATGGACACATATGATTCAATGCTCGAAATTTTTGTGATCATGGACACATATGGATCTATGCTTCCCTGTGTCTTTAATCACATCATAGGTAGTTCATCTGGAGTAGGGAAAAAGTTTTCTCGTGCCATTGTCCAAAACGATTTTCTTTCTAATTTAATCCTCATCTAAACAAGAAGGATTGAGACTTAAAGAAAAAAATGTTGGCATGTTTGAATAGTGCGCTATTTGCTTGGGAAGTCAAAATGCATGCTGGACACACAATATTTGGGTTGTGTTGCTTCAATGCTTTGAAGTCCATTATTATATCGCCAAGGCTCAAGATAACAGTGTTTTTACCGGGAGCTTCTTTTTTCAAAAATAGCGCCCGGATCATGGGATTTATTGAGAACCAGGAGCTACTTTCAGTCTACCGGGAGCTAACTTTTTATTAAATCGTATTGTCAAATCGAAATTCGTTGTCTTAGGCAAGCTTGCCGATCATCAATGAGCGCTGGTTTGAACAAAATATCAGTGCTCGGTTGTTTATTTTTCAGCATTACCTGGCGCTATGGCAGAAGGACCGAGGGTTAAAAATCGCCCAGCGCCCGCTTATCTTGAGCCTTGTATATCGCAATGAAACTAATAGCATCTAACGATGCCGATTATCGATGCTTGAGAATGTGGCTAGGTCTCAATCAAAATATACAAAATATAGCGCATTGAATAAAGATTCCAGAATCTTTTTGAGAGGTTTACATTTGATAATTGTCATGGAACACTTTTTCTACAGCCTAATTAATGCATACCTTGAACATAAAGCATTCTTAAATTTTAAGTTAATTGTGCTGTGCTTTGTATTCTCTTTTATGCTAAGACAGTTCCAAATTGGTGAGAAATATGCGGTATATATCTCTCAATGTGCAAAAGTAACTTACTCACAGAATTTTTGCATATGCATGCATCGATGCATAATGCGCCATCATATGAGCTCTTTTGAAAGAATTCATTTATTGCTGTAAGACTTCTTGCAAATTTGGAACTACCAGAGATGCACTATAATCAGGCCTGGAAATAGCTCCTGCCCAACTGCCCATAGCGGGTAACATAGCATGTCGGTGGGTGAAGATACAAAAGTACCTGGCGGGTATACATTTTCAAACTCACGGTGTAGGTGAGTTACACTGGCTGGCTGGTAACATTTCTGTCGGGCAGGTATTTTTTGTGAGTTACCTGCCCGACTGGTTAGTTGAACAAATTCTGAAGTTCCAGCCCTGACTATAATATAGATCTCACAGCTTGCTTGGCTTTGATATATCCCTGACAAATTCTACATTACACCTACCAGAGATGTACAATGGATCCCACAGCTTGCTTAGCTTTGATATAACCCAGACATATGCATCCGCTCTCTCTCACCAATCTATCCTTGTCACGCAGTAACTTCAATAGGCTATTGATTACCCGCTTGTTGTCGGAGCTACCGGCACGGGCGAGTGAGATGGCGGCGACGGCACGTATGTTGGGGTCCTGATCTTTGCACAGGTCGAGCAGTGCTTCCAATACAGTAGGGCTGCTGAATTTACCTGGAACAATAATGGTGAGCGAATATATTATAAAAAATGTGAAGGAACAACAATCTAGCACAATTGAAAATGTACTTTTTATGGCATAGCCATATGGAAAGCACAAAGTACTTAAAATGAATAGGACTGTTTAATAGAAGTCCAACATCATTGCCTGCGCCCAACAAATATATCAAAGGTTGATTATTCTGAATTTAGCATACAGGTCCTTATTCAAAATAGAGCCCTAACCCTAAAGGCAAAAAAAAGGGGTTTTTTTTGTCCATAGAGGGTCCTCAAAAGATAGGGTCGGTAGGTCGGATTTTTTATTGTTGTTGTTGTTGCTAGTGGTTGTTCTGGCTGAGTCCTAGCTAGTACGCCGAATTCTGAACTGTGTCAGATCTTTGGATGGGGGTCAATATACATGACTTTGAAAATAAAAGTTTTAAAAAAAAAAGTAAAAGAAAGTAACACGGTCGGGGCTTTACGGTGGGTCGAACTTTTGGACAAAAACAACTTTTTGTTGTTGGCCTAATCCTGAATTTTAACCTTACCTTTATTCTGATTAGTACTTGTGAGTGTTCATTACTTAACAGATTTCAAGGTTTGCAATTCAGAATTAAGCAGACAATTAAAAACAAAATTGAAGTGAGTGACGTTTTACACACCTTAACCCTTACTTTAATTTGCTGGTGTAGTACACAATAAAAGGTTAACTTTGTTACGAACCACTGATCACATTGATCATAAAACAAAGCCTATGGCAGTATCATAATTCAGAACAGATGTATGGGCCTAGACTTTTAGACCATTAACCATGAGTCACTAATGCGCACAATGTGAAAGAATTAACCTTAGCCCTCCGAGTCTTCAGAATAATGAGTTAACCCTGATTAGTACTGTAACTAGAATTGCAAATGGGGGAGGGGAGAGGGGTGAAGGGGATGTGAGGGTTGTACTAGGCTTAATTTGGACCTTCTCTATGCATACCTGTATCAACCTTCAGTTCATGGGGGGGGGGGGGCAAGGGTCCAACGCAGAGGCCTGGCCCCTCCTGCTCTAGTAACGTCACTGACTGACATTAATTTTTACGCTTTTCGCCCTCCAAGCAGCTATTTTGTGTTTAAGTCTATGTAATGAATTTTCAAATCCCGAATTTAAAAACAAGCGAAATAGCTGAAAGTCGGCAAAGTGGAACATTTAATCGTGCGAAAATTACCACTTTCACAGTACACAGAAAAATAGGTCCCTAGTCCTTACCCAGATTTTGTATAGCATCAATGCGCACGGTAGAATCCATATTGAATACAAGTCTCATTGTGTAGCTTTCCAATGCCTGCTGTTGCACACACGTCCAAAAGTCACACTTCTCCCCGTCAAGGAAGCAGAATTCTGAGGGGGAAAAAGATAGATAGTGAGACATAACAAATAAGTACTGATCTGTGTGGGTTTTCTTGCGATAGATTGATAAGTTGAAGAGACATAAGTCCTGTTGTATCCGAGGCAATTTTCCTACTCAAAATTCTACACTATAGAACAGCCTTGAAAATGCAATGTTTAGGTGCCAATGTGTGCTGTTGCGTGCTGTTGCACACACCCCAGCACACATGTCTGAAAGACACACTTTTCCCCATCGAGGAAGCAAAAGTTATATTAAAAAGAGATTTTGTCAAGTACTGATCTGTGTGGGTTTTCTTGAGATAGAGTGACAAGTTGAAGAGACAAAATGTCACTGCAATGACTAAACCTTGTATCTCAATTTTTGTTTAAATGGAATGGGGCGCGATCTAAGAGAAAGAGGCATGTTTTGTAACCATTTTCTGGAATGAGAGGTAAGTATGGTGTCAAAATTCAAATAAATCAGCATTTTTAGTGACATTTGATTGATTCTCTGACTCATTCCCTTTCCAAAAATGTATATTTTTATATACATCACAATAATAGTTCAAAAGTTACAGCGCTTGATAAATTGCATATTTTTTGGGTTAGCAACCCCTTGAAAACATTCATAAATTGTTGGTAAATTTTCCAGCACCTAATGTTGCACACACGCCCAACAGTCACATTTCTTCCCATTGGCAGAATTAATAATTTGAAGTCTTGTTGAATCCGTTACGCCATTTAGGATTTCAAATTAGTTCTTGTGCTGTGCTTCATGATATTCAGGGTCCATGTGTAGCCATTTGGTTGGATCAGTGACCCTGCCCCTTGGGGTAGAGGCATTTAGCCTCCATATTACATCACTATAAGGTAAAACCAATATTTCCCATTATTGTTATAGTAGTCTGCTGTTTGAATTTGTCCTTATCCCATTATACCCATTGACAGCAGACTATGAACGCTTCAATTTTGCTTTATTTTGGACAATAAAATTGTCATATCTTTTGAACCGCTCTTCCGATTACACTCAAATTTCAGATTATTGTGGAGCTCAGCAAGCTCTATAAAATATCAAACATTTTTGCTAATCCACCCCAGGGGTAGAATTTCGTAACCAACCGCGAGAATCTTAACAGATTCTCGCGGAAGGATTTTGCGAGAATTTTGAGAATACATGGATTATTGCGAAATTAATGAAAATAATATCCAGAATAAGGCTATAAGCTTGCACAACTTCCAAATTTGGCATGTTTGTTGACTAAGGGTCAACTACCAGTCATCTAATGTCCTGTTTGGACTTACAAAAAAGAAAAGTAAAAAGTTTTTTGTTGTTGCTGGAATCCAACTGGATTTGCGCGGTATTGATTTGACGCGAATCGATTCGCGGATTCGCGCCGAAATTCTACCCCTGCACCCAAGGAACATCCTTAAACAAAACTGTGAAAAAGCAAACAAAATGAGCACTGTAACAACTTTTCAGCCAGCCCCAGACCTTCAAGCCTTGGAACGCAACGTTTCCCCACTTTCAAAAACATTCTGCCACTGTTGTGCATACCCAGAGAGTGCTTTCTTAATTTTCAATGCTTTAGAATATTTTTAGCCTGCCTGCCTGTCTTACGATAAGACATTTGATCATGACCTGGACGTATGTGTCACACATGTATGTGTTCATGTACTGTGTCTTGCTATTATTTTCGGGATTCGGGAAGGTGATTTTTGTTCACCGGGACTCAACATTTTCGGGGCGGGACTCGATTTCCTGAGACTAACCCCACCCTTACTTACCATCATAATTTAATTTGTTTATGATCTCATCCTCGTCCTCATCCATCTCCCTGTGTATCACCGCTACTAACCAATCGATGTTCTCCGCACCGTAGAGGGCGTTCAATTGGTCGCTGTATTCCTTGCAGAAGACCTCTTTGAATCTGAAAGTTGTGATTTGTAAGAAAACATGCAAAATTATGCAACAAATTATTACACTATAACAGAAAATGCTGTCCTCCTTTCAGTAAAAGGGAGTACTGTTAAAGGGCAAGTCATTAAGCTAGAAAAAACTTGCCCTTTGGCTTTGCGATTTAACCCAAAAATCTAAAAATCTAGGGTCACTTTTTATTTTGGTTAAAAGCTGATCTGGATGGAGATTGGTCAGTTTATGAAACAGCTGTCACTTCACTGTCACTACAAGTAGTTGAAACTCATTTATACCAACTGAGTGGATGAGGCAGGCATAAAACCAGTGCTACCATTGTACTTACTTTGCCCATGCCACCGAGGCAGGCATAAAAACCAGTGCTACCATTGTACTTACTTTGCCCATGCCAGAGGCAGGCATAAAACCAGTGCTACCATTGTACTTACTTTACCCATGCCACCAAGGCAGGCACAGAACCACTGCTACCATTGTACTTACTTTACCCATGCCACCGAGGCAGGCATAAAACCAGTGCTACCATTGTACTTACTTTGCCCATGCCACAGAGGCAGGCATAAAACCAGTGCTACCATTGTACTTACTTTACCCATGCCACCGAGGCAGGCACAGAACCACTGCTACCATTGTACTTACTTTACCCATGCCACCGAGGCAGGCACAGAACCAGTGCTACCATTGTATTTACTTTGCCCATGCCACCTAGGCAGGCATAAAACCAGTGCTATCATTGTACTTACTTTGCCCATGCCACTGAGGCAGGCATAAAACCAGTGCTACCATTGTACTTACTTTGCCCATGCCACCGAGGCGTCCTTATGGAAATGTTTTTCCCAGATGTCCTTCGTCTTTTCCTTCTTCTCTTTATTGTGGCTCGCCGATGTTAACTCTTTTGGTCTATTCAAGTTTCTTCGTTGTGTTTTTGCAGCTGAACGTGTCCCTGAGCTATCCCCCTCCTTCTTAGGGCTCTCTTTGGCTTCTTCGGTAGCTTTGATGTCAAAACAGGGACAACAACAAAAATAAATTGGTGAAAAAACACTATTTCATGACATTGTTTAACCTATTTCACTTTACATCTTTTCCACTTTGACTTCCATATTTTTTTCTGAAAAACTTTATACGAGGGTCAATCAGTAAGTTCAACCTCCTCGCTTAAAACATCCCTAATATGAATGTCAGCCTCATGACATTTGTCATGATTATAGTTCTGAATCATAGCTACACATTTATATGCTAATTGATACCTATTTCACTGTTGTCATGATGCAATCAAAGCCAAAAAGAGATTTTGGACAACGGACACGGAAAATTACCCCAAAGATAAATACATGTTTTTCGTTTTCTCTCCATATTGTATGATTAGGTATAACCGCCCGATTTAAGTACTGAAAATAGAAAACAATGGATGATTTCTGAATATAATGCTATACTATCATGTATAAATCAGATTGTAGGCAATATTAACCTTTGTTTGTAGCTTGCAAATAGTATAATATCAACTCGAATGTATTGACAAGTAAAGCCACAGTGATGCCTCGAATGTTAAATCTTAACATGATAGTAACTTTATCAGTTTTCCTTATATGCAACATTTAGAATAGTAAATCAGGTAGAAAAATATATCTTCGAGAGACTTGAAATATATCCATTTAGTTCTGTATAATGAAGATCTCTTAGTTCCTATGAAAAGCAAATATGACTTTTGTAGCGGTTCTCTATAGGGTAGGGTTAAAATTGATGGCTGTCCTGGTCTGGTTCTGGCTAATAAGAGGGCATTTTTCCGCCAAGAAATCAGTCACTTGTATTGTTCAAAGTCTGTGTAAGAGATATTTGTAACTTAGAACGATTGTAATCGACCGATAGGTACATTTTGTCTCTTAGAATTGGCCAAATGAATAGCACTTACTTGTAGGAGACATTTTGTCTGTTTTTTACCCGTTTCCGTCACACTAAATGGAAGTTTGGGTTTTACTGCATATCCAGAAAAGTACAATGAGTATTCAAGCAAATCTACTATGATTTTGTTGCTGCGATTCAAAGCTTCAATTGTGGAATATTTCATACGACTGGCTTGTATAATAGCAAAGTTATGAGGTAGTAGGTAGACTTATTGAATGACCCTCGTAGTTGCCAGGCATGTGAACAATACCCCAAAAGACATTAAAAAGGTTATAGTTAACGGAGAGATTAAAATAAAGCTTAACTGCTGACTCTATTCAAGGGTTAGCTCTGAAGTGCCAATCTAAAGGTTCACTCAGGGATACTATTAACTTTGGGATAGGAAAGTAGTATACCAACGCACGTAACGAAAACGGACCTTTTGCATATTTGAATAAATTATAGTAATCGTCCGGAATGCGTCCGTGACCGGCGTTTAACGCGTTTAACAATGTTTAACCAGGTTTAACGGCAGGTTAAACGGCATGTTAGTCAGCATAGGTTTGGGGGCGCTGTAGATTTAAACAGACGACGGTGGCCACGCGAAACCTAAATTTTGAATTCGTAGTGAATAACACGTAATCGCGAATTTTAAACTATCATTTTGACAAATACATCATAATTAAAAGGATTTTTATCGTTAACCGGGCGATGACTGTTAAAAATAATTCAAAATGGTGCACTCCCGTTGCCAAATTGGGTCGTCTGAGAGACGCGTGGCCAGCGTTGCGTCGTCTGCTACAATCATCAGACAATCATCACGCCTGATCGGTATAGCGCCCCCAATTCTATGCTGACTAAGTTCAATTTAAAAGTGGACCCGATCGGCAAGCTCAGTGACATACCCCTGGTTCACTGCTATTCCATGTACTGGCATATACAGGGTGTCCCATAAGTTTCAAAACCATTTTAAAGATTTGTATCTCTCTTTAAAGGTAGATGTTCCGATTTTCAACTTGAAGTTTTCTATTCTACATGAAAGGTCATCCTTAAAAGAGTTGTATTCCAAAGTTTGAGTTGCATAACTCTAATGGTTCTTATTTTAGACGCACAAGATGCCGTGAAATGAGCCCATTGAGTTGTACACAAACTATATTGGTGGTAACCACCTTTCGGGGTAATTCGATGTTATTTCACCGATTTCTCCGTAATCATACTGATTTGGACCGTCAAATTTCAGTATGTTAATCAGAAAAATATGATCTTTCATATGATATGAAAATCTCCATATGTTTGAGAAAAATCTGTGTTATGAAAATGTGATCGGGTCATCTACCTTTAAGTCGCAAAATCCCCTTCTGGTTTTAAAACCAGGGGGATAAAAAGGTTTCGAAACTTTTGGGACACCCTGTACTATCCCGAAATAAAAATGTGCAGGAGTATAAGAAATACCAATACAAATGAACAACATCAATCTTCAAATAAAAACACCCACTTATCTGTGAGTTATATGGTAATATACAGTACAGCTCGAAATAGAATGGACAATGTCAACGCACTTCATTGCAATGTCATTGCAATGTCAATGCAAAATCATTGCAATGTCAGTGCAATGACATTGCAATGACTGCACTAATCGGGTTACATCTCAAGGCATCATTGCAATGTCATTGCAATGTCAGTGCAATGTCAGTACAATATCATTGCAATGTCAGTGCAATGTCATTGCAATGACATAGAATGGACAATGTCAACGCACTTCATTGCAATGTCATTGCAATGTCAACGCAATGTCATTGCAATGTCAGTGCAATGACATTGCAATGACTGCACTAATCGGGTTACATCTCAAGGCATCATTGCAATGTCATTGCAATGTCAGTGCAATGTCAGTGCAATATCATTGCAATGTCTGTGCAATGTCATTGCAATGACAGTGTCCATTCTATTTCGAGCTGTACTGTTGTAGAACCCCTAAACAACAAACCCTGGATTCAGGAATTAGGAATTAATGTCTGATTGTCATTTGTAATAGGGCGCCCAGTGTCTGATTGTCATTTGTAAGTGTGACCATATCTCCCATGAACCAAATCAGTGGCGTAGCCAGAGGGGGGAGGAGGGGGCAAGGGGGCGATCGCCCTACCAATATTGGCACTGTCCGTTCATTTGACAAGGGGAATCATGGAATCATGACGGTCAAACTAGACAAATATAGCATTTTTTACGCGATACACACGTATGTGCTCGTTTAGAGCTAAAATGTACCTCAATCATGGCAACACTAAAGTGTAGTAAGCGGAAATGTTCGCAAACATTTATTTTGTCAGTAAAGTCTTGTCAGTTCACTTTTATTTCTCGCCCTCCAATATGAACACCTAGCTACATCACTGTTCCAAATCGGAATATATCTACACTGGGGGCCCTATTCGAAATTTGACAATGCACTCATGAGCCCTTTTATGATCAAAATTGAAGAAAAAATATGGTCTCACAGCAGTTTTTAAAGTTTAGAATGAGGGCAACAAATTAGATCCTTAAAACAAGAAACAGTGTGAGAGGCAACAATGATTCATGAAACCTAATTGTTAACTTACTCTTGTTATCTGCGGCAATATCATCCAGCTTTCTGAGTGTAGATTTCATGCTTTCAATGACGGCACCAAATGACTCGTCAAATTTGTCCTCCTGTGTAATCATTGTCCACTGTACTGGGGGCTAACTGTAATTTTCTACAAAACAATGAAATTCATAACTATTGTTGTAATGTATCCATTCATTCCCTTGCTATCCCCTAATTCTCAACCACAAGCCCCAGATCATAGTACAGATTTGCCCCCACAACCCCCCCCCCCCCCCCCCCCCCCCGTCCCACTACTATGGTGTTTATCGTCCAAAATCCCAAATTATTTATAAAAATGCAACTTAGAACATTAGCTCGCTAGATACGAAGGTCATATAAACTACCGGTACATGTAACCTGTCAACAAAGGGTGGAATATCCTGCACTTTTTATTTCACACTCAACATTTTTTCACACAAAGTGATACGATGCGCTCCGTTCGCTACACTTACTTAGTCACTCTGCTCGATATATATCAGTGAAATTAGCCTGCTCTTAATCTGGCCTACATGTAGCTACAACACTGATCCCCTCTAATTAGTGCAGTGGACTGTTTGCCTTTACTCCACCAGTACCATACTTGCTGTCCAAAACATGGTGAATGTCATCCCTTTTAATCAATGCCTCAAATTTGGGGTTATTTTGGTTATTTTATTGTGGTGCACGAAGCTGGCAAGAAATTTGGTTTTAAATTGTGCGAAATTAGCTAAATTTGGGCTGAAATTCAACATTTCAGACCATTTCAGCTATTGTTACATGTATGTATTCCTGACAGTATTACAGGACAGCATTTTTAATTGTTTGGGGACAAAATGGGGTAGGGCTTGAGATGACCGGGGAAGGGGAATTATCCCCCTCAACCAATGTGGTGCTGCCACTTGTAAGTCTAAGTTTACCAAGCCCCTCCTCTACCCTACTTCCCCACCCTCCATCTGTGCCCCCTCTCCCCATATACGGTATATATATACTTACTGTCCAAAATCGAGGTGCGGTAGTATGTCATCCCTTTCTTTAATGGCCACAGGAAACATTGGTTTGTTCGATACATAGGCCAAGGCTAACTCGTCCTTACAGTATTTGGATACAGCAGATTCGATACTCAATAGCTGCATAAAAAGCTGAACAAACACACAAAACCAGAATATTAGTCACAGTGTGTGTGCTGGCTGCTGGTAAATTGAAGGTGAAATTAGTGGCGTACTAGGGTCAATGTGTGTGTGTTCTTACAAGAGGTACATTGTGGGCGTGAATTCAAGTATAAAGCTACATTGTGGGCATTTTCCCGCCCTGTGGGCGTACCCCCACAGTGCAGACGTTGCCAGATGGTTTAAAATGGCCTCTAGAGGGGGTATAGCCTATCATCGAAATTGTGTGTTTTAAGGGGGTATTTTTCATACCCCATAGGGTCAGGTTTCGTCAGATTTCGTCAAATTTAAACGCCCACAGTGTATGATTGTACGTGTATGTTTGTGTATACTGTGGGTGTACTCCCGCAATGTACCTCTTGTCAGTAGGGGGGTGGGGGGGGGGGGGTGTGTGTGTGTGGGGGGGGGGGGGGCATAAAAACAGGCCTGTGATAAGGGGGGGGGGGCATGACCAACTATATTTTTGTTAATATACAATAATATACATAGATTTTGTAATTTCATTTGGGGAGGCGTCAGGGGCGAGCCTTCTGGCAGGGTGAGCAAATGGCCCCCTGCCCCCTCCAGTTATGCCCCTGGGTGGGGTTGACAGTCTGAAGACCCCTAATTTGGCACTTAAATTGTCTTTCTTTGAGAATTTTGACAGGCTGCATGTTCCCTCTCATCATCGGAATGAATTGTAACAAATAGGAAACCAAACAATTCATTTTGAGGCCTTAATTTTCATGGTATTAAATGGAAATGTTGACATTTTTTATTTATTTTTTAATTACTTCAGAATTCAAGATGAACATTAAAAATTGCCATGTGTTGTTTCTACTAACAAAAACACAGCAAAACTTGATTAAAACAATACCATCGCTATTTATTGAAAAAGTCCCTCAATGCAAATATGGTTAGCGATATTTATCACGCGTGCTGCAGGGGGATACTGTCTGACGTAATATGCTGATCTAGCGGAGATCAGCATTTTTGAATCGACGTTTTGTTGTACAAAGAGGGCTGATTTTTCTTAATCCTTATAGGTGTAAGTTCATACATGTAATACAATTGTAAAAATATACAAATCCCAGGTTTTTTCATATATTTTTGTAATTGAGGGTGCTGCCTCCATCACATCTCTTAATGCCCCTTTAATTACAACAGGGTATGATGTTACATAGTATGACCAAGATCCATTAGCTAATGACCATTTTACAAAACCCATTACCTTGTAATATAGTATCATACTACATGTTCTGTACACGCAACCACACCTTAATGCCTTGTTTATCAGTTTGATAACGTAAACATGTACATTTATCACGCTGCATTAACTTTGTATTCTCTCTTGCCCTTCAAGCAATCACTGGAAAATTCAAATGCATAATATATATTTCTTTTGAGTATAAATATATCCTACCTAATTATCTTTCAAAT
>CM069459.1:9619110-9650329 GCA_035610835.1 Ophiura sarsii | reverse complement strand
CGGTTGGTTTTTTTTTTTTTTTTTCACTGAAAAAAAAGAAAAAAGTGTAGGGTCGGGCGTATTTTTAGGGTTGGGCGGGTTACGCCAATATAACAATTTTTTTGTTGTTGGCCTAATAGAATTCTGCTTTCAATTTCTGAAACAATTAGACGAGATTGATTGCACTGCTGATGGATTTAATTTTGAACATGAATAGGCATAGTTGACCTTTACAAAGATATAAACATGATAAACACAAAGGTAAAGCGCTTGCCAAGTGAAGTGTGTGAGCCAAGTGATGAGATCTCAGAGAAATACATGCATAATTTGTATTGATTATGGATGCGTGCCTTGGAATGCATGTACCAAGTGCATTAACTGTAGGGAATGTCCGAAGCTACTTACGGTGTAACTGATGACACACAAAATGAGCTAGGGGTGATTATATAACACAATTTTTGACATTAATTAGAATGGGGTTGGGTTGGGGTTGGGGTTGGGGGGTCGGTAAATGCAACATTTTGCACACCAGCATATTTTTTTAATGTAGGCACTACAGATTATCTTTAAAGGGGCATTAAAGAGATGTGGTGGAGGCAGCGCCCTCAAATACAAAAATGTATGATAAAAACTGGGACTTGGTTAGTTTTACAATTGTATTACATGTATGAACTTACACTATAAGGAATTAAGGATTAAAAAAATCAGCCCTCTTTGTACAACAAAACGTTGATTCAATAATGCTGATCTCCGGCAGATCAGCATTTTACATGGTTTTGCTGGGTTTTTTAAGTAGAAACAACAATAATGGCAATTTTTAAAGTTCTTCTTGAATTCTGAAGTAAATTAATTAATATTAAACAAAATCAACATGACATTGTGTCCCTTTAAGGAAAACTAATTCTGATTATCAATCAATATATTCCACCAATGCTACATGTACTCTTTTAAATACACCTTTATAAATATGCGCTGATTTTTAGTGCACTGTTCAGCCATGCATGTAAACATGTACAAACATAGAGGCTATTGCTCATGTTTATGGTTCAATCACCCATCGAATTCGATTTGAGAAGTC
Organism: Ophiura sarsii; assembly: GCA_035610835.1. NCBI lineage: Eukaryota > Metazoa > Echinodermata > Ophiuroidea > Amphilepidida > Ophiuridae > Ophiura > Ophiura sarsii. Next base: position 9,649,272 of record CM069459.1, on the reverse strand, counting down.
AGAGGGAACCATACAATAGGAATATGATTGGTATATTTACTGACATTGTTGACATGATGAAAGGTGTGTTCCACTGAAACAGTTTAATTCTAAATCCAAATATCAAGAAATATGGGTTGTTTGGCCGTAGTTTTTAACAAAATGATTGAGAAAGATTGCAGCGATATTGGACATGACATGTATACACAGCACTTGGTGTAGCTACAATCAAGGAAAAAGGGTTGGCACACTTTGTCCCAATTAAGGAAAAAAGTGCCCCTCTCCCCGAGGCAATGTTGATCCGAGTCACATGTCATCAGAAGCTTTGGCAGCTCTCTCAACATTGATTGATGGGGGTGGGGAAGGATGAGAGAGAGGGGGAGACCTCTGCGTGCTATTAAAGAGTGCTATGTCCCAAGTAGGTTCTCTGTTGTGAGCACAGGGATAGTTGTATTAAATTGTATCAAGTGTGCCAACTATTATTTTCCTTGATTGTCTGAGCGAAATTCTAAATTCACCATCTGAAATCAGTCTTTTGGCTATAACTTCCAAACGAAATGTCGGATTGTGATCAGATTTCGCCAAATTATTCACAGGAATAGTGTTAATATTTCCTGAAATTGACGCGTATGAGTTAAGTCATTTAAGGATTGGTCACTCAGTACTATGGTTGCTTATACGTAAAAACATGTTATTTTTTTGCAATTTATTCTTATTGATTTAAAACAAAATGTTGAAGCACAATTACATTAGGTATATTCAATAATTTATTTGTAATCAACATTTGACAAACGGCATACAAGTGCACACAACAGTGTATTAAGGACTGCTCATTAATTACTAAGCCCTATGTATGATAACTGTGTGGGGCTATAGGTCTATAATAATAATAATAGGCAATTAGTATGGGTCGTGTAAATATTACTATCTTCAGAAGATAGCAATTAAGGACACAATGACATGTTATGTTTTCATGGCATTACAAAATACCACTATGGGAAATAAATAAAGTCACATACAAAAGAATGCAACATGAAGACGAAGCTCTATCCATATAAGAAGATAGAAGAACGAAAAATCATTTTGAAATGACTGTTCACACGCATTTTACTACATGTGTATAAGGATTAGAAAAGTCATGCAGATTTGTTTCTGTTTTTATTTTTAAAGTTTTTTATTAGGTTAACATTATTATTAAGATATAAGTACCTCCTGAATTCAATGCATTTTATAAAACATCAGTATAACAATTAACAAACTAATCCCTGTTAGTCACAAATGAAAAAGAATTAATTCATTTACATAAATTCTTGGAAAACTGTGAACATTGTGTGCATCCTTTTGGTACCATAATAATGTAGGCTTATATGTAAGATACCGTGACCATGATTTAAGAAACAGCGTAAAATGTGGGTCTAAATTATCAATCAATTAAATTTAAAAATCAATCAATCAACCATTAAAAGCAAATTAAACCAAATAAAATACCTTCCCGAGATTCGAACCCGGGGCCACCAGAACTCAAAGCCCAATAGCTAACCGCTACACTAGACGGGCTTGATCTGTTATTGCGTGTCAATTATATACTACTTATAAAAGTCATGTATAGGAATGGTGATTCATTCTCAACGGATCACCATCACAAATCATCTGATTTTGTCATTATTATGAAATGCAGAATTGTTTTTTCAATGGATTAGTGTTTATTGAACTTATTTTAAACTTATAGGAGAGCTTTATGGGAAGAAATGAGTCGCATCATATGTATGTTTCAACAGTTCACCGTGTTGAAATAATAAATATATGACACTATAGATTTATTTTACTTCATCAGTGGTGAACCGTTCGAAAGTAGGTACTGTATGCAGTGATTCCTATTTTCTTTAAAATGGTCTATAAGACGGGTTTTGTCCACTAATCAACTATCCATGGAAAAAACAGTTCGGCATGTCGTAATAATGACACATTTCATCATTTTTCACGGTGAACCGTTGAAAATGAATCACCATTGCGCAATGACAATACACGTGCATTGATCAAGTAAAAGTCAGTTACATCATGCATACAAACCGTTTGGTGTAACGGCTCTGCCGTAAGACTTGCACGCATTCGCCCTGGGTTCGATTCCATGTCCAAACTTCTGTTTGATAAACGATCTTCATTTATTTCATTTTCTTAATATGCCTAACGATCATAATTTCCATTATTGTTTTTGATCGCCACTATCATTATGTCTATATATTTGTTGAATGATAATAACGTTCTTAATTTTGTTAATGTTTTGCTGTATTTAACACTTTCCACGCGGCTATTATTTTTACCATACACAAAACAGATTTTTCAGAAACCTTCCCCAACTTTCAAAGTCTATCACAAGGGTTACTGAACCAATACTAGGAATGTTTGTACTTATGTTAATGCATTTGTCAAGGTGATGAAATTCAATAATCTTGACATTTTTGAAACAATTGGTGACATTTTGGAATGTCCTCTGCAGCTGCCTGCCGCGTGGAAAGTATATTAATCATGTTATTCAACAGTCATTGCTGATTTACTCGCTCTTTAAAAAGATATATAGGGGTATTATTACGGTGTACGCATGGCTTGACAACTTTGGTTTATTGTCAAAACAAAACATGCATCACACTTTTGTGATACCTTTATAAGTTCAAAAAGACTGAATTAGACACTGACACATATATTTAGGCACTTTATTACATGTTCAACTTTTTTATATTTTTTGTCAACTCTGAAATAACATGCTCTGAAATAACATGTTTTTACGTATTTTATATGCTACGTTAGTATTGAGTGACCGATCCCTAAATGACTTGATGCATATGTGTCAATTTCAGGAAATATTAACACTATTCCTGTGAATAATTGGGCGAAATCTGATCACAATCCGACATTTTGTTTGAAAGAGATAGCCAAAAGACTGATTTCAGATGGTGAATTTAGCATTTCGCTCAGACAATCAAGGAAAAAAAGGTTGGCACACTTTGTCCCAATTAAGGAAAAAAGTGCCCCTCTCCCCCGAGGCAATGTTGATCCGAGCCACATGTCATCAGAAGCTTTGGCAGCTCTCTCAACATTGATTGATGGGGGGGTGGGGAAGGATGAGAGAGAGGGGGAGACCTCTGCATGCTATTAAAGTGTGCTATGTCCCAAGTCGGTTCTCTGTTGTGAGCACAGGGATAGTTGTATTAAATTGTATCAAGTGTGCCAACTATTATTTTCCTTGATTGTAGGTTTTTCATATTGGAGGGGCGAGAAATAAAAATGAACCGATATGCGCGCAAATGTGTGCTTTTACACTATTTTGTCGTGAGTGAGGTACATTTTGGCCCTAAACAAGCTCCTAAAAAACTGAAATTAATTTTGGTGGCTGTTTCGTGCAAGTGTGCATAAAATGGGATTTATGATGAAAAATAGGGTTTTAAGAACTAATTTTATAGCTAGGAGAGGGAGAGCTTTGGGAGGCTTCAGAGCTGATGCACTATGCACGCTCAAAAGGGGGGACTGAAGGGCGAACAGAAGAGGGTGATGAAGGGGGTCTTCAGGGCGGCACTTACGGTCCTATAGGCTATACCCCTTTCCATTTGTCGGTACATCATGGCTTTCGTCGGTACAACTATGTCTCCCCCCCCCCGTTTCAAAAAGCTGGCCATGCCACTGCATGTCACATTGCATATATGCCTTTCCCATATGGGAGTACCCTCCCATGTGAAGAATGTATGGATAATACATCCCTTCCCTTGGTGAAGAGACATACCTTGGCATCAACAATAGCCTGTCCAATCTTATTCAGGAAATCTGAGCCTGCACTGAGTCCTTCCATATCCACCCATACAGAGATACCAGCAGCCTCTAAAGCATCTGTTTGGGGTAAAATGAATCATTAATATAAATAAATAAATGAAATGAACAAACGCCTACATGTATGTAACCTACCCCATCACAGGTCTTCCCCCTCCCCTCCAAATTGACATACAATGTATATCCACCACTGCTAGGCTGCTCGAGCAGACCTCTTCAGGTCCTCTATTAATGATGACATTTGTAATGATTTCTGGAAGTACATTTATTTGACCAAGCTCTGACAAATAGGTCCATAGAAACGTTGTCTCATCTGCTCATCCGATCTTAATAGCCGCATTTTTACACAGGATAGTGAGACCACAGTTGCGGGAACTTGACTTTTCATAAGCTTAATATTCAAATACAACCGTCATTGGACAGCTGTACTTTCATTGCATATATACTTGAACTTATAAATGTGAAAGCAAAAAAGCATATTTAAGTTATTTCGTTTCCATGGACCATGTGTTTAAAGCTGTGCAGCCACACTTTCCTTCAAATGGAACGGGAATGAAAATGTTGCCAATTGGCGATTTACGGCACTCTAAATGTTCCCTCACAGGTTCGGACTGGTCCGGTCTGTGCTTGGCCGTAGTGGATTGTTCTAAGTTAAAGAATTATGTAAAACCAAGGAGTTATTATATTAACTATGATAACTCCTTGGTAAAACAATCTGTGATTGATCATTCTGATCAGTGAATCATGACGAATTTACATGGCTTATAATAATGACGGTATTCTGGGTGGCAATTTATTTTATGAGACAAAACAGGCCTAAAGGTTTCTATGAATGATAGATTTAATAGAGTTATCGAATTCAAATGGACGCCAGATATTGTCATGAATATTTTTCAACTTTTCTGAATAAAATTAGTCAAACTTTTGCTTCAGATACCTTCCAAAGAATATCTATGAACCTTGGTTAATTCTATTTCAAAAATACTGGCTTAAAGGTATATTATGTGATCTTTCCAGGGAACGCCCTCAACATCGAAAATAAAATAAAAGGAGATCTTCTCTGCAGATTTACATTTCTGATCATAATTAAATCGTACATACATTCCAAGTTACAGGGCGATACGATTCTTAATTACTTCAAAATCATGATTTTAGAGTGAAAATAAACTGTCGGATAACACCGACAGTTTATATTTCACTCTAAATTCACTCTAAAACCATGATTTTGAGGTAATTAGGAATCGTATCGCTCTGTAACTGGGAATGTATGTATGATTTATGATCAGAAATGTAAATCTGCAAGAAAATCTACTTTCTAAAAAAAATAATGAATAGAGGGCGCTCTCTGGAAAAAGATCACATACTATGCCTTTAAATTTGGTTCGCCTTTAGCCTAGGCTTTTTAAAAAATTTATTCCCCCTACAGTAAAAAAATGATGCCGACGGCGACTGTCTATGGTATACTTTACATGTATGTATTTTACCCTCCTGTCGCCAACTCTAGTCAACACTCGGACACAATCATGGGCACCCACTTCTCTGCATGACCTGAGAATCTGAGGCATGATTATCTGGTCTTGGATCTCACCATGCCTACCTTTGCATTTCGTCATCTTGTCCATATTTTTATGACTATAGCTTATCATGATATCTTTAGCATGCATACTGTCCGTTCTCGCACACGATTTTCTATGCTCTTGGTCCGTCATGTTGATGCTACCGTCACCGTGACTGACACTGTCAGCTTTTTCGGCGGCCACTAATTTATTAAAATTTGAATTGAATATCAATGGTGCGTCGTTGTCACCACTTCTGTGTTGCTGAAGCTTATCTTTGTTTGACAAGCGGTTCCCGTCGGTAGATTCTATCAATGAATTCCTAGACTGAGAGTTTCTGCTGTTAGAACGAGATTTTAATTCAATCTGAGAATCTGATCTCACAGAATGTGTGTCTTGAATAAATGCTGGACTCAAAGTAGTTGTTGGAAACTTCCTCGCTGCATCATCATCAGGTGCCTGTGAGGACGGACTTCCGGGTTGCGACCCTTTGCGGGAATTAACCAAAATATCCGTTCGATCACGGGGGTGCCCAGGTTTAATGTAACCGGGGTCCTGAATCGATTCGGTGTTTGTAGTAGTAGCTGTTGAAATGTTGGATGCCTTGTTCTTGTTGTTCAATTCATTTCCAGAAGAATTGGTTTTCTTTTTTTTACTGATACCGCTTCCCATAATATTCACAAATCACAGGCCTTCTTGCCAAGTCCAGATGAATTAATTGTTAATAATAGCTTCGATCACTACTGTACTATACTAGCTAGTACTATATACTGTACAAAAGCATCCGGTAGAGCATTGCCTATTTTGTTCAAGGGAAACCACTACATACACGATTCCTACTCCATTGTGTTATCAGATCATCGTACATAGCAAAACAGCTACGAACTATATTTTATTCTCTATATTATACATTTTCCTTATTTGCAGGGGTTTGCAGCCGGGGTTTGCAGCACGTACTGCTGCGTGTGTGGTAGTGAGGAAGGCTCGCAGTCACAATATAAAGTGAGTGCTCAGTAGCCTTGATCAAATCCCCTATTCACTCTCTTTCTCCATCTCCCATGTCTCCATCTCCCGTTCAGCTATCCAGGCTGTTGCAAGACTTGTCACAAGTCTGTTATGCTACCTGACCTTGCCTTCTGTATTCATCTTTTAATCGATTTAGTCATATACTCGACTGTGTTTTCCGTTCGTCAACAATCAACATTTATTATAATTGTTATTGATCATAAACCTATATTTAGATTATAACGGATTGGAAGCACAAGCACGTGATGATGTACATGTATACAATCTGCAGGACAAGCCCAATCTGTGCTGGAGGGAACAAGGTGTGATTTGGAAAGGAATAAAGCCTTTTTAATAATATCAACACTCAAGTCATACTGAATGTGCATGATATGATGTGAAATCAATATTATCGGGTATAGTAAAAGTTGAACCCCCCACCCCCCCCCCCCGATGTTGTAATTAAATAATGGTATTGGAAGTGCCTAATTAAAGGAGTCTCAAAATTGTCTCATAACCCCAAATTGCGTTACTATAATAAATAAACCAATCCTCCAGATTTAGGAAAATTATAGAAACTTTGTGTCACAATATTATTATTTGTATGTGTATTTTATCATGTTTATTACCAACAGGTAGCAAGCAAATAACACTAAAACGCCAGGATTTGGCACCGACCTAGTATTTATAGGCTTTTATCTGATATCGTCATTTGTACGAGTCTCACTGAGTCACACCACTTGCTATCTTCGGTAGATAGCTTTTTTTTTTTTTTTGTGGACTCAATGATAGGATCCGTAAAAATTGGTTATTAAAAATGGAAGAACCCAAAAAGGTTCTTGTAAAAAGTTAGAACCTTAAAATGTTCTGTAACAGCCTTTTTCTTAACAACCTATTTCCACAAATCCACTGATGTGCTTGACTGCCCCACCAAACTATATTATAGTAGTACGCGTTCTATATCTGGTGTGGCACCCCCGGAATTCAATCAATTACGGCAGATTTATTTTGGGCCGTAAGGTCATCACTTGACAGCGCAGTGTAGCCATAGCCAATGCTGCGGTAGGTTTATTGTTGTTGCAAGTCACGAGTACAGACAATTTGCACACCTTATTTTTTCGGTGAATGACGACAAACTTTTGATGACATGGTAAAATAAATTCACGCCATACATAGAGCGATAAACTTGGCTGATAACCTTGTTACGAAGATCCTGATCCTGATCAATAAAAGTCTGCCGAATTTGGAAGCAGAGCCTAGTGAAAGGTATGTTTTTATTTATTGAGTGGGGTGCGATTCCCCCACCCGTAGATAGTTAACATTTAAATAGGGGTACGGATATATATATGTACAGGCGCGTACGCAGGATTTTGTGAAGGGGGGTGTTTTAAATATTGATATAATTGTTTCACTATCCATGCCGGGACACGCTTGCGTTTTCCTTGGGGGAGTTCGAGGGGGGTATCCCCCCTCGACGCCAGAAGTTTTTTGAAATTCAGGGTTGAAAAGAACGCATTTCCTTGCATATTTTTGAACACTTATTGCAGGTTTATTCTTAGTTCAACGTTGCAATTTCTCACCAGTAACTCATGTGTTAACACCAAATCTTAATACTTTTGACTGAGTTTCAACCCTAAAAACATCATTAGGCCTATATACAGTAACTTAATCCGCAGACATTGGTTTTACCGGCGATCTCATTGGTTCAATGTGTGTCACATGACACATGTTATTCTCCCTTTCAAGTTTAACAGACGGACAGAAAAAGCATCGACGCCTAATAATCCTTTCAATTTAGTTTCTTTTAGGTTAGGCCTATCTATTTTTCTCTCTTTTCATTTTATCCTGTCTTTTCCCTTCCTATTCTCTTATTATTCTTCTTTTCACCCCGGCGTGGAGGGGTGTTTAATACGTGCTTAACCCTTTGAACCCTACCCTCACTGAGGGCAATGAAAACATGCGCGCGGAGCGCGCAGCATTTGGAGTTTTTGAACTAAAAGGGTAATGAAAAACTACCCTGAAGCCATCTTGTTAAAAATGAAATATTGAAACCCTCCGCGTGCATAAAAATTTCATTTCTAACACTAATGTTCCAGTATGATAATAACGTCCCCGGGCCCCCACATAATATTTAGCATTTTTGGTGTGGTTTGAGGGTCATAATAAGGTTAAAACCTTTATTCGCGCGGAGCGCACACATTTTTTGAGTTTCTGAATTAAAAATGGTCATGGAAAACTGTCCTGAAGCCACCTTGTTAAGCTTAAATAATAAAATATTTAAATTAATATGCGCAAAGCGCACAAAAATTGTATTTTTAACACTATGGTCCAGTATGATAATAAATTCCCCCACCTAGTATTTAGCATTTTTGGTGTGGTTTTTGCATTAAAACGTTGGTCCAGTATGATGTTTTTAACATCCCCCACATATTTAGAATATTTGGTGGGTCTGAGGGCCAATATAATGTTAAAACCTGCATAAAATATTCGCGCGGAGCGCGCAAAAGTTTTAACTTTTTCGAACTAAAATGGTCATGAAAAACTATCCTGAAGCCATCTTGTCAAGCTTGTATAATGAAACATTGAAACTAATGCGCGCGATGTACGCAAAAATTGATATTTCTAACACTTAAATTGGTCCAACATAATATTTAGAATATTTGGCATGGTTTGAGGGCCACTATAATGTTAAAACCTGTAGAAAATATGCTCCGACCGCGAAGCGCGCAAACTTTTTCAGTTTTTGAACTAAAATGGTCATGGGAAACTGTCCTACAATGCCATCTTGTAAAGCTTGAATAATGAAACATTCAAACTAATGCGCTTGATGTACGCACAAATTGAAATTTCTAACACTTTTAAGTGTCCAGTATGACGTTTTTAACGTCCAAACATAATATTTAGAATATTTGGTGTGTTTTGAGACCCATTATAATGTTGAAACCTGTTGAAAAAGTGAGCGCGAATCGAGCAAAAAAAAATCCAGTTTTTGAACTAAAATGGTCCAGAAAAAATGTTCCTGAAGCCCTCTTGTTAAGCTTGAATATTGAAACATTGAAACTAATACGTGCAAAGCGCGCACAAATTGGCATTTTTAACACTAAAAAGGTCTAGTATAACGTTTTTAACGTCCCTCACATTAAAATTATGGGGACGTGACCTTAAAATGATGGGGACGTGACCCCGTACCCCCCCATTTGCGCCGCATACCCTTCCTCCTCCCCTAGCTCCTTCTCTTCCTCCTTCTTATCCTCTTCCTCCTTCTCCTCTTCCTCCTTTTTTTAAACTGTTTTTCAATGGGGGGGGGGGGGGGGGCAGGGGGCATGGCCTGCTTCCCCCCTGGATACGCCACTGACTGAGGGGTACAAATAGGGAGGAGGACAGCTAGGGTTCCCCTCGCTTTAGCCTTCCCACGGTTCACACACACGTGCTGATCAAAGCCCTCAATTGTTGAGAAAAAACAGGCGTTGGATCGGGTACAAAGTTATGTAGAGCGGCCGGTAACGTGCGTCGAGTAATTGGTACACCACCCATCGGTACTAGTCTTTTCTCTTACTCTTTCCCTCCCCGTTCCCAAAATTGACAGTTCAACGAGGCTTTCTTTCCCTCTCCCCAGTGGGGGGAGGGAGAAAAAGTGAACCGAACATTTTTGACTTTACATTTATTTGTGCTACGATTGAGGTACATTTCTGCTTTAAACAAGCTTCTACTCCCTCTCCCAAAATATTCCATTTTTGGGACATATATGCGCGCGTAGCGCGCGAAAATTTTGCCAAAAATGTTGCTAATGCCAATCTCAACCGACATACAGTCATTATTGGTGGGGCGATCGCCCCCCTCGACCCCCCTCTGGTTACGTTATACTACCTCTCCCCTGTCCCCTCTCTCCCCTTCTCTTTTTCCTTCTCTTTTCTTCTCCTTTCCCCTTTTTTTATTTTTAGGACAGACCCAAGGGGGGTGTTTCACACCCAAAACACCCCCCTGCGTACGCGCCTGTATATGTATAATTGTATATGAAGAGTTTAGTTCTAAAAGGCGCTAACTCTATAGTGAAATAAAAGCAACGTTTTTTTAAAATGAGGATGTTCAATGTTGCATTCTGTATCTGTATCTGTAAAAGACTGTATACGTCGTCGTTGTCGGTATAATCCTCTTAGAGAGGTAACATCACCAAGCACATTCTAAACTGCTCACAAAAAGTATCGAAACACTTAGAAATGATCCAATATATAACGGCTCGAAAGGGTATGCATTAATCGAAGCAAATCACCAAGTGCATAATTTTGTTCTGCGTATTTTGACACCTCGATCGATGAGACACGATGTTGCGGAGCGGAGTTATTGTCATTTCAATGGTCGTGGGTCCAGTTTCAAAAGTGACAATCATCCTATAGCAAGAGGTTTGCATTACTGTTTAGAATGATCAGATTCATGCTTTTCAATAGGGATGAGTGTCACTTTTGAAACTGGACCCACGATCATTAAAATAACAACAACTCCGCTCCGCAACATCGTATCTCAACGATCGAGGTGTCAAAATACGCAGAAAAAAATTATGCACTTGGTTATTGCCTCGATTAATGCATACCTTTTTGAGCCGTTATATATTGGATCATTTCTAAGTGTTTCGATACTTTTTGTGAGCAGTTTACATGTCTACATGTTCCTGTAACCTAGGAATGTGTGGACAGTCACAGACTGGGATGATGATCCCCTACTCTTTACGAAGGAGTCTGTGACCAGACCAGACCTTTTAACGTGCTCTGATTTTGCTCTTCCGATGCACGAGACCACCATTTCTACGTGACTTCCGAATCATGAGGCAATTGAGACTAAGTTCCTTTCCATATGATACAAACATGTGGGCTTGAACTCACAACCTTTGTATTGTGAGTCCTGCATCCTATCCACTAGACCACACATGATGATAGGGCTGTCATCGACATGGACGATGACGATATCGTCTGTTATCCCGACATGTCGATATCAACTTTGGAATGTCGATATAATTGACATTAAATCGTCCGTAATGATTTGAGAAAAAAATAATCGGCAAAGTGATTTTTATAAATGACAATCGGCAGGAGTTGTGAAAAAACCCAATATCCAACGATAGCAAATCGTTAAAAGTAATTAGGCCTATGCTAGTTCCCCTCTCACCACTTCGCATATTGACTTGGCGATATTTACGATCTGCGGTAATATTCTATACTATCGCGGACATTAATTTGCGGGGACAATCGGCTTGGTATTTGGATCATAATATGTCGATATCATGTCGATATCGAGATTCTAAAATAGCAACATGTCGACATGAAAAAAAGATCTTGATAACAGCACTACATGATGTAATATGTAAAGAATAAAAGCAAGATATACCAACTGGGTGTGGGGAAACAATAAATAACAAGGAAGAACAATGCGATAAAGCAGGGATAATACTAGGGCAAGCAATGAGAATTGCTGTGCATTCTTTGATTATCTTTATTTTCTGCGCCATGTTGAAGAAAGGCTTCAAGCTTTTCATCAAAGACAGCAACATTTCAATATTGTAAATTTTGCGGAAACTGGAACACATTAGAGTTTAATAATTATTACCAAGGTGTCCCAACTAATTATGACCACAATTGTAGGTTACAACCTATATTCTTAAATTCATATATTTTGTTTACATTTATTACCAGGTAATTGACCAAGCTACACATTAGTGAATGACGTTTCTGTTTGCTGCAAGTTGAGGACAACACAATCAGCCATGGCGGATGAAGCCAATGCTATTGACGTATACATTAGCTATCACGATAAAGATGTTGAATTGATGACATATTTGTTTGGTATGTATGCATTTTAACATTTAATGGGGAAACTTTTTTTCACCCAAGTGTATTTTATGTGATTCTATCTACATGACTAATAATTGGCAAGTAAATCTTTTTTGAATGTGCATGGTCAATATTGTAACAAGGATTTTTCAACCAGGATGAGATTGTTTCGATCCAATTGTTGCCTTAATTTGACCCATTTTGATGTGTTTTGTAAGTAAGCCTATTGGAAACTGTAATTCTATGCTTTTTAGAGAGAAAAGGATGATTTTTAAACAAACTGCTTCCTTTCATCTCAGCTGACCGGACAATGTCGGATCAAATTCAGCAGTAGCCTACTGCACAGTTTTAAGATGCACCACTTGGGTAAAAAATGTCAAGTAAGCACTTTATTGGGGTACATGGGGGGGGGGGGGGGGGGGGGGTGTGATACGGAGCATAAAAGTAACTTACTATGAAGCCTTGAGTAAAATTGGCCACATTTGAAACAATCTATAAAGTAAGCTTATAAAAAAATATATATATATAAAAAAAAATTAAAAAAATGATTCCATGCATTGATGGATGGAGTAGGTTTAAGCTTATGTTGTGTTACTAAAGTTAAGTTCAAGTTGTAAAACTATTTCAAGATGTGAGGGTCACATCCATGAAGGTATTGTGTATAATGCCTGCATTCTGTAGGCAAAACCATTTAACAGGTATTAGTTAAATGATAAACAAAGTCTGACCTGATTATTACTGCTCTGTTATTTTGTAGATTAATTAATCAAATTTGAACATTGGTGGGGAAATTCACCAACGTTATCATTTTGGAATCTATTTTGATTTTTTTTGTACAACAACACAGTGCATGTACCCCCCCTGTCAGTAAAAACACACCTAGCATTCAATTCAACAAGAATTTCTTTCAAAAGGATGAACGCTGTCCTGACAAGTATTTCTTTTAAAAAGGATTGTAGCTGTCCTCACAAAATGTAATATTGCTATGTTAATTTTGCTATCTTCAGTAGATAGCAGGTATCCATACATGACAATTTCCACTCATAAATAAAAAATAACAACATGGAAATATCATTAAAATGATGGCAATTTCGCAATTTAGTGGTCTAAAACAGAGTTTTATATCAGTGTTTTTGTACATATCCCTATGGAGCTCTATTTAGTAGTGTGAGCCCTTGGGGGTCTAATTTTCATAGGTCATCTGAGGTCAAAGGTCATCCAGGGGTCAAATCGTAAAAGTTGCCCGATTGACGTCAAACTTGGAGAAAAGAAACATAATCACCGGGTGAACATGTTTAATATAAATTAGAGGTCATCTGAGGTCAAAGGTCTCCCAGAGGTCAAATCTTAAAAGTTGCCCGATTGACGTCAGACTTGGAGAAAAGAAACATGAACACCGGGGGAACATGTCTAAAATTAATTACAGGTCATCCGAAGGTCACATTCATTCAAGGTCAAAGGTCAACTAGGGTTAATCGTGCAATGAACACCGGGGAACATGTCAAAAATCAATTAGAGGTCATCTGAGGTCAAAGGTCATCCAGAAGTCAAATCGTAAAGTTGCCAGATTGACGTTAAACTTGGAGAATTGAAACATGAACACCGGGGGAACATGTCTAAAATAAATTAGAGGTCATCCGAGGTAAATGGTCATTAGAGGTCATCCAAGGTCAAAGGTCAACAAGGGGTTAAATCGTGCAATGAACACCGGGGGAACATGTCAAAAAATAATTAGAGGTCATCCAATGTCATCCGAGGTCAAAGATCATCCGAGGTCAAAGATCATCCAAAGGTTAAAGTTGCCCGATTGACGTCAACCTTGGAGAAAAGAAACATGAACACCAAGGGGAACATGACCCCTATGTGATCTTTGACCTACTTTAGTTGATCTCCCAGCCAGGGGGATTCGCAAGTCGTGACTTGCAGTATTTTTTGTTTTGAAAACAAGATGGCTTCTATACACAATTGCAGTTTTATTTGACTCACTCTGTATAAATAAATCTTATCCATTTTGAAAATTTTGCAGATCGTCTAGATAAGAATGACATCAAGGTGTGGTCTAGAGGTTTTGAGAAATGTGAAGGATCCAAAGGCACTGCTGTTGTCAATGCCAAGGTGAGTAAATGGTATACAGATATATATACGCAGTGATGGAAATACCCACATGATTTCCACCCGGGGTTGACTAGGAACTACACACAAAATATTTTGATGTGAATAAAAATATCATAGCCCCCCAAAAATGATCAGAACATACACCTGCAATATTCTGTTAGATTTTGTCAAAAGTAGACGAGATGGAGCCTTTGATGTAATACGTCATCGGAAGGTCATGGGTTCGAGTCCTGCACTGGCTCAAATCCTTGCTTTTTAAGTTGGGATATGGATTAAGACTTGTTATATTTCTTTGTGTTCTGGAATATGCGGTTAGATGATCTGCCTCACTATTATTGAATTACATTGTTCAAGTTCCCTCTTGTATTGCCTATATGCGATACCTTATGTTGGTATATGATGAGGTGCAACCCTACTTGTCTTTGCATTTAGTGTTTGTATGTCTTATACTAGTACTATATTGCCAGGGTAGCGTAGCGTTACGGTGGTGAGGTGCGATTAAGGAGATGAAACAAATAACAAAATATTATTTTGTGAATTATCATTACTTTCAGATGTTCCTGGTAATTATGAGTGAAGATTCCATGGGTGTGAATGGTTGTGCCGATGAGGTGTGCCTTGCCTATATTTCAGACAAACCAATATTGCCTATTGCCGTCAAGCAATATGAAGAATTGAAAAATCATCTCAGTTTCTCGATGTAAGTTAATTAGAAAAGTTCCGATGTTTTAAAGTTACTACCTTGAAAAACTTGAGCATGGGCAGTTAAGTTAGAAAGAGACAGAAAGTGTCGCGAATTCCCACGACACTTACGTTCACTTTTTTGCTGTGTTCTTTCCCCAGTCCTTCGATTTGGTCCCTTTTTTAGTCCCAGTCCTGATTTGATAGCCGAGAATATATAAATAAGCAGCCATTTTGGGCGCTATTTTGAATTTTTCAAAACCATCAAGGGTGAGCAAATGTCACCCGGCAGATTCTGATAAAGTTCACCCTCATCAAAAATCAATCCAAAATACAACTATACACACAATTTACAGTTCATGTCAAAATCCATGATGGCTACCACTACCAGACTACTGTAAAAGCCAATATTTTCGCGTACAGATATTTTCGCGCATTTTGATATCATAGACATTTCGCGAATTGTTTTTTTTCGCGGGCGACTTTCTGGATGCACCGTATGACTGTTGATTTTTGTTTGTTTTGTGTGTTATAATTTTCGCGAAAAGCGCGAAAATAAAACCACCGCGAAAATGTCAGCTTTTACAGTAATTGAATTTCCCTTTTTATACATTTCAGGAAACTAATCCTTGGCAAGATCAACTGGTCTTTCTTTACCTGTGAGAAAGACTGCAAAATGAACTTCCCCAATCTGTTGTCCACACTAACGGAAACCACACAGAGTCTAGAAGAAGGAGAGCATATAGGGACGAGTGACTCTATAAATGATGCATTGGAGAAGCCTGAGGAAGAGTCTAGTAGGAGGATCTTTAAGGTATGGATGAGAGGGGTGATAATAGAGGAGGAGATGGACTTGTTGAGGAGGGTAGGGAATGGGAGATAGGGGAGAGCATTTATGTACCAATTATGTATTGGAAAAGCCAGAGGAAAAGTCTAGTAGGAGGTATGGGATAGGGATGGGAGAGAAAGGGTGGGAGGGGAGTGGGGAGATAGTCAAAAGCACACATGTCGACACCTATGGCTTCATCTATGATGTATTGGAAAAGCCTGAGGAAGAGTTTAGAAGGCAGATATTTAAGGTATGGGAGAGGGAGAGGAGAGGAGATGATGCATAGGTGGCGGAGGAGCAACCATTAATGGATCCACATAGAGTTTGGATGAGAGCAGAGATAAGGGGACGAAAAAACCCAACTCTGTTCTAGGAGCAAATGTAGGTAGGGACGGTTGGCAAACTCCCCCCGCCCCCCCCCCCCCCCCCCCCCCCCCCCACAAAAAAAAGGGTTGGAAATGTTGGTGAATTTTGAGCAATTTTCAGAAGAAAAAAAAAAAAATCAAAATTGCAATCAAACTAAAAACTTTTAAAAATTTAGTTGGTCGGGCCCGTAGAAAACATTCATTTCTTAAGAGTCTAGGTAGGTTTTGGGGAATGAAGGAAAGGGACAGAGGGAAAGGATAATGATTTGTTTGTATATCTGTCATAAGGCATCCTTCGACTCTAGACATCACAATTATCTCAACAGGAGTTTGAACAGGCTGTAATTGACCATGGATATACCAACATGTTACTGATTCATTCAGTTTTATTTTGGTAATATGAATACATTTTATGTCTATTTTTCACCTTTTTATTAATGTTATAGAAATGGAGGAAAAATACCAGAAAATACAAGCGAAAGACGGACAAAGATTTCTGGGATTCCCAGTTTGGCTCCAAAAAAGATAAGGAGGTATCTTGGATCGAGTTCCGGAAAACTTTCCGGGCCGTGTACGACGAACACTTGAAGAAGAAGTTCACTGAGGAGAAGATAAACTGGCTTATGAATGTTGTGTACGGGGATATCTTTAGGCTTAATAAGACGATTTCTAAGAAGATGTATGAGAACTTTGCCGGTGAGTGAAAGATGTGATTAGGCCTAGAATGTCCAGTCTGCCAAACTATGTGCTGCTATTTTCTGGTTACATTAAATATGGCTTGTAAAGTAGTATTTTTTAATTTTTTAGCCTTAGTATTATTGTCTAGCTAATTTGACTTTTGAAATTTACTGAAAATATCAAAGACAAAATCACTGAAATATTGTTAAAATGATTTCTCAAAAATATCCCAAAAACGTTTAAACAAACTTATTTGAGCACTTTTCATTAATTTTATAAACCTAGAATACCAAAAAGCTAACACACTAACAATTATGACCATGATTGTAGTGTACATGTTATTTTTTTGATAAAAGTGATGAAAAATAGCCCCCAAAACACTCCACAGTTAATAATAATGCTTGAAAATGATTCCTGTTTGATATTCAATTATCTTGTGTTATTTTTGCAGGTAACACAAAGGACAGTGATCCAGATAGTTTCTATTACAGATTGTTGGAGTATTCACGTGGCAAGGTGGCGATGAGGGGGGTGTTTAACATGGAGAGTACAATAAGACTGGATGCTGTGCGCAGTCTGGGTAAGTATTCGCGTGGCAAGGTGGCGATGAGGGGGGTGTTTAACATGGAGAGTACAATAAGACTGGATGCTGTGCGCAGTCCCGGTACGTATTTTTTATTCTTCTATTGACGTCACAAATATAATATATTAATGAATTCGCTTGGCAAATGGTTTGTCTTTACACCGGAACATATCGCGCAAAGACATGTCTATCGCAATGGGCTGTGAGTTTGTTTGCATACTCCAGCCACTCGGCTGACGTCACACGATCAATCTCAATTTTCACCATTTCACTTCAGGGTTTGCCGCCTCGTCAACCGGGTACTTTTTAATGATAATTATTATATCAAGTGGTAGTTTTGGACATGGAAACCATTTTTTTCTTCTTTTCTGTAAACTCTAAGCTTTCCAATGATATATAATTCGGCTGTTTTCGTGTTCTCTAAGAATGACACCTTTAATAGAGTACAGGAAGGAATATGAAGATTTGATTAAAACGTTAAAATTTAGTAGGCATGAATACTGCAATTCATTGGTTAGTAGCTTTTGGATATTCGTATCACTTGGTTGAAATCCAGCTGAGAGAGATTCAACATTTTGTATATCTTGTATCCTGTATGGTGCATCTCTTGACACTCAGTGTGTAGTGCATAGTTCCCTAGATTGCAAACATAATTGCCCAGTATTAGGGGGGGGGGGGGGGGGGAAGGCGGTACTCGAATAAGGGTAGGGGTGTGTGACTGGGCAGTCTGAAAACAGGGGCTTACCGAACTGACACAACCTGAATAGGGGGTCTTATGGAACTGATGGTATCTTTGAAATGGGGGGTCTTGGCGAACTGCTGAAGGAAACATATTGGGGGGGGGGTCTTAGTGGAACTAATGGCCTTAGAACTTAGAAAATCCTTGTGTATTAGCTTTCACAAGCAGACCATCTCGAGACTCAAAAACGATATGCTTAAGAGAACTGGTTTACAGGATTTCCGGGGATGACAACGCCCGAACAGGAGAGTTTGGATTGTATAGCTTGTGGAACGACTTGTCAGTGAAATGAGATGCTTATGAACGGCTGACAGGCCTAGAAAAGGGGGTCTTGGTCCCCGCACATACTCGTATGGCCAATATAGCGAGTACGCCCCCAACCGGGATCGTCCACCCTGAGGCCACAGTCATGTGGGTATTTTCATTACTGCCTGTTATGTATATATACAAAAAAGGTTATGCCCCCCTGATCACAAGCATGTCCCCCCTCATGCCCCCCAAAAAAATAAAATAAATAAGGACACTGCATTACTTGCAATTTAAGAACATTTCAAGACTACCACAAGTTATTATTTGCCATGTCTATGAAACAGAGTTTGACTTTTTGTGACTTTCATTTATTATTTCTGTAGGTCGTTTCAAGACAGCGTCTGTGGTTGCCTCATTGATAGATTTACTGAATGATAATGATCCTAATATGAGGGCCATAGCAGCTATTGCTCTGGGCAAAACAGGTATGTACCGTATGATTGTTGCACCTTCGGTATAGCCTCCGTAAAACTGCCGTAACTTCTTCATTATTCATTTAATCTATATAAAAGTATACATTTTTTTGCAGGAAAGGGTTCAATGAATCCAACCATGATCATGAAATTGACCATTTTGAAAAAATTATAAAAAAACCATTTTTTGACCCATTTTAGGTTCTGCAAAGATAACTCAAAATATATTGTGTCAAATTTTGTCATACTATTTTATTATATTCCTCATACAATTCCCTAGGAATCGTTTTTTGTTGTTGTTGAAAATCTTTATTATTTTTTGAATGATAAACCAAAAAGTGCTAAAAAACATGTCTTTTTTCTTTTTGAAAAACTGCCCATTGTTTTTTTTTGTGATAAGGATTAATATGTACTCTCAATCTATCTATTCTCAATCTAGTGGGCTTTGGGGTGTGTGAAATCAGCGTGTGTTGATGTGATAGATGCAATATTTTTATGCTGGTGCCGCCAATTAAATCATGTGGTAATACACCCCCACCCTGATTTATTTTTTGCAGAAGAAAAAAAAATACAACAAAATTAAAAAAAGAAAAGAAAAGAAAGATGGGGAGAACAAATTATGCCTGCCCTACCCTAATTTTCAATGGCATGTTATGCCAATACAACACTTTTGTGTGTGCCTTACTTAACCCTAACCCCCTGAGTGCTAAAAAATGCTAACGGAGGGTCCCCGGATTGAATCCCGGCAGGTTCCCGGAGATTTAGTTGGTGTTTTTTCCTCGAAAATTGTGATCCCGGTCAAAAATCCTAAACCGGGGTTAGGGTTAAGAAGTAACATTTCAAATAGGTACATCTTTTTGAATGAAATCTGTCTTAAATTATTATATTATGTCACGACTATCTTAATTTGTGACCTGCTTTTACAAAACCAAGATTATTTTCCAAACTTGTTTATTTTAACCGGTAAAAGGATATATATTTTCATGATAGTGTATTTTATGATAATGTGTGTGTGTGGAAATCACTGAAGAGCGCAATATTTGGATGGGTATAAAATGTACACAATTACAGAAGTACTTCATTGTTGTAGCCTGAAATTTTAGGAAAATAAAACACATCTTTGAATATCTAGAATATTGCCCTGAAAAATATGGTTGGTACAAAAAGAAAAAAGAGATTGACCTCACTTGTGACTCAGGCCGATGATCATGAGACCTGGGAAGCAATTGTTCTTCAGGCAATTGCAATTTAGCTGTGTAGCATAAACAACAAAATCCTGTCAATATTTGCCTGTTTTGAAATAAGTTAAAAATGTATGCTCAAAAAAAATATCCTAAAAAAAAGACACTTATTATGCATTGACAATCATATGCTGCTTACGTTATGGCCAAACAAAGAAGATTGTTTGTCTCAGAAGCCCGCCCGCATTGGTATGTGAAATGAGGTAAGGCGCATAGGTCTAGGCCTCAAATTTTTGATTTTTGTTGTTGATTTTTTGTTGTTGATTTTTTGTTGTTGATTTTTTACAAACAATTTAAAAAAAAGCTTGGATTAGCACAAAAAAAGAATCATATCCTTTTTCTAAAAAAATAAAAATTCGCACAGCACTTAGCTTTTTTGCAAAATATTTCTGAGACAAACCTTCTTCTTTGTTTGGCCTTACTGTATTGTTTGTGCTCTCTATCATACAGGTATCAAGAATAAACGAGTAATCACTCGAATGCTAAAGATGTTAGAGGATGAGGACAGATTAGTGAGAGAGGCAGCATGCATCTCATTAGGGCATATGCAATCAGAGGTGGCAGTTCCTTATCTGGTGGAAGTCTGGTAAGCTTATCAATTTGCCAGATTAGGCAACAAACAAAAAATGTTCGATTGTCCTCATTCCGACCCAAAAACTTTTTTAATTTTTTAATTTTTTATTTCAACTTTTTATTTTTTATTTTTTATTTTTTTATTTTTACAAATATAAGTCGAAAATCAAAAATTTTCATTTTTCATTTTTTTTAAAAGGTAGATGTTCCAATTTTCAACTTGAAGTTTTCTATTCGACATGAAAGGTCATCCTCAAAAAAGTCGTATTCCAAAGTTTGAGTTGCATAACTCTAATGGTTCTTATTTTAGACGCACAAG
Source organism: Ophiura sarsii (assembly GCA_035610835.1). Classification (NCBI taxonomy): domain Eukaryota; kingdom Metazoa; phylum Echinodermata; class Ophiuroidea; order Amphilepidida; family Ophiuridae; genus Ophiura; species Ophiura sarsii. The sequence goes on along the minus strand of CM069459.1, from coordinate 9,628,246 downwards.
ATGCCGTGAAATGTGCCCATTGAGTTGTACACAAACTATATTGGTGGTTAACCACTTTTCGCGGTAATTCGATGTTATTTCACCGATTTCTTCGTAATCATACTGATTTGGACCGACAAATTTCAGTATGTTAATCAGAAAAATATGATCTTTCATATGATATGAAAATCTCCATATGTTTGAGAAAAATCTAGGTTATGAAAATGTGATCGGGTCATCTACCTTTAAGTGTTGAGAAAATAAAAATACTCATCAAAATATTAAAGATTTTGTTCCCCGTTTTGGTTGCTACAACAAGTACATCTCATTTTACTTTTGGTACCTGAAAAAAGGGCCAGTGAGAAAAAAACCCCCTTTTCCCGACCGCCCTACCCAACTTTTAAAAGTGATCTATGGACAATCAAACAATTTTTTTTTTGGCCTTAAGAAGAGGCTGACGGCAATAACATGTCTGGAGTTACCTTTTTTTAAAACTTGGTCTAATGTCGTGATTCATCTCATGGGATTGTGTTGTGTCTATTGTAAAACCTGTCACCTTTACACTTAGCCCTGGTTCAAAGTGCTGTTTATCAGCAAGCACAGGTGGCCGAGTAGTTATGGCCGAGAAGTAGTCCCCACCGGTGAATATGTCCCTCATTATGCCTTATTTACTCATGTTGGGTCACAAATTGTTAACTCCTTATTCTGTAATGTACAAATTGTTATTCTTGCATATTTTTACTACCTTAACACAGGCGTAAGGAAATCATCTCTCACGTACGGAATGCAGCAGAAGTCGCCTTAGGTCTGATCGATTCGGACAAATCCAGAGAAGCGTTACGAGTCACCAAAGTGCTCTCGACAGAAATGCGAGATCTGAAAGACTCTTAGTAATCAAGTGCGTAAACCAGGTAATATGTATGACATAGGTGTGATCCCCTACATCAACATAGCACAAGGTTTCTATGCAAATACAGATTCAGGAGAAGCAGGAGAAAAATAGCAAAATATGAACTTTATATTTAACTGTTTACAGACCAAGGCTGTACTTAATATTTATACCTTTGTACTGTGATGTCAGAGCATATCATCAGCCTGCTTTGATAATTGCCCAACTCACTTTTCAGCGAAATTGAGGTTTTTGCATAAATCATGACTTCATTACATTATGCAAATGCTGTTATGATACCCAAGTCATTGACCAATCAAAAGTGTTGATAAATGCACAATTGCAATTCTGCATTCTGCATTGTGAGTTAGGCAGATTGTACTAATGATGACAATTGTTTAAAATGGGTCATATTAACTCGTATTAGGCATATAACAAGCCACATTCACTTCAAGTTATATCCCCAACCTAATTCTATCTAACAGTTACTGCCCCTGTTGGAATTCACCTGCACTATTCATGTTGCTATTCAACATACGTCAGCCTGCTTCGATAATTGCCTAACTCACTTTTAATACTTTTTTGTTGTTTTCTAAGAACTAGAAAAAATGAGTTAGGCAATTATCGAAGCAGGCTGACGATATGACGTGATAAGTCATAACCCAGCATTTATATGTGAATGCTGTGTTGATCGGTGGAGTACGACGATGTTACTGCACAGAGGAATATGATCAAAGAATGGTAGCAAAAGGATTCATTGAAAGTACAAGTATCACTCTGTGTATAATTATGATTATAAGTCAATAAATGCGTATGTGTTTGCTTCAAGAAACATTTGAACAATCAGTGGGCGTGCACTGATGTTGATGTGTGAATAAGGCCTAAACAAAAGGTTTGTTTAAACCCCAAATACAAATTTAAAATTTACTTAATTTATTGCAATTATATTCTACTAATAGAACTAATTAATTAATGCTAAAGTAGTGTTTACCAAAGAATATTTAAATATAATGTATTTAATTATTGACAACCATTTCTGGTTAGACTAGCCATTGAACAAAGTGCTCAATACCGTAAACGGTAGAGCTTATAAAAATTCAGAGGTATAGACCTTTCGGAAATATCGCGATAATATTCCGGAAGGTCTATACCTCTGATTTTTTTAAATATAATGTATATAAACTGAGAACATATAGTTTACTATTATAGACTTATTAATGATTGGTACAAACAGTTGTGGAATAGCATTCTGCTTAACTCTTTCCCTGACAAATTAATTTTTGAAGAAATTGTGAATTTGCACATACATGTAAATATCAACTTATAATTTGAATATGAGACTCTGTAAGGTACAGGTAGTAAAACTATATATATTCTGAAAGCTTATGAATGGCCGGACACTTCTGTGAAAATTTCAACGATACCGGACGATCGTGGCGGTTGCCATGGTAACCGTTACCCAGCATGCAATTTTTGTAACATCTTTTTTTACAAATATTTAGTAGTCCTGTATGAAAACTATACTACTTGAGGCCTTCAAAATGCTTTCAAGAGATGGGCATTATAATTCTGAACATTTTGATACCAAATTTGCTGTAGTGGGTTTTTCGGTTATGGTGCAACGACCAGAATCGTGTACGATCAGCACGACAAATATACCGTAAGCCCAAAATCCAAAATGGCCGCCATACAGGGGCGCAAAAATTCAAATGGCTTCAATTACACTAAAAGGCATTCGGCATTCCAAATTGTTCGGCATTCCAAATTGTTCGGCTGAGCACAAGGATTCCAAAAAGGTATAGTTTGCCATACTTCCGATGTTTGGTTAACGAGTTATAGGGTAAAACGTAAAAAGGTCGTTTTGACGCATTAATGCGTCTACAGTACAGCTCGAAATAGAGTGTACACTGACATTGCAATGTCATTGCAATGACATTGCAATGATATTGCAATGACATTGCACTGACATTGCACTGATGTGCGTTGATATTGTGCACTCTATTTCGAGCTGTACTGTATGTCAGGTAAAGAGTTTAACAATTCCAAGCGGCGTGTGCTGCATATGCTGCATAATGCGTAAACACCCGCTATGTATGCTGCATGAGCCCAAAATATGCTATTTCTAATCAATTGAGTATATCGTGGCTGCGTATACACATGTTGACATTTTGTTCATTCAATTATTGATCAGACTATAGTAGAGTTAAGATTAACCTATAAGCAAGTAATATATTATACAAAAATAACAAATACTACATGGTAGAGGGGAAATAGAGCAAACTATTTTCCCGAGGTACTGGCTACGGCCTATCACCCCGAACCCGAAGGGTGAGGGGTGATAGGCCCGTAGCCAGTACCGAGGGAAAATAGTGTGCCTATTGCCCCGATTATACCACAGAAGTATTTGTTTTATTACACCTCACTGCGACTCTGGGAATGAGGTTGTAGGGAAATAGTCAAAACTATTTCCCTAGGGAAATAGTACTTGTGATAGGAATGGGCCAATGAATTGCCATGATTAGTTCATGAATATTTATGAGGTGTAATAAATTATAACTATAGTTGGTTACTTAAAAATTATAAGTTCAATTTTGGTGGGGTTTAGGCCATACTGTAACATTTTTTACCTGCTCTTAAAAGATTTACAATATTAAAATCGAAACCCCCCGACATGCGACTCATTTTGCTGGATCACGTCACATATGATGGTATTCAAGACATATCACATGTATCATATGTGACCAGTCGCGTCAAAAAGGACATGTTGTCGGCAAACATAGTTTTGAGATAGAGGCCAATATATTTGGGGAATTATAAAGAAAATAATAGACAAAAGAATGCTTCTTCAAATCATATCTTGTGATTACAAAGTCTGATTACCTTCAACATGGTGTCATTTCAAAGCTTAAAATGTGCTCATCCAAGCCATACCAATAACTCAGATTTGACTCGGGCCTCCAACATGTCCATTTTGATGTGACGGGTCACATATGTGATGCGATCTGTGAAAACACGTCGGATGTCGCAAAATGTGAACTAGGGATTATGGGTAAAATGTTAAAAAAAAATTCACCTTCAAAAACTTACCAAAGTCACTTTTCTTATTAACCTTTATAATGTTATTCTATTGAACTATGTATTTTTTTGGGCCTGTTTTCATGATTTCTTGTTTTGTAGCTTTTTATGACATCACAATCATCATTCACTCTTTTTTGTAGTGATCGTAGAAAAATGATCTAAACAGTTCTGTAATCAGCACAGTTTCAGATTTCTTATGATATAAATATCTCCAATATGAAAAATCCTACCATGTGGCGAGTTTTGTTTTCACAGATCACATCACATATATAGAAGGTGAATTAGCAACAGTTTTATAAGTAATAATAAACCCTGATGATTTCCTCTGACAACAAATCTAAGGCCCCCCCAAAAAAGAGTTGACTTGCCCTTTCCGACCGACCCAAATTTTCGGAAATCTAGGGTCGCTATTTTTTTACATTTTTTTTTTCCAAAAAAAAATTGAAAGAAGCACATAACAATAAAGAAAGATGAAAACGTGTTTTTGAGTAGTATCTGCTTGTTTAAAAATCAAAAAAAAAATTAAATTAAAAAAATCATAATAAAAAAAATCTCTTTAAAACGTGTTTTTGTGCAGTCAATAAAAATCCGACCGTCCGACCCTGACTTTGACCCTGAAAGGGCAAGTCAACTTTTTTTTTAGGCCTAATGTTCAATAGGAATAGCTAGCCTCGTCTGGGTCGGGAACTGACATGAAAGTACAGAATTAATAGGAGAAATTGTGACCGTGGTAAATTCCTGAGATGTGGTGAGCAACCAAGGGTTGAAGACTAACTCATTTCACCAAAAAACATTGGAAGTACTTTTCTCTGAAATTGTGTTTTTTTCCATCAGTAGCCATACGTGTTGATGATATAGCTTTATACGCAAACAAACCCAAGTTTGATTCCAGTAGCAAGCCTGAAAAGTCAAATGCGAAAAGCGATTCTTGTTTCTTGTTTTGTTTTGCTCAAATTCATAGTGGAGATTCACTTTAAATGGTTTTATTTAGTCAAATCTGTGCATGTTTGTTACTCTTATCCTCGCTAAAATGTGATTTTCACTGCGGATTTTCACTTTCCTGTTTGCCATAGTGGTCAATCACCATCTTGAAACATGTTGGACACAATTTCGACAAAAGATGGGCCCGTAACAATCATTTTGTCTGTTTTTCTATAAAAAAATTAAATGCGCAATAATCAAGCGTCTCAGTGAAATGCACGCGCACTACTGGAAACAAACTTGGTGGTTTTTTTGGCCTTGTACGCATCATATAAACGTTGAATATGTGTGAACAAGTCTATTTCTTCTTTCATCTTTACGAAGATGTAGTATAAGGCCAAATTAAAAAATTTGTTTGTCTCAAAGCTCCCGCGCGCGTTGGTAAATTCATGCGCGTTAGATTTTCAAAAATATTGAAATTCTATTTTTTTAATCTTTTTTAATTTTATTCCTAAAAAAACCCGCAAAATATCCCCACGTTTGACACCGATTTGTTCAGATTGTGTGTTAAACATTAAATTATTTATAGATCAAGCAATTTGGGGCTCTTTCACAGAATCTCAGTTTGAAAAAAAATCTTGAAAACAAAAACAAAAACAAAAACAAAAAAAACCGCATTCCACATTAGTTTTACAACAGGAGAGGAGCTTTGAGACAAACAATTTTTTTAATTTGGCCTAATGAAAATATTATATATTTTATAGCTTTTGTAGAAGATATTTGTATAATTATATTAACATACTTATACCAATATCATGGAAACCAAAACATTGTTATCACTAACATTAAGATTTCTACCAAATAAATCGGTATAATATTAAAGAGACCTTTTTGTGTGAATACCAAGTAAATAGAGTGAAAAGTTGTAATACAAACTATTGATGTTATCTCGGGAGGGGAGTACTCAGTAGAGGTGGTACAATTACAGGGATTTGCCACTAATAGGCAAATACCAGGGGTGTGCCAGTGAGCTTGCCGATCGGGTCCACTTTTAAATGAAAATTTGGTCAGCATAGAACTGGTGGCGCTATACTGATCAGGCGTGATTGTAGCAGACGACACGACGCTGGCCACGCGTCTCTCAGACGACCCAATACAGGGTGAGTCAAAAAAAAGTTTACCCCAATTGAAAAAATTGAAACAAATATTTCTGACCACAAAATCAAGACAAACAAAACTTTAATTAATTGCGCCATTTCTTTGCTATCATCTGGAAAAAAATCACGCTATTTGATGATACCGTTAAGTAAATATGACTATTTATGTACAGGAGCTGTTTTTTCACCAAAAACACGGTTTTTAATTTCAAGCTTAACGAGCTTAATAATGTTTACAAGGATATGATGTTTAGCATTACACATCTTGTTTATTAAAAGAATTAAGTAGACAATAGACTTGTTCAAAATTGTCTCCTTAATAGATTAAAACCTGAAATATGGATTAAATCGTATCACCACTGTCAGTTAATAAATAATAATTGCAAGGATTAAATAGTCCGCAAGGGATATTCATAAACATGATAAAACTATATGAGGATATTGAATAAAAATTGTCACCAGTGACTATCTGATAATGTGAATAATAAACGATATAGTATTTTGATATTAATAAACAAATAAACATAATATTGCACTTATTTTTCGTAAATATGTCCGATTAAGTAAACATTATCCTTGAACCAATCAAAAATTGCCAATGTCCACAGTAAGACTTGTAAGTAATAGTCTATCCCTCTCTTTCTCTCTCTACATGTAAAATTTATTCCTGTTAATGAATAGAAACCCACTTGATAATCCAGCATCTTGTTTGGTCTTTCTCCTGATATTTGAGAGTGTGCTTAGGATGGTTGCACTGAGAGACAATAGACAGCTTTAAGGCCTATTTATGACACAATTACAATACTTTAATCATTTCATAACAAAGGAATTGATCCTTTCGCTGTCGGTATTGTAATTTTTTATTGGTCGTATCTTATGAAATATAATGGTCAAGATCTGGAAGCGTGTTCGGACGTTAAATTGGTCACTTTCATTCAAAACAGCGTAACATAAGTTTCCCCTCAACCAATCTAAACCAGATAAAATTCATATTAAAGCTAATTAACTTGTCTTTATACCGTAGTAAATTGTTTTGAAAACAAACGAATGCTTTTACCTAAACAAATCGCTGAAGTTGAGTAAACTTTTTTTTGACTCACCCTGTATGTCAACGGGAGTGCACTATTTTGAATTATTTTTAACAGTCATCGCCCGGTAATAACGATGACAATTCTTCTAATTATGATGAATTTGTCAAAATGATAAGATTAACATTCGCGATTACGTGTTATTCACCTTATTCATTACGTATTCAACATTTAGGTTTCGCGTGGCCACCGTCGTCTGTGTAAATCCACAACGCCCTCAAACCTATGCTGACCAAATATTACGTTAAACCTGGTTAAACACTGTTAAACGCGTTCAACGCCGGTCACCGACACATTCCGATGATTACCATAATTTATATAATTTATGCAAACGGCCCCGTTTTCACTACGTGTGTTAGTATAGGGCTTTCCTATCCCAAAATTAATAGTATCCCTGGCAATACCAAAATCAGCTATTTTGATATCAATGACCCCTCAGCCTTTTTTCATTTTAAAATTTAGTTCAGTTTGTCTGAAAATGTAGTTTCTGAAAAGTGTATTGTTGATAATGCTTAAAGAAACTGACTGAATAAAACTTGCAATCGAATCACAGGTTTGAGATATCTTAACACATTTAGACAGTACATGTTTTCTGGGTTTGAAGGTCCACTTTTATCATAAAAATTGTTCATTTTGGACAACTTTATCAACTAATTTTTTTTATAGAAAGTAATTTTAAAAGAACAAGCATACCTCATAAAATGACATGGCACTCTAAAAGTGGAAATTATATTTATATTGTTGTACATTTACAGTACATACAATTTAAAGATTGCATAAAAGCATCATAAAGTATATTTGTGTTTAATAATTATTAAGCATGTTCATTAAAATAGTGCACAGTCAGGTAATGGCATGGTGTAGAAGCTTGAATTTTGCAAATGAGGATTATGAGATTTATTCTGTGTTGTTAACAACTTAATAATGGTTAAGTACTGTGTTATATGTGTGGTGGTATGGGAAAACCCGTCGGAAGTAGCTAGTGTTAATATTGAGATATCTGGGTCATACCAAAATATTCCTAAAAAATAAGTTCCAAGTCAATTTTCCAACTTTGGTCCCAAGATAGAGATTATACCTTGAACTTTAGTCTCTAGGAGTTTTTTATGCAAAATTCCAGATGTTAAGTTTATTTTAGTACTTTTCTGAACCTGGTTTATCAAATTTTATGTGTAAAATGCTACGTAAAATGACATTGTTACCATGGTAACCACTTGTGAATTCCGACAATGCATTGCAAAGATTTTGAAAGTGAAGAACTTACAATTGTTAATAATATCACAAAAAAATAGGTTCATATCAAAAGTCCTTTTCATATGACAAGCTATTCTGTGTGACATAACAATGTAGTTTTATTATTATTAGAGCAGTTAAAAGATTTTGAATTGTCAGTTTCAATTTTTAGTGTTGCGTTTAAACTTGCAGACTTTAAAATACTATTACTGTAGTTCTAGATGGAATTTCTGAAAAATGTAAACAGTCCAATACTCAGTAGATTATAAAGCTCTCTGCCATAGAAAAAAAACACCAAGTTGCTAGAAAATGACCATGTGAAGGGTTTTCCCATGCCACCACACATATTTGTGATGGAGTATGACATTGTACTCAGTGGGATAATTTGTATACTTGGGACACTGGGACTTCTACACCATGCCACTACCCACAGCCAACAAGTCCATTGGGAATGAATTGTTAAGAAATCTACATACAAGAATTGATACTAGAATATCACATGTGTATTATGGCACAATTTATGAAGTCTGTTAATTATTATATTGCTGACTTTAGACAATCAATGTACATTATATATAAGTCTGTTATTGCTGACTTTAGACAATGTACATTATATATAAGTCTGTTATTGCTGACTTTAGACAATGTACATTATATATAAGTCTGTTATTGCTGACGTTAGACAATGTACATTATTTGACACAAATTTATAAATATAGAGATTGCACAGTCAAAAAGTGTACTGTATACAAAATCTACACAAATTGGCAAGAATAATACATGTGAAGGCA
>CM069459.1:9558868-9619010 GCA_035610835.1 Ophiura sarsii | reverse complement strand
TGAAATTGACGCGTATGAGTTAAGTCATTTAAGGATTGGTCACTCAGTACTATGGTTGCTTATACGTAAAAACATGTTATTTTTTTGCAATTTATTCTTATTGATTTAAAACAAAATGTTGAAGCACAATTACATTAGGTATATTCAATAATTTATTTGTAATCAACATTTGACAAACGGCATACAAGTGCACACAACAGTGTATTAAGGACTGCTCATTAATTACTAAGCCCTATGTATGATAACTGTGGTGGGGCTATAGGTCTATAATAATAATAATAGGCAATTAGTATGGGTCGTGTAAATATTACTATCTTCAGAAGATAGCAATTAAGGACACAATGACATGTTATGTTTTCATGGCATTACAAAATACCACTATGGGAAATAAATAAAGTCACATACAAAAGAATGCAACATGAAGACGAAGCTCTATCCATATAAGAAGATAGAAGAACGAAAAATCATTTTGAAATGACTGTTCACACGCATTTTACTACATGTGTATAAGGATTAGAAAAGTCATGCAGATTTGTTTCTGTTTTTATTTTTAAAGTTTTTTATTAGGTTAACATTATTATTAAGATATAAGTACCTCCTGAATTCAATGCATTTTATAAAACATCAGTATAACAATTAACAAACTAATCCCTGTTAGTCACAAATGAAAAAGAATTAATTCATTTACATAAATTCTTGGAAAACTGTGAACATTGTGTGCATCCTTTTGGTACCATAATAATGTAGGCTTATATGTAAGATACCGTGACCATGATTTAAGAAACAGCGTAAAATGTGGGTCTAAATTATCAATCAATTAAATTTAAAAATCAATCAATCAACCATTAAAAGCAAATTAAACCAAATAAAATACCTTCCCGAGATTCGAACCCGGGGCCACCAGAACTCAAAGCCCAATAGCTAACCGCTACACTAGACGGGCTTGATCTGTTATTGCGTGTCAATTATATACTACTTATAAAAGTCATGTATAGGAATGGTGATTCATTCTCAACGGATCACCATCACAAATCATCTGATTTTGTCATTATTATGAAATGCAGAATTGTTTTTTCAATGGATTAGTGTTTATTGAACTTATTTTAAACTTATAGGAGAGCTTTATGGGAAGAAATGAGTCGCATCATATGTATGTTTCAACAGTTCACCGTGTTGAAATAATAAATATATGACACTATAGATTTATTTTACTTCATCAGTGGTGAACCGTTCGAAAGTAGGTACTGTATGCAGTGATTCCTATTTTCTTTAAAATGGTCTATAAGACGGGTTTTGTCCACTAATCAACTATCCATGGAAAAAACAGTTCGGCATGTCGTAATAATGACACATTTCATCATTTTTCACGGTGAACCGTTGAAAATGAATCACCATTGCGCAATGACAATACACGTGCATTGATCAAGTAAAAGTCAGTTACATCATGCATACAAACCGTTTGGTGTAACGGCTCTGCCGTAAGACTTGCACGCATTCGCCCTGGGTTCGATTCCATGTCCAAACTTCTGTTTGATAAACGATCTTCATTTATTTCATTTTCTTAATATGCCTAACGATCATAATTTCCATTATTGTTTTTGATCGCCACTATCATTATTTGTTGAATGATAATAACGTTCTTAATTTTGTTAATGTTTTGCTGTATTTAACACTTTCCACTCGGCTATTATTTTTACCATACACAAAACAGATTTTTCAGAAACCTTCCCCAACTTTCAAAGTCTATCACAAGGGTTACTGAACCAATACTAGGAATGTTTGTACTTATGTTAATGCATTTGTCAAGGTGATTCCAAATATGGTGATGAAATTCAATAATCTTGACATTTTTGAAACAATTGGTGACATTTTGGAATGTCCTCTGCAGCTGCCTGCCGCGTGGAAAGTATATTAATCATGTTATTCAACAGTCATTGCTGATTTACTCGCTCTTTAAAAAGATATATAGGGGTATTATTACGGTGTACGCATGGCTTGACAACTTTGGTTTATTGTCAAAACAAAACATGCATCACACTTTTGTGATACCTTTATAAGTTCAAAAAGACTGAATTAGACACTGACACATATATTTAGGCACTTTATTATGTTCAACTTTTTTATATTTTTTGTCAACTCTGAAATAACATGTTTTTACGTATATGCTACGTTAGTATTGAGTGACCGATCCCTAAATGACTTGATGCATATGTGTCAATTTCAGGAAATATTAACACTATTCCTGTGAATAATTGGGCGAAATCTGATCACAATCCGACATTTTGTTTGAAAGAGATAGCCAAAAGACTGATTTCAGATGGTGAATTTAGCATTTCGCTCAGACAATCAAGGAAAAAAAGGTTGGCACACTTTGTCCCAATTAAGGAAAAAAGTGCCCCTCTCCCCCGAGGCAATGTTGATCCGAGCCACATGTCATCAGAAGCTTTGGCAGCTCTCTCAACATTGATTGATGGGGGGTGGGGAAGGATGAGAGAGAGGGGGAGACCTCTGCATGCTATTAAAGTGTGCTATGTCCCAAGTCGGTTCTCTGTTGTGAGCACAGGGATAGTTGTATTAAATTGTATCAAGTGTGCCAACTATTATTTTCCTTGATTGTAGGTTTTTCATATTGGAGGGGCGAGAAATAAAAATGAACCGATATGCGCGCAAATGTGTGCTTTTACACTATTTTGCCGTGAGTGAGGTACATTTTGGCCCTAAACAAGCTCCTAAAAAACTGAAATTAATTTTGGTGGCTGTTTCGTGCAAGTGTGCATAAAATGGGATTTATGATGAAAAATAGGGTTTTAAGAACTAATTTTATAGCAAGGAGAGGGAGAGCTTTGGGAGGCTTCAGAGCTGATGCACTATGCACGCTCAAAAGGGGGGACTGAAGGGCGAACAGAAGAGGGTGATGAAGGGGGTCTTCAGGGCGGCACTTACGGTCCTATACCCATTTCCATTTGTCGGTACATCATGGCTTTCGTCGGTACAACTATGTCTCCCCCCCCCCCCCCCCCCCCCCCCGTTTCAAAAAGCTGGCCATGCCACTGCATGTCACATTGCATATATGCCTTTCCCATATGGGAGTACCCTCCCATGTGAAGAATGTATGGATAATACATCCCTTCCCTTGGTGAAGAGACATACCTTGGCATCAACAATAGCCTGTCCAATCTTATTCAGGAAATCTGAGCCTGCACTGAGTCCTTCCATGTCCACCCATACAGAGATACCAGCAGCCTCTAAAGCATCTGTTTGGGGTAAAATGAATCATTAATATAAATAAATAAATGAAATGAACAAACGCCTACATGTATGTAACCTACCCCATCACAGGTCTTCCCCCTCCCCTCCAAATTGACATACAATGTATATCCACCACTGCTAGGCTGCTCGAGCAGACCTCTTCAGGTCCTCTATTAATGATGACATTTGTAATGATTTCTGGAAGTACATTTATTTGACCAAGCTCTGACAAATAGGTCCATAGAAACGTTGTCTCATTTGCTCACCCGATCTTAATAGCCGCATTTTTACACAGGATAGTGAGACCACAGTTGCGGGAAGTTGACTTTTCATTTAAGCTTAATATTCAAATACAACCGTCATTGGACAGCTGTACTTTCATTGCATATATACTTGAACTTATGTGAAAGCAAAAAAGCATATTTAAGTTATTTCGTTTCCATGGACCATGTGTTTAAAGCTGTGCAGCCACACTTTCCTTCAAATGGAACGGGAATGAAAATGTTGCCAATTGGCGATTTACGGCACTCTAAATGTTCCCTCACAGGTTCGGACTGGTCCGGTCTGTGCTGGCCGTAGTGGATTGTTCTAAGTTAAAGAATTATGTAAAACCAAGGAGTTATTATATTAACTATGATAACTCCTTGGTAAAACTATCTGTGATTGATCATTCTGATCAGTGAATCATGACGAATTTACATGGCTTATAAATAATGACGGTATTCTGGGTGGCAATTTATTTTATGAGACAAAACAGGCCTAAAGGTTTCTATGAATGATAGATTTAATAGAGTTATCGAATTCAAATGGACGCCAGATATTGTCATGAATATTTTTCAACTTTTCTGAATAAAATTAGTCAAACTTTTGCTTCAGATACCTTCCAAAGAATATCTATGAACCTTGGTTAATTCTATTTCAAAAAATACTGGCTTAAAGGTATATTATGTGATCTTTCCAGGGAACGCCCTCAACATCGAAAATAAAATAAAAGGAGATCTTCTCTGCAGATTTACATTTCTGATCATAATTAAATCGTACATACATTCCAAGTTACAGGGCGATACGATTCTTAATTACTTCAAAATCATGATTTTAGAGTGAAAATAAACTGTCGGATAACACTGACAGTTTATATTTCACTCTAAATTCACTCTAAAACCATGATTTTGAGGTAATTAGGAATCGTATCGCTCTGTAACTGGGAATGTATGTATGATTTATGATCAGAAATGTAAATCTGCAAGAAAATCTACTTTCTAAAAAAAATAATGAATAGAGGGCGCTCTCTGGAAAAGATCACATAATATGCCTTTAAATTTGGTTCGCCTTTAACCTAGGCTTTTTTAAAATTTATTCCCCCTACAGTAAAAAAATGATGCCGACGGCGACTGTCTATGGTATACTTTACATGTATGTATTTTACCCTCCTGCCGCCAACTCTAGTCAACACTCGGACACAATCATGGGCACCCACTTCTCTGCATGACCTGAGAATCTGAGGCATGATTATCTGGTCTTGGATCTCACCATGCCTACCTTTGCATTTCGTCATCTTGTCCATATTTTTATGACTATAGCTTATCATGATATCTTTAGCATGCATACTGTCCGTTCTCGCACACGATTTTCTATTCTCTTGGTCCGTCATTTTGATGCTACCGTCACCGTGACTGACACTGTCAGCTTTTTCGGCGGCCACCAATTTATTAAAATTTGAGTTGAATATCAATGGTGCGTCGTTGTCGCCACTTTTGTGTTGTTGTTGTTGAAGCTTAAGCTTATCTTTGTTTGGTGTCGTGCTCCCGTCGATAGATTCTATCAATGAATTCCTAGACTGAGAGTTCCTGCTGTTCGAACGAGATTTTAATTCAATCTGACAATCTGATCTCACAGAATGTGTATCTTGAATAAATGCTGGACTCAAAGTTGTTGGAAACTTCCTCGCTGCATCATCATCAGGTGCCTGTGAGGACGGACTTCCGGGTTGCGACCCTTTGCGGGAATTAACCAAAATATCCGATCGATCACGGGGGTGCCCAGGTTTAATGTAACCGGGGTCCTGAATCGATTCGGTGTTTGTAGTAGTAACTGTTGAAATGTTGGATGGCTTGTTGTTCAATTCATTTCCCGAAAAAATTGTTTTCTTTTTTTTACTGATACCGCATCCCATAATATTCACAAATCAAAGGCATTCTTGTCAAGTCCAGATGAATTAATTGTTAATATCCTAGCTTCGAATCACTACAAAAGCATCCCGGTAGTAGAGCATTGCCTATAGTATTTTGTTGTTCAATGGAATCCACTACACAATTCCTACTCCATTGTGTTATAAGACCATCGTACATAGCAAAACAGCTAAGAGCTACATGTATATGTTATTCTCTAATTATAATGTTTCCTTATTTGCGGCACGTACTGCATGCTGCCTGTGCGTGTGTGGTGGGGAGGCTCGTCACAATATTATATAGAGTGAGTGCTAGCCTTGATCAAACCTATTCACTCCCTGTCTCCCATGTCTCATTCTCCCGTTATCATTCAGCTATCCAAAACTGTTGCAAGACTTGTCACAAGTCTGTTATACTACCTGACCTTGCCTGTTTATTCATCTTTTAATCGATCTTTGGTCATATACTCGACTGTGTTTTCTGTTTGTCAACAATGAACATTAATTATGATTATGATCATAAACCTATACATGTATAGATTGTACTAACGGATTGGAAGCACCAAGCACGTGATGTATACACTGTACAATCTGTAGGACAAGCATAATCTGTGCTGCATGAAGGGATCTAGGTGTGATTTCGAAAGGAAAGCCTTTCTTTAAATCAATATCAAGTCATATTTTTATTTTTATTTTTATTTATTTATTTATTTATTTGATTCGGAAAACACTTTCAAAACAGCGGCACCCACTCGAGGTGAACAGAGTGGTGCATCCAAAAGAATACAAGAATAGGAGTAAAATACACAAAAATACAAGGTACAATAAAAATATGATATAGATATAGACATAAGAGATCATGTGCATGATGTGAAATTAATATTACTGGGCCTAGAACTAAAGTTGAATTTCCTCCCGATGTTAATAATGGCGTTAGAAGTGCCTAAATTAAAGGAGTCTTAAAATTGTCTCATAACCCCAAATTGCGTTACTAATGATTTAAAAAGCTTAATAACAATTAACCATAATAAACAAATCCCAGATTGAATGCAAATTATAGAAACTTTTTGTCAAAATAGTAGTTTTATGTGTATTTTATCACGTTTATTAGCAACAGCGTAGGTAGCAAGCAAATAACACTATAAACGCCAGCAATTTGGCAACCGATAGTACTATTATAGGCATTTATCTGATATCGTCATGTGTACGGGTCTCACTGTATCTTCGGTAGATAGCAATTTTTCATATATGTACTATAATTGTAGTGGACTCAAGGATAGATCCGTAAAAAAAGGGTTATTAAAAATGGAAGATCCCAAAAAGGTTCGTAAGAAGTTAGAACCTTAAATTGTTCTGCTAAGAGTAAAAGCAAGATATACCAACAGGGTGTGGGGAAACAGGTAATAACAAGGGAGAATAACGCGATAAAATAGATAAATAACAAAAAAACAAAAACAAACGGAAATGCACTGGGACAAGCAATGAAAATTGCTGTGCAATAAAACAACAAAGATATATCTGAGACTACTCAGGATATATATGGTAACAATAAAGACCGACGTTTCAAGTGGATATACCACCCTTCATCAGGGACAAAATATAAAAAACAAAAGTGTTAAGAACTATAAATAAGATAATGAACTAGACAAGTCCACCACTGTAATTATAGCACAATGCCAGTAATAGATGTTACCTACTAAGCATCCAAGTTAAATTGTTCGTTAACAACCCTAAACCCTAACCTATTACCACAACTATACACTGATGTGCTTGACTGCCCCACCAAACTATATTATAGTATGCGTTCTATATCTAGTGTGGCACCCCCGGAATTCAATCAATTACGGCAGATTTATTTTGGGGCGTAAGGTCATCACTACTGTGTAGCCAATGCACAGGTGTTGCAAGTCGCGAGTACGGACAATGTCCACACCTTATTCTCTGTACAGTGAATGACGACAAGCCTTGTATGACATGGTAAAGTAAATTCACGCCATAACAGCGATACACTTGGCTGATAACCTTTAGTTTTAGAATATTATTGTTGTTACGAAGACCCCGATCAAGATAAATACAAGTCTGTCGAATTTGGAAGCAGTGGAAGGTATGTTTTTATCTTTTTATTTATTGAGTGGGGTGCCCAGGCTGGGGTGCGAATCCCCCACCCGTAGATCATGAGATAGTTAAAAAGGGGCATTAAGAGATGTGGTGGAGGCAGCGCCCTCAATTACAAAAATGTATGATAAAACTGGGATTTGTTTATTTTTACAATTGTAATGTATGAACTTATATATGGCTCATTCCATGAAGTTGGGGCATATTATGTGACATCCAAGTGAAATTTTCAAAATGGATATTTTCCAACTCTTTCTTCTTTTTTAGGTTCTACATTTACCAAAGTCCAATGTAGAACTTTTTTTTTTAATGTAACATTTGGTGTAAAATAACCGCACATGTTCAACAGTTGGATGACATTTCCAAAAATCCTGATGCTACATGGACACCATTTCCCATTTCCATATCATTTTCTAATAAATTAGCTTAAGATGTGGGCCAAGTTTTTATACCTCAATTAACTACTTGGAACCACAAATACATGAAAAGAAACCAGATTTGTCTAGGTTGAACATAACTTAACGAACAAGACATCGTAGATTTAACTGTTTTATGTAAAAACTCATTGAAAAGTGACTCTTTATTTTGCAATTTGTATAATGAATTTAAATAAAGTACATATCAATATTTGTTTGATGTAAAGTACTCTATAAACCATGCACATTGATTACATTATAGTCATAAAGTAAGTATATGAAGTATTATTTACCTATAATGTTATAAAATGCACTACCGATGCTACATGGACACCGTGTCTTGTAACATTGTTAATAATAAGACTATTCATACTGTTACAATTATTTGAGTGTGAATGGTTTGTCTACTTGTTCATCATATCAAGTAGATACACAGAGTGAAATTGCTTGAAATTTATCTAAACACTGTTCATGTAAAATTTACCTGTGTACTTAAGTATTACGATGCTACATGGACACCGTGCCCTAAAATATTTGGAACAGCTTGAACAGGTGCATCTTTTTCAGATCAATAGAGAGGATGTACTATGATGTTAACTTTTTATGTTATAAGCACACGATAAATTAATAACATGGATTGTAAAACTACAAATTACACAAAAAGATAACCTGCCATGAAGCATAAAACATAATTACCTATGATACACATACACCATTTCTTACAATTACACAATGACAATACACCATTGATCAAAGAAACTTAAGATGTCCACTGAAACAAACTTCATGCAGTGTTGTTCTTAAAGTACCCTTTGTGATCTTAGTCTCTTTGCTTGTTTCTGATTGAATCATCCTCTATTATTGATAAAGATGATTGAAAAGTTTGATCACTTAAAAAGTCAGTTTGCAAAAAAATAATTTAATTGCCATGATGGATTTCTTTGGAAAGGTACTAGTTTTTGAAAATGATGGGTTCCATGTCTTCATCTCCATAAATTCCAAGATGATAGAACTGTCTTCTGAATTAATGTCAAGAACCTGCAAAGCAAAACAAAATAAACCCTATGGCTTAGTATCTTCATGGAACATTGTGTATTGATATTGGAGTAGATTATTTATTCATGTTGCACTTTTTGTGTTGCAGGAAAATATTTATATTAAAATCATGCTGGAGTATTTTATTTATTATTCATTTAACATGAAAAAGAATAGCAAAGGATAGAGAACTTAAATGATTTACAATTATTTGTTTTATTTATAGTAAATAAAACTAAAATAAGGGAATGTTTATTGTGAATTCAGTGAAATGCTAATGGAAATGGTGTCCATGTAGCATTGTGTATTAATATATTTCATTAGATACATCTCTCATAATATGCCTTTTTTTCTGTAAAGTGTAGTAAAATGTAGGCAATGTTTTGAATGTTTTGGGTGATGAATAATTTCGAATGGGGTAATTGTTTTAGTCTAATTAGGCAAATTTTATGAAATGCTACATGGACATGGTGTCCATGTAGCATCGTATTGGTAAGCTATATTATTAGCATTAAAAGAGCAAAAACTAATTCATTATTAACTTCAAAGTTTATTAATGATGTGATTCTACAAAAAAATTACAATTTCAACAAACTATAACGATACCCAATGCAAAATATTGCCCATGCTATGCCCGATGCTGCATGGACGCCAAATTATTATGGCGTCCGTGACTCAAAATTAATATCATAACATGAAAAGAAATTCTGATTCAGTGTTTCCCTTTCAATAAAAATGCATTAATAAATACAGACATACAAGCAACATTAAGAAATAATTACAATCGCACTTACCATTCACAAAACTATCCAATGTTTACATTTTGATGCTACATAAAAGTCCCGATGCTACAACGGGTCACCAGTGACTGAAACCTTGATAAAACTAGCCCACATGTGGCAAATTGCAAACAAACCTGATAGCTATTGACCTCTATACTTACAAAAGAAATATGGAATGTTTTATTTATCTCCAGGGGGGATTCCCACAAATTGCATAGGATGTTTATCACGATGCTACATTTTATGGTTAGGACACCATGCACACGGCACGGTATACTTTTTCATGAATATATGGAATGGTCTTCATGAAATTTATTCTCATTTGCAATAGTTTTCAATTGATAAATGCTCTTAATTTTGGAAAATATTTTAGAAATGTATGATAGAGAACTACCCCCATTCAGCAATGAAAACTCCTGATGCTACATGTGTATATTTTGTGGACACCGTGCGTAGCATCGGAAAGGCAATTTTCATGTTGCTTGGGTGAAAAATCAGTCCACCGTGACGAGGTGTTTTGGTCAGTAAACTATGAATACATGTATCTTTTATTAATCAAATCGATTTCCAAGCAATTCTATGATAGTTTTGTTTACATAAAACTCTTGTGTTTTCCATGTCACGTTTTTTAGCAAAAATGGTCTTGGACACCACCTCATTTTTTAATTTTTTTCTTCTTCAAGGTAGGGTCGATTTGTTCTTCTTCTTTTTTCATGGCTCAATACTATAACCTAGTACTGTTTTTGGACACTAAATTTTTTTGATATACACATAGAGTAAAACAGTTTATAAGCTGCCTAAAGTACCAAATTCTGCTATTTTAACAAATACCCCAACTTCATGGAATGAGCCATATACCTATTTTTAAGGATTAAGAAAAATCAGCCCTCTTTGTACAACAAAACGTTGATTCAAAAATGCTGGTAGAGCCGCAACTAGCTCGTTCACGTAGCGTACATGTTGTCGTTCCTCCAACTAGTGGAGAGTAGATCACTGATCGTATCAGAACAAGTCTGAGCCACCTCGGACTAAGCCGCAACCAGCATTTTACATGGTTAGGGGTGGTATTCCAACATATTTAAAACATTGTTTATTCAAGTTTTGCCTTCTTTTTTTTAACTAAATTTGAGTAGAAACAACAGTATTATGGCAATTTTTAATGTTCATCTTGAATTCTGAAGTAAATTAATTAAAATTAAAAAAAAATCAACATGACATTGTGTCCCTTTAACATTTGAATAGGGGTACGGAAATATATGTCTATGAAGAGTTCCAAAAGGTGCTAATTCAATATAAGTGAAATAGGAGAAAGGCAACATTTTTTTAAATGAGGATGTTGCACTTCTTTGAATTTGATATAAAGCAAGATATACTCATGAGACTCTCATTGAGAGTAATGAAATAGAGCTACTCATAGTCATATTGCGGAAACGGGAGCACATTATAGTTTAATTATACCAGGGTGTCCCAACTAATTATGACCACGATTGTAGGTTACAACCAGTAAATTCTTAAACTAAGATATTTTGTTTACATTTATTACCAGGTAATTGACCAAGCTACACATTAGTGAATGACGTTTCTGTTTGCTGCAAGTTGAGGACAACACAATCAGTCATGGCGGAAGAAGCCAATGCTATTGACGTATACATTAGCTATCACGATAAAGATGTTGAATTGATGACATATTTGTTTGGTATGTATGCATTTTAACATTTAAAGGGGAAACTTTTTTCACCCAAGTGTATTTTATGTGATTCTATCTAAATGACTAATTGGCAAGTAAATCTTTTTTGAATGTGCATGGTCAATATTGTAAACAAGGATTTTTCAACCAGGATGAGATTGTTTCGATCCAATTGTTGCCTTAATTTGACCCATTTTGACGTGTTTTGTAAGTAAGCCTATTGGAAACTGTAATTCTATGCTTTTTAGAGAGAAAAGGATGATTTTTAAACAAACTGCTTCCTTTCATCTCAGCTGACCGGACAATGTCGGATCAAATTCAGCAGTACTGCACAGTTTTAAGATGCACCACTTGGGTAAAAAATGTATAAGCACTTATTGGGGTACATGGGGGGGGGGGGGGGGGGGGGGGTGGGGGGTGATACGGAGCATAACAGTAACTTACTATGAAGCCTTGAGTAAAATTTGGCCACATTTGAAACAATCTATAAAGTAAGCTTTTAAATTTTTTCCCCTTTTTTTTCTCCATGCATTGATGATGTATGGAGTAGGTTTAAGCTTATGTTGTGTTACTAAGTTAAGTTCAAGTTGTAAAACTATTTCAAGATGTGAGGGTCACATCCATGAAGGTATTGTGTATAATGCCTGCATTCTGTAGGCAAAACCATTTAACAGGTAAGTTAAATGATAAACAAAGTCTGACCTGATTAAAGTGTACATCTGCTCTGTTATTTTGTAGATTAATTAATCAAATTTGAACATTGGTGGGGAAATTCACCAACGTTATCATTTTGGAATCTATTTTGATTTTTTTTTGTACAACAACACAGTGAATGTACCCCCTGTCAGTAAAAACACATTCAATTCAACAAGAATTTCTTTCAAAAGGATGAATGCTGTCCTGACAAGTATTTCTTTTAAAAAGGATTGTAGCTGTCCTCACAAAATGTAATATTGCTATGTTAATTTTGCTATCTTCAGTAGATAGCAGGTATCCATACATGACAATTTCCACTCATAAATAAAAATAACAACATGGAAATATCATTAAAATAATGGCAATTTCGCAATTTAGTGGTCTAAAACAGAGTTTTATATCAGTGTTTTTGTACATATCCCTATGGAGCTCTATTTAGACGTGTGAGCCCTTGGGGGTCTACTTTTCATAGGTCATCTGAGGTCAAAGGTCATCCAGAGGTCAAATCGTAAAAGTTGCCCGATTGACGTCAAACTTGGAGAAAAGAAACATAATCACCGGGTGAACATGTCTAATATAAATTAGAGGTCATCTGAGGTCAAAGGTCTCCCAGAGGTCAAATCTTAAAAGTTGCCCGATTGACGTCAGACTTGGAGAAAAGAAACATGAACACCGGGGGAACATGTCTAAAATTAATTACAGGTCATCCGAAGGTCAACATTCATTCAAGGTCAAAGGTCAACTAGGGGTTAATCGTGCAATGAACACCGGGGAACATGTCAAAAATCAATTAGAGGTCATCTGAGGTCAAAGGTCATCCAGAAGTCAAATCGTAAAAGTTACCAGATTGACGTTAAACTTGGAGAAAAGAAACATGAACACCAGGGGAACATGTCTAAAATAAATTAGAGGTCATCCGAGGTCAATGGTCATTAGAGGTCATCCAAGGTCAAAGGTCAACAAGGGGTTAAATCGTGCAATGAACACCGGGGGAACATGTCAAAAAATAATTAGAGGTCATCCAATGTCATCCGAGGTCAAAGATCATCCGAGGTCAAAGATCATCCGAAGGTTAAAGTTGCCCGATTGACGTCAACCTTGGAGAAAAGAAACACGAACACCGAGGGGAACATGACCCCTATGTGATCTTTGACCTACTTTAGTTGATCTCCCAGCCAGGGGGATTCGCAAGTCGTGACTTGCAGTATTTTTTTGTTTTGAAAACAAGATGGCTTCTTTACACAATTGCAGTTTTATTTGACTCACTCTGTATAAATAAATCTTATCCATTTTGAAAATTTTGCAGATCGTCTAGATAAGAATGACATCAAGGTGTGGTCTAGAGGTTTTGAGAAATGTGAAGGATCCAAAGGCACTGCTGTTGTCAATGCCAAGGTGAGTAAATGGTATACAGATACATATACGCAGCGATGGAAATACCCACATGATTTCCACCCGGCGTTGACTAGGAACTACACACAAAATATTTTGATGTGAATAAAAATATCATAGCCCAAAAAAATGATCAGAACATACACCTGCAATATTCTGTTAGATTTTGTCAAAAGTAGACGAGATGGAGCCTTTGATGTAATACGTCATCGGAAGGTCATGGGTTCGAGTCCCTCACTGACTCAAATCCTTGCTTTTTAAGTTGGGATATGGATCAAGACTTGTTATATTTCTTTGTGTTCTGGAATATACGGTTAGATGCTCTGCCTCACTATTATTGAATTACATTGTTTAAGTTCCCTCTTGTATTGCCTATTATGAGGTGTAACCCTACTTGTCTTCGCATGTAGTGTTTTTATGTCTTATACTAGTACTATATTGCCAAGGTAGCGTAGCGTTACGGTGGTGAGGTGAGATTAATAACAAAATATTATTTTGTGAATTATCATTACTTTCAGATGTTCCTGGTAATTATGAGTGAAGATTCCATGGGCATGAATGGTTGTGCCGATGAGGTGTGCCTTGCCTATATTTCAGACAAACCAATATTGCCTATTGCCGTCAAGCAATATGAAGAATTGAAAAATCATCTCAGTTTCTCGATGTAAGTTAATTAGAAATGTTCCCGATGTCTTAAAGTTACTACCTTTGAAAAACTTGAGCATGCCCAGTGGGCATTTTTTTTAAATGACGTTGTATCGATGTTGTACCAACGTAAGTAAAAAGAAGAAGTTAGAAGAGACAGAAAGTGTTGCGACTTCCCACGGCACTTCCGTTCACTTTTTTGCTGTGTTCTTTTCATGGTCCCTCGATTTTTAAAGATGGCGGCCAAATAGAGAGACGGATCAAGATCATTCTAGGATCAAGGGTGCAGGGTACAGCACAAGGAACACTTTGCCATCACCATCTGTTACTCCCTATAATCTGCTGCATCACATACTGATATATTTGACGCAATACTTTTCTCAATAGGGTATGAAGAGAACACTTGAAGGTTTTATTTTGGTCAAATTTGAATGCCAATCTTGTAGTTTACATTGCAAAAATCATTTGAAATAGTCATCAGGGCTATTTTACCAAGAAACAATCATATTGTTTTCACTGCTGTGTATTATCTGTGTGCCTTACCACAAATTAAACAAATGTATCAACCCCAAAAACCTATGAATAGACACACAAATACAATAATGTTAAATCTGAAGGAAGTGATAGCCGAGAATATAAATTAGCAGCCATTTTGAATTTCTCAAAACCCTCAAGGGTGAGCAAATGTTACCCGGCAGATTCTGATAAAGTTTACCCTCATCAAAGATCAATCCAAAATACAACTTTTTTATGTGTAGCAATGTACCTTTTTTTTTGTAGCAATGTACCTTTTTTTTACTAATGTACCTTTTTTGTGAAAATGCCCCCCTCCCCCACTCCTATTTTCCGAAAACTCCCCCCCCCCCCTTTTCCCATTGTGTAAAGCATTTTTTCGGGCCGTTTTAGACTAAAATATGTCCTAAAAATCCTGCTTACGGGCCTGACTATCAGACTTATTGAATTTCCCTTTTTATACATTTCAGGAAACTAATCCTCGGTAAGATCAACTGGTCTTTCTTTACATGTGAGAAAGACTGCAAAATGAACTTCCCCAATCTGTTGTCCACCCTAACGGAAACCACACAGAGTCTAGAAGAAGGAGAGCATATAGGGACAAGTGACTCTATCAATGATGCATTGGAGAAGCCTGAGGAAGAGTCTAATAGGAGGATCTTTAAGGTATGGATGAGAGGGGTGATAGTAGAGGAGGACATGGACTTGTTGAGGAGGGTGACAGAATGGGAGATACGGGAGAGCATTTAGGTACCAATTATGTATTGGAAAAGTCTAGTAGGAGGTATGGGAGAGGGAGGGGAATGAAAGGGGTGGGAGAGGGAGGGGGGGGGGAGATAGTCAAAAGCACACATGTCGACACCTATGATTTCATCTATTATGTATTGGAAAGCCTGAGGAAGAGTTTAGAAGGTGGATATTTAAGGTATGGGAGAGGAGAGGAGATGATGCATAGGTGGCGGAGGAGCAACCATTAATGGAACCACACAGAGCTTGGATGAGAGCATATAGGGACCAGTGTCCCCATCAATGATGTATTGGACAAACCAGAGATAAGGGGACGAAAAAGCCCAACCCTATTCTAGGGGCAAACGGACCTCTCAGGTAGTGTCGGTTGGTGAACTTCCCCTCAAAATAAAATGTTGGACAATTTTGAGCAATTTTCGAGAAACAAATTCAAAAACGTTTAAAAATTGAGTTGGTCAAGCCTAGAGAACAGTTTTTTCCCATGCCGCCTATTAAAGAGTCTAGTATGAGATATTCAAGGTAGGTTTTGGGGAAGGAAGGGACCGAGGGAATGGACAATGATTTGTTCATATCCTTGTCGTAAGGCATCCTTCGACGTTGTCATATAAAAGTTGACATTGCTTCCAGTGGCGGATCCAGGATTAAAATTTACGGGGGGCTGACAAAAAAAAAAATCGTAAAAGGGCCCCAATTTTTTTTTGCCGTCAGCTCGTGAAATTCAGCTAAGTGGGGGGGGGGGGGGGGGGGGGGGGGGGGTAGCGATGTGGTTGTCCCAAAACCGGCAAAAAAAATCGCACGGTACAAGTGGCAAATGTACCGACGGAACCTACCTATAGTCTCTGAAAAAGGTAAAGTGGTACACAAAAAAGGTATATTGTCAAATTTTACGGGGGCGCGTACACAAAAAAAGGTATAATGTAAAATTTTACGGGGGGCGCCCGCCCCCAAAGCCCCCCCCCTGTATCCGCCACTGGCTTCAACTTGCAACTGTAGACGTCACAATTATCTCAACAGGAGATTGAACAGGCTGTAATTGACCATGGATATACCAACCCATTACTGATTCATTCAGTATTATGATGTATTTTGGTAAGGCCAAACAAAAAAATAGGTTTGTCTCAAAGCTTGCGCGCGCATTGGTTTTGAAATGCCAAAATACCGCGTCTGAAATGCAGGAAATTGTAAAATCATTTTTTATTTTCCCTACAAATTTTTATTTCAAGTTTTTATCAAAATATCGGCAGATTTTCCTTTTCTCAAACTTTTACATAACTCAGTTCTTCAAAAAACGCTACAAAATTGTTCTTTACACAACTACATCACAATATTCATTTCAAATAGAAAAAACAATATCAGAAAGTGTCAACGGTTGCAAATAGTAAGAGTACACAAATAAAAAAATTGTAAAAAGAAAAAGAAAAAAGGAAGACAAAAAACCGCGCGCGTCGCCCGATTTTGAAGCCTTCGCAAGCTTTGAGACAATTTGTTTTTGTTTTTTTGCCTAATATGAATACATTTTATGTCTATTTTGCTCCTTTTTATTAATGTTATAGAAATGGAGGAAAAATACCAGAAAATACAAGCGAAAGACGGACAAAGACTTCTGGGATTCCCAGTTTGGTTCCAAAAAAGATAAGGAGGTATCTTGGATCGAGTTCCGCAAAACTTTCCGGGCCGTGTACGACGAACACTTGAAGAAGAAGTTCACTGAGGAGAAGATAAGCTGGCTTATGAATGTTGTGTACGGGGATATCTTTAGGCTTAATAAGACGATTTCTAAGAAGATGTATGAGAACTTTGCCGGTGAGTATTGTGAAAGATGTGATTAGGCCTGTAATGTCCAGTCTGCCAAACTATGTGCTGCTATTTTCTGGTTACTGTAAAAGTAAATATTTTCGCGATAAGATATTTTCACGGAAATGGTCATAACAGGCATTTCGCAATTTTTTATTTTCGTGATTTTCAACATTTGTGAACAAAAGTCAATGGAAGTCAATAATTTTCGCGAGTTTATATTTTCGCGGATGAGGATTGATTCGCGAAATTCGCAAAAATAAAAACCTCGCGAAAATTTCTACTTTTACAGTACATTAAATACAGCTTGTAATGAAGTATTTTTTAGCCTTAGTATTATTGTCAAGCTAATTTTAATTTGACTCTTGAAAATATTAAAGAGAAAATCACTGAAATATTGTAAAATAATTTCTCAAAAATATCCCAAATTCATTTAAACATACAAATATATAAGGCCAAAAAAACCAAACAAGTTTGTTTCCAGTAGCAAGCCTGAAAATTCAAATGCGAAATGCGTTTATTTATTTTTATTTTTTTGCTCAAATTCATAGTGGAGATTCACTTGAAATGGTTTTATTAAGGCAAATCTGTGCTTATTGTTACTCTTATGCTCGCTAAAATGTTATATTCGCCGCAGATTTTCACTTTCCTGTTTGCCGTATGTGGCCAATCGCCTTCTTGAAACATGTTGGACAAAATTTTGACAAAAGATAGTCCTAACAATATTTTCCCCGTTTTTTCTATAAAACCCCCCCCCCCCAAATGCGCAAGAATCAAGCGTCTCAGAGAAATGTGCGCGCACTACTGGAAACAAACTTGTTTTTGTTTTTTTGGCCTTAGCATTTTTCATTCATTTTATAAACCTAGAATACCAAAAAGCTAACACATTAGTAATAATGACCACGATTGTAGTGTACATGTTATTTTTTGCTGAAAGTGATGAAAAAAAGCCTCCAAAACACTCCACAGTTAAAGGTGTATGTTCCGATCACTTTTTTTGGGCTATGAATTTTTTTCACATTAAGATATTTTGATATCAGAAGAATCCCCATATTTTTCTCATTATGTCGGTAAAATCTTAGGGGCCAGAAATGTTCCATTTAGAAATTATAGACTAAAATGTGGTGAATTACTGAAAAAGGTGGTTAACCACCAGTCAGTTTGTGTACTACTCAATGGGCAAATTGTTTGTGACCTTGTGCTTCTAAAATTGAACCATTGCAATTATGCAACTCAAACTTTGGAATGCGACAATTTTAAGGATGACCTTTCATGTAAAATAGAAAACATCAAGTTGAAAATCTGGCCAGAAATCGGAACATCTACCTTATAATACTGGTTGAAAATGATTCCTTTTTGATATTCAATTATCTTGTGTTATTTTTCCAGGTAACACAAAGGACAGTGATCCAGATAGTTTCTATTACAGATTGTTGGAGTATTCGCGTGGCAAGGTGGCCATGAGGGGGGTGTTTAACATGGAGAGTACCATAAGACTTGATGCTGTGCGCAGTCTCGGTATGTATTTTTGATTCTTCTAT
The DNA here is from genome assembly GCA_035610835.1 of Ophiura sarsii. Lineage (NCBI taxonomy): Eukaryota > Metazoa > Echinodermata > Ophiuroidea > Amphilepidida > Ophiuridae > Ophiura > Ophiura sarsii. The sequence goes on along the minus strand of CM069459.1, from coordinate 9,600,231 downwards.
TGACGTCACAATTATGTTTAATAGAGTCCAGGAAGGAATATAAAGATTTGATTAAAACGTTATATTACAATTTAGTAGGCATGAATACTGCAATTTCATTGGTTAGTAGCTTTTGGATATTCGTATCACTTGGTTAAAATCCAGCTGAGAGAGATTCAACATTTTGTATATCTTGTATCCTGTATGGTGCATCTCTTGACACTCAGTGTGTAGTGCATAGTTCCCCAGATTGCAAACATAATTGCCCAGTATTATGGGGGGGGGGGGGGGGGCGGTAGTCGAATGAGGGTAGGGGTGTGTGACTGGGCAGTCTGAAAACAGGGGCTTACCGAACTGACACAACCTGAATAGGGGGTCTTATGGAACTGATGGTATCTTTGAAATGGGGGGTCTTGGCGAACTGCCGAAGGAAACATATTTGGGGGTCTTAGTGGAACTAATGGCCTTAGAACTTAGAAAATCCTCGTGTGTATTAGCTTTCGCAAGCAGACCATCTCGAGACTCAAAAACGATATGCTTAGAGAACTGGTTTACAGGATTTCTGGGGATGACAACGCCCGAACAGGAGAGTTTGGATTGTATAGCTTGTGGAATGACTTGTCAGTGAAATGAGATGCTTATGAACGGCTGACAGGCCGTGAAAAGGGGGTCTTGGTCCCCGCACATACTCGTATGGCCAATATAGTGAGTACGCCCCCCACCGGGATCGTCCACCCTGAGGCCACAGTCATGTGGGTATTTTCATTACTGCCTGTTATGTATATATACAAAAAAGGTTATGCCCCCCTGATCACAGGCATGTCCCCCTCATGCCCCCCCCCCCAAAAAAAAAAAAAATTAAGGACACTGCATTACTTGCAATTTAAGAACATTTCAAGACTACCACAAGTTATTATTTGCCATGTCTATGAAACAGAGTTTGACTTTTTGTAACTTTCATTTATTATTTCTGTAGGTCGTTTCAAGACAGCGTCCGTGGTTGCCTCATTGATAGATTTACTGAATGATAATGATCCAAATATGAGGGCCATAGCAGCTATTGCTCTGGGCAAAACAGGTACGTACCGTATAATTGTTTTAACTTATTTTTAACTACCCATTGTTTTTCTCATCACCCTGAAAGTGCTAAGGATTAATATGTACTCTCAAACTATCAATTACGTTAAGGTACATTTTTTTGGATGAAATCTGTCTTAAATTATTATATTATGTCATGACTATCTTACTTTGTGACCTGCTTTTACAAAACCAAGCTTATTTTCCAAACTTGATTATTTTAACCGATAAAAGCATATATATTTTCATGATTATGTATTTGATGATAATGTGTGTGTGTGGAGGGAGATCCCTGTAGAGCACAGTATTTGGGTGGGCATAACATTGTTATAGCTTGACATTTTTGGGAAATAATACTCATCTTTATATGTCTAGTTTATTGTTAGTATGACAATTTTGCCCTGACAAATATGGCTAGTACAAAAAGAAAAGAAAAAGAGATTGACCTAATTTGTGACTCAGACCAATGATCATGAGATCTGGAAAGCAATTGTTTTTCGGGCAATTGCAATTTAGCTGTGTAGCATAAACAACAAAATGCTAACAATATGTGACACTGCATGTCAAAACCAGGCGGAATTGGGCAGAGTTATGTATGGAGAAAAATGCCAAAATGTTTTGGGGGTTAATATTTTTGTCAATTTTTAGATTCTCATGATTTCAAAATGCTAGTCATGTCAAAAAATAGCTGTACAAATTTCAAACTGAAATTTCAGCGGGAAATAATATTTTTAATTGTTTATTCTTATTTATTTATTTATTATTTACCTTGTTTCATGCAAATTTTAATGGACGTTTTCTATTTTTTAACATTTCAGGTTGTCCAAATTCAAAATGTTACAACTCGAGTTAAGAATGTCCGATTTCAATAATACAAGTGGTGTTGTAAAGTGCAAATCCTTTATTTTTATAATACATCAATAACTCCTGCCCAATTGTGCATGGTTTTGACATGCGGTGTCACATATTTGCCCGTTTTAAAATAAGTTAAAAAATGTATGCTAAAAAAAAAAAATCCTTAAAAAGAGAAATATCCTTAAAAAAAGACACTTATTATGCATTAACATTGACAATAATATGTTGTTTACATTTACTTTATTGTTTGTGGTCCCTATCATACAGGCATCAAGAATAAACGAGTAATCACTCGTATGCTAAAGATGTTAGAGGATGAGGACAGACTGGTGAGAGAGGCAGCGTGCATCTCATTAGGGCATATGCAATCAGAGGTGGCAGTTCCTTATCTGGTGGAAGTCTGGTAAGATTATCAATTTGCCGGAATAAGAAGAGGTTGACGGCAAAAATATGTTGGGAATTACCTTTTCTTAAAACTTGGTCTAATGTCATGTCTCATGTTATTGTGTTGTGTGTATTGTAAAAGCTAGTAGTTAAAGAGGGTGGGGACTCATGGAAGTTTTTGATTTGATTTTTTGAATTTTGTGAGTGCTGTAATTATTGAACTATTAATTAATCAAATGCATATAAAAGTATACATTTATGGAAAGGAAATGGATCAGATAATCTAAATTTGGCATCAATTTTGACAAATAATGTTGATTCTTTTTTTGAAAAAAAATCATAAAATTCACTTTTTTGACCCATATTTTTTGGACAAAGCTAACAAATAATTTTAGCAAAAAATGCCCAAATCACTTGATTATGATGCAAAGACACTACTAGTAACTTATGGACGAATTTTTTTTAAACCTAATCTAAAAAGTGAGAAAAAAATGGAAACTTTTTTTGGGGCACTTTTTAGGGTTAGGGTTTGACACTTTTTAGTACTCAATACTTGTTATATACATTTGATAATTACAGTTCAATAATAACTTTTATAAGTTCAATAATTACAGCACTCACAAAATTCAAAAAAGCGACTTCCTTCCTTAGGGCACCTATCAACAGGCCTGGAAAAAATGTTAATTTCCTGGCAAGCTAACCCAAATTTCCCTCTAAAATGGAAAATTTTCCACCATTTCTGATGTATTTCTTTATATGGAAGAGCAAAATTTCCCTCCAAAAGCCCAAATATCCCTCCAAATGCCCAAATTTCCCTCCAAATGCCCAAATTTCCCGGCAAGGAGCTTCCCAATTTGCCCATTTTTTCCAGGCTTGCCTATCAAGACTTCAGGACACCAGGGTTTGAGTCCCCACAGGTGAATATGTCCCTCATTGTGTCTCGTTTACTCATGTTGGGTCACAAATTGTTTTTAAACTCATTATTTTGTAATTGTACAAATTGTTATTCTTGCATATTTTTACTACCTTTACACAGGCGTAAGGAAATCATCTCTCACGTACGGAATGCAGCAGAAGTTGCCTTAGGTCTGATCGATTCGGACAAATCCAGAGAAGCGTTACGAGTCACCAAAGTGCTCTCGACAGAAATGCGAGATCTGAAAGACTCTGTGTAATCAAGTGCGTAAACCAGGTAATATGACATAGGTGTGACCCACTCCATCAACATACACAAGGTTTCTATGCAAATACAAGGAGGAGGAGAATAGCAAAATATGAACTTTAACTGTTTAGGCTATATTAAAAAAATCTTTTGTCTCAGAGCTCCCGCGCACGTTAGTTAATTGGTGCGCATTAGGAAGAAAAAAAATCCCAAAGTTTCACCGATTTTTCAGATTTTCATTGATTATCATTTTAAATACAAAAGGTCACTTTTACAAGGATTTCAATATTTTATATGTAAACCCCCCCCCCCCCCCCGCATTCCGCATTCCGCATTAGGTTTTGAAAAACTGAAGAGCTTTGAGACAAAAGATTTTTTGAATAAAGCCTTACAGACCAAGGCTGTACTTAATATTGATATACCTTTGTACTGTGATGTCAGAGCATATAGTACCTTACAGGGTTAGTACAGGTCATGGAAAACCTGGAAAGTCATTGATTTTTGCATGGCATGTTCCAGGCGTTGAAAGTTATGGAAAAAAGTCTTCACCTTTAAAGGTCTTGGAAAGTCATTGCATTTGCAAAATTTGAAAACAAATATAGAGATTGAACTGAGATTTAAACAAAATTCACAAGTGAGTATTAGATGGATGGAAAAGTCATGGAAAAGTTGTCGAATACTTGGTGTAAATTTCATGAAAAGTCGTGGAATTGTGTAAGTAAAAAAGTGTACTAACCCTGCCTTATTACCATGCACTTACTTGTAATATACTACCATATCTACATTTGACGCGATAAGGCCTAAAAAAAGAGAGTTTGATTGGCCTTACCCGACAGACCCTAAATACATCTCATGGAATAAACCTCAAATACAAGATATAACATTTACTTAATTTATTGCAATTATATTCTATGAATAGAACTAATTAATTAATTAATGTAAAAGTAGTGTTTACCAAAGAATATTTAAATGTAATGTATATAAACTATAGTTTACTATAGTTTACTATCATAGTCTTATCAATAATTGGTACAAACAGTTGTGTGAAATTCCAAGCGGCGTGTGCTGCATATGCTGTATAATGCGTACACACTCGCTATGTATGCCCAAAATATGCACAAGCCCGCACGGCGCTAGTTCTTATTAATTGCGTATCTCGTGGCTGCGTATACACTTGTGGACATTTTGTTCATTCAATAATTGATCAGACTATAAGATTAACCTATTAGCAAGGGACATATATTATAAATATAGTTTAATCAGTTCCAAATTGGTGAGAATTGTGAGGCTTGTATTTGTCCGTGCGCAAAATGAACCCATGTCATTGCACATATTTATTGGTGAAAGTGTGCGTTTGTGCATCATAACACTAGAAGCCTATCGCGTCTCAACAATTTCAAATGCGTCTCAACAAATTGTTGAGACGCGATAGGCTTCTAGTGTAAGCAGGTATTAGCAATGGGTTGGGCAAATAGGTATTCCATTTGTGCCCACAGATAAATATTAGCTTCTTAATTTTTGCTAATTTGTAACTAATCAAACTATAGTTAAGTGAGTTGGTGCTGGTATGAGTTATATCTGTTTGATGATTATGTATTAGGCCAAACAAAGAAGAAGGTCTGTCTCATTGGTATGTGAAATGAGCTACGGCGCGTAGGTCTATGCACTGGGGGGCTAAATTTTTTTTGGGGGGGGGGATTTTTTTTTTTTTTGGATTAAAAAAAAAAAATGCATACCTCATAATAGCCTATTTTCTAAAAAAAGAATCAAAAATAAATAAATTGCACAGCACTTAGCTTTTTTGCACATTGTTTCTGAGACAGACTTTCTTCTTTGATTGGACATCAACCAAATCAAGATATATAATCATTAACTATATTAGGTTGGCCCGGATCGATGTATCGATGTTACATGTCATTTGCTAATGTAAACAACAGTCACTTACACTGCCTCACGTGATTACTATCTAAGATCTTGTGTATTGAGTAGAGTGTCAAAACTGATGTGTTAAAACATTTTGCTTTGATGTCAATGGCAAATGACAAAAATACCCAGATGACCAGGACGACCTATAGTCTTTATCTATCAAGAGATTGTGACGTAACTGTGTCATTTACTAATTGCAGCACTTAACATGCGCGCCTACTCAATGCGCTGGCGTATACACACATAGAAAGACGGAAGATACATGTGCGTAAATGCTGAGTTAAGCCACTGTCCAGAGGAAGGCAAATAGAGTATAGATATATTGCCTACCACCTCCTAAATAAAGCCTAATACTAGCAGTATTAGATAATTCTTATGCATAACATTCCACTTTTCATGTTAATACTTATCAGTTCTATCATTAAGACATTCATGTAAACATACAAAAACTACACAGTGAATATACTATTAAGATTATAGTCTTATGAATCTTTTTTTATTTGTGTACCTGATATAGAAACCTTTTACAGCGCTTTGAACCCTTTGGAAAAGGCGCTATATAAATACTGATTATTATTATTATTATTATTATTATTACACTCACACACATGTATGTTTATAAATTATATATACCATGTCTTTGGTCTTTCTATGGTCACAGGAATAGCTATTGTACAGAGTGGTTCAAAAAAGGTGGTCCAAAAAAAGGTTTACACTTTTTAAGATGCATATTTCTTGAAATGGACGTTACGAGACATCTATTAATTGTTTTAAAATTATCTTAAGGGGGGACTTAAGGAAGTTTTTGATTTGATTTTTTAAATTTTGTGAGTGCTGTAATTATTGAACTATTAATCAAATGTATATAAAAGTATACATTTTTGGAAAGGAAATGGATCAGAGAATCCAAATTTGGCATCAATTTTGACCAAAAAAGTAGATTTTTTGAGAAAATCACAAAATTCACTTTTTTGACCCAATTTTTGTTGAACAAAGCTAACAACAAATAATTTTAAGTAAAAAATGGCCAAATCACTTTATAATGATGTTAAGACACTAATGAAGGGACGATTTTTTTTTTTTAAAACCTAATCTAATATTTTTGAAAATGTTGACCAAAAAGTGCCAAAAAACGTGAAAAATGGATTTTTAATATTTTTTTACACTTTTTTGTCAAAATTTCAAAAAATATTGGATTAGATTTAAAATTTAAAAAATCGTCCCTCCAGTAGTGTCTTAACATCATCATCAAGTGATTTGGGCATTTTTAACTCAAAATTATGTTTATTAGCTTTGTTCAAAAAAATTGGGTCAAAAAAGTTGTTTGTGATTTTCTCAAAAAATCAACATTTTTGGTCAAAATTGATGCCAAATTTGGATTCTCTGATCCATTTCCTTTCCAAAAAGGTATACTTTTATACACATTTGAGTCATGGTTCAATAATTACAGCACTCACAACATTCAACAAAAAACTTCCTTAAGTCCCCCCTTAAACGCTATTATCTTAGTGATTTATGGTGATAAAGAAATGGCGACGGTTTAAAGAATAATGGTCAAAAACCAGTTTGTCCACGTGTTACGCAAGTCTATGGGATATTGTCAACTTTTTTGAGGAGTTTATATGGAAACATCCATGACTGCCATAGACTTACGTGTGGACAAACTTTAAAAATTTGACAAGTTTTCTTTAAATTGACGCTATTTCTTAATTTGAGCTTTAATTTCAACGCTGTTTTCACCATATACCAACAAGATATTTTAGTTTAGGAATATCTTAAAATAATTTAAACATGTTTCCTCAATTTTGATAAATTTGCCTCTAAAAAAGTGTAAACCATTTTTTTGGACCACTCTGTAGTGCTGTAGTGGGACAAATGAGCAGTGAGTGACATACTGTATGTAGAACCAAAATGGACTATATTCTTGAAAAACTTCATCATAAACTGTTTGATGACATTCTTCATATCACTGCTTCACTGTAACTATGGCCAAGAAGAAGAAAAAATGTCTCGCATACCCCACACGCATAAGTATGTGGAATCACTTTTGCCACATAGCCCTACTCACAGGCTGAAAAAGTAAGCAATACGGAAAGCTCCTTGCAGGGAAATTTGAGCATTTGGAGGGAAATTTTGGCATTTGGAGGGAAATGTTACTCATTCATTAAGAAATGCATTCCATTTTGGAGGGAAATTTGGAATCGCTTACCGGGAAAAAAACGTTTTTTCAGGCCATGGCCCTACTCGATGAGCCTTATTTTGGGTTTCTTTTTTTAGTTGTCCAAGAAAGAACAAAATGGCTTCGAAAGGGGGAAACAAAAAAGTGGGCCAAACAGCATAGCTATTTTCCAAAATGTATGTGAGACAGACCTTTTTTGTTGTTGGCCTAAGTAACCAACTTCACACGTTGTAAATAGCAGATCAGCATGTACTCCACAACATGTGTTGAGAATTGTACAAATTATTGAATATGCCCTGGTATAAGGGGAATATTGATTTTGAGTTATAATGTAAAAAAAGTGACAAATTCTTATGTTTTACTTAGTTTTCTCAGTTGGTAACTTGTTTGTACATAAAAACTATAAGTTCAATTTTGGTGGGGTTTAGGCCATACTCTGGGGTTTAGGCCATTTTCTACATGCTCTAAAAGATTAACAAATATCAAAATCGAAACTCCCGACACGCGACTCATTTTGCTGGATCACGTCACATATGATGGTATTCAAGACATATCACATGTATTTTTTTAATTTTTAATTTATTTATTTATTCGGAAAACGCTTTCAAAACAGCGGCACCCACCAACAGATGGTGGTGCATCCAACAAATATAACAAAGTAAGATACATCAAAAGATAGGAAAAAAACAGTAATACAAACAAGAGAGATAAGATATCATGCACTCATGAAATCATGAAAATTATATAAATTATATACATGGAGATGGGCTCATTGAGTCCTGACACGTGGAGCGTGATATATTGATTAATGATCATTATTACTTAATAACACTGTCCTACATGACCATGCACGTTTTAAGTATGACTTACAAAAGACATCAAAATGTCTATCGAGTAATGCATTGTATGAATAGTTATTTACCAACGGGGTGATAGACAAACAATTACTACCTAAGATTGTATCATATGTGATGCGATCTGTGAAAACACGTCGGATGTCGCAAAATGTGAACTAGGGATTATGGGTTAAATGTAAAAAAAAATTCACCTTCAAAAACTTACTTAAGTCACTTTTCTTATTAACCTTTATAATGTTATTCTATTGAACTATGTATTTTTTTTGGCCTGTTTTCATGATTTCTTGTTTTGTAGCTTTTTATGACATCACAATCATCCATCATTTTTTATTTATGCTTTCTTTATTGAGGGTAATATGCTTCGGTGACTTGCACTGCTTTCCAAGCAGGCCCTCATTTCGATACATCATAAGTATACAAATAACAAATGTTACAGTGTTTAAATATAATACAAATTATAATACAAATTATGATACAGTGGAAATATAGGATTTGAATTGACCGAGTGACAAATTTTCTAAATCAATACGAATAGATGGTGATAAATTGTTCCACAGATGGCTAGATCTGAAAAGAAAAGTGCGCATACCAGAATTTGAGTTGATTTTAGGAATGATTAAAGTATTACTTGAATGATTCCTGGTAGTATGATTGTGATAGTTATGCACAAATTCAAAGTTGGCTGATAAATAGGTTGGACTTATATCTTTTAAACATTTGAATAAGATAATAAGTATTTGAATTTTCCACCTATCACTTAGTTTTGTCCAATGAAGTAAGTTCATCATATCATTTATTGGTGTTCTGATATCAGCAGATAATATTGTTCTGGCTAAACGGTTGTGTAAGACTTGAAGTCTTGCTTGATATGTATTTGAACAGTTGGACCATACTGGGCTGGCATAATCAAAATGAGGAATCACAAGAGCATTGGATAACATCACAAGAGTTGGATGTGGAAGAAAATGTTTTACACAACGAATAACACAGATTCTCTTGGAAACATTATTTGCTAAGTAATCTATATGTGATAACCAAGACATGGTACTATCAAATTTGACACCGAGATATTTAAATTCTCTAACCATTTCAATCATACTATCGTTATATGTGAGTGAGATATCATTAAACCTATCTAACATCTGTCTGGTACCAAATAGCATAACTTTAGTCTTATTGATATTCAATGTAAGTTTGTTTGCCTTCAACCAATTAGCAACTAGATCTAGGTTTGATGTCAAAGAATTCACTCAACACTTTTTTGTAGTGATCATAGAAACATGATCTAAACAGTTCTGTAATCAGCACAGTTTCAGCTTTCTTATGATATAAATATCTCCAATATGAAAAATCCTACCATGTGGCGAGTTTTCACAGATCACATCACATATGTGACGCGATCAAGAGGAATGAGTCGGATGTCGACCCTGGTCGAAAATGAGTTTTTAATACAGTTTTAAAGAAGACACCTAGAGCTTTCAGAAACTGAAAACCCCATGTCGATACAACGTTTTGTTCCAAAGTTATGTCAAATTGTATACATGAATTTCCATCAAAACTTATGTAAGCCGCCATTTTGAATTGGCCATATCTCAATTTGGGATTCCCCGACATCCGACTCATTCCTCTTGATCGCGTCACATATATAGAAGGTGTATTAGCAACAGTTTTATAAGTAATAATAAACCCTGATGATTTCCTCTGACAACAAATCTAAAGTTCCATAGCGATAGCTAGCCTCGTCTGGGTCGGGAACTGAAACTGACATGGAAGTACAGAATTAAAGGCATATTATGTGATCTTTTCCAGAGAGCGCCCTCTATTCATTATTTTTTTTAGAAAGTAGATTTTCTTGCAGATTTACATTTCTGATCATAAATCATACATACATTCCAAGTTACAGAGCGATACGATTCCTAATTACCTCAAAATCATGGTTTTAGAGTGAATTTAGAGTGAAAATAATAAATATTTTCACTCTAAAATCATGATTTTGAAGTAATTAAGAATCGTATCGCCCTGTAACTTGGAATGTATGTACGATTTATGATCAGAAATGTAAATCTGCAAGAAAATCTTCTTTCAATTTTTTTTTTCGATGTTGAGGGCGTTCCCTGGAAAGATCACATAATATACCTTTAATAGGAGAAATTGTGATCGTGGTAAATTCCTGAGATGTGGTGAGCAACCAAGGGTTAAAGACTAACTCATTTCACTATGAAAGTACTTTTCCCATCAGTAGCCATATGTGTTGATAATATAGCTTATACATGTACGCAAACAAACCCAAGTTTGTTTCCAGTAGCAATCCTGAAAAGTCAAATGCGAAAAGCGATTTTTCTTTTGTTTTGCTCGAATTCATAGTGGAGATTCACTTTAAATGGTTTTATTTAGTCAAATCTGTGCATGTTTGTTACTCTTATCCTCGCTAAAATGTGATTTTCACTGCGAATTTTCACTTTCCTGTTTGCCATAGTGGTCAATCGCCATCTTGAAACATGTGGACACAATTTCGACAAAAGATGGCGCAGTAACAATCATTATTTCTTTTTTTCTATAAAAAAAATTAAATGTGCAAGAATCAAGCATTTCAGTGAAATGCACGCGCACTACTGGAAACAAACTTGGTGGATTTTTTGGCCTTGTACGCATAATATAAATGTTGAATATATGTGAACAAGTCTATCTCTTCTTTCATCTTTATGAAGATGTAGTAAAATGAAAATATTATATATTTTATAGCTTTTGTAGAAGATAATATTTATATAATTATATTAACATACTTATACCAATATCATGGAAACCAAAACATAGTTATCACTAACGTTAAGATTTCTTCCAAATAAATCGGTATAATATTAAACAGACCTTTTTGTGTGAATACCAAGTAAATAGAGTGAAAAGTTGTAATACAAACTATTGATGTTATCTCGGGAGGGGGGGGGGGGGGGGGGGGGGGGAGTACTCAGTAGAGGTGGTACAGTTACAGGGATTTGCCACTAATAGGCAATACCAAAATCAGATATTTTGATATCAATCATTTGCCTTTTTTCATTTTGAAATTTAGTTCAATTTGTATGAAATTGTTGTTTCTGAACAGTGTATTGTTGATAATGCTCAAAGACACTGACTGAATAAACTTGCAATCCAATCACAGGTTTGAGATATCTTAACACATTTAGACAGTACATGTTTTCTGGGTTTGAAGGTCCACTTTTATCATCAAAATTGTCCATTTGGACAATTTTATCAACTAAACATTTTATAGAAAGCTATTTTTAAAAGAACAAGCATACCTCATAAAATGACACGGCACTCTTAAAGGTATATGTTCCGATCACTTTTTTGGGGCTATTATTATTTTTTCACATCAAGATATTTTGATATCAGAAGAATCCCCATATTTTTCTCATTATGTCTGTAAAATCTTAGGGGCCAGAAATGTTCCATTTAGAAATTATAGGCGAAAATGTGGTGAATTACTGCCTAAGGTGGTTAACCACCAGCCAGTTTGTGTACTACATGTACTCAATGGGCAAAATTATTGTGACCGTGTAATTCTAATTTAACTCAAACTTTGGAATGTGACAATTTTAAGGATGACCTTCCATATAAAATAGAAAACATCCAGTTGAAAATCTGGCCAGCAATCAGAACATCTACTTTTAAAAGTGGAAATTATAATTTGATTGTTGTACATTACGGTGCACATAATTTAAAGATCGCATAAAAGCACCATAAAGTATATTTGCATTTAATTGTCATTAAGCATGTTCATTAAAAATAAATGCACAGTCAGGTATTGGCATGGTGTAGAAGTATGCATTTGCAAATGAGGATTATGAGATTTATTCTATTGTTAACATGGTTTTAACCATGTTATTAAGTTAACATGTTAAAAGTACTGTGTTAGATGTGTAATGGGGTATGACATTGTACTCAGTGGGATAATTTGTATACTTGGGACAGTGGGACATGAACACCATGCCGCTCATCATCATCATCCTTCGGCTGCAGAGCAGGCGACCACAAGTTTCTTCCATGCACGACGGTCTTGAGCAAGAGTGACAATCTGTCGATCTTCAAACATGCCTTCATTGTCCCCTAGTAAACGTTGTATATATGTCAGATATGTTGTGCAAGGACGACCAGGTCTCCTTCGGCCATGTGTTGGTGCATAGGTGGCATACTTTTTAGCTGGCTCTTCATCAGGGAGACGGAGTATATGGCCAAGGAATCTCAGCTGGCGGCGCTTTACATGGTGGATAAGAGGCTGTCTTGGTCATGTCATAAATTGTGGTGTTTGGGACATGATCCATGCGCTTGATGTTTAGCATTATCCTGTAGCAAGAGGTAGCGAAGGCATTTATTTTGCATTCCATATCTTGGGATATCACCCAGGATTCACATCCATACAGTAAGATGGTCACACAGGTGGTATTGAATAATTTCATCTTTGTTGTGATACCTATTTGAGGGCTCCTCCAGAGGCGTTCTAACTTCCAAAAAGCGCACCATGCTAATGCCTTGCGTCTCTTAAGATCACTTGCACCCGATGCCATCATAGAGCCAAGATACCTGAAATCAGTCACATGGTTGATGGTATCCCCATAGACCTTAAGTGTCGGGTGAGGATTGCAGTTGGCAGTCATGTACTCTGTTTTAGATACGCTAATGTAGAGGCCGAGGTCTTTTGCTGCTGCAGCAGTTTTTGTCAGCTGCGTCTGCCGCTACCCACAGCAAAGAAGTCCATTGTGAATGAATTGTTAAGAAATCTACATATATATGTACATATAGAATTATAGAAATAGCACAATTATGAAGTCTGTTATTGCTGACGTTAGAAAATGTACATTATTTGGTAAGAATTTATAAATATAGAGATTGCACAGTCAAAAAGTGTACTATATATACAAAATCTACACAAATTGGCAAGAATAATACATGTGAAGGCAGGATAGGCATATTTCCTGGACAATTTTAGTTAAAAAGTGAAAATGTTGATACATGTTTGAAGATTATAAAATTTGGGCATATCTCCCTTTAATTTTGTGCTTCTGCTACCACTGAATCAGAATTTGGTAATGGTATGTGTATTGTGTATATATAGCCAAGAGGGGGGGGGGGGGGGGTACTTAGTGGATATGAGGTTACGGGGATGTGCCACCAAATAGGGTCCCATTTTTCACCCTCCGGTAAATGAATGACCCCTTTTCAAAGCCTTTTTTGTAAATTTATATAAAGTCAAAGTCTAAAATCATTATTGAATTTTGCTGTTTTTGACAGAAATTTTAGCAAAATCTGTCGAATATATAGGAAAATTATGGGTGTCTGGTAAACATACATGTAGGGGTCCATTTCCCCCCAAAGTTGGTAAATGTTTGGGTCAATTTTCATTTTGCTGGTGGCACATCCCTACTTAAAACAATATCTGAGTACCCCCGGGATATATAGCGCAGTAAAAACATTGTAGGTAATATCTCAAACCTGTCCTATTTACCCTTTCATCAAACCAACTGTCTAAATTTGACATCATATTCCAATTTCCATATATATAATGGATTAACCTGATGATAGGAACCTATAAATATCATCATACCGGCTTGCACCTCAACTATAGTCGGTGATGGCTTTGAAAGCACAACGTTTCTTTTGCTCTCAGTTGTCACGACAACCTGAAAGGCAACATCAGTGCAATCACAAGATGTTTCTAAGATTACACCATGCGACGTCCTTCTCTCGTATACGAACAAACAGCCGTTCAAGCTCACCACAGTGGTCATATGATCGAACACTACTGGAGGATACCGGTGCCATTGTCCGGTAGAATCTGGTATTGATTGGGTATTGTTCGCCGGTGGTGAACACACGCATAGATCGCCATCAATGCCAGGGTCACGACATTCGTCGTACACGGCGTACGTCGTTGTTCGTTCGTAATGGATGAGTTTTACACTCGATGCTAACAGGTGGATTACGACACTAAAAATGTCCTCGGTTTGTGGCGCATTGCGTCCGGCTGGTATATAAATGTCCATTTCGGTAACTGTAATATTCTGTTTAAATAAACCATGAAAACAAATATTAAATTTCATATCAAATAAAAATCCAATCTGAAATCAGGCAAGCGAAACAAGTAAATAGCTTCTATTCCTATACTTTACTGTGTAAAATTAGGAAAAGACCAGTTAGGCAAATTTTTTGTTGTTGTTATGTTGTCCTCGACCGCCCGCCCGCTCGTCATTTTAGGGCCGCTCCGATGTGTTTGTTTTTTTCAGATTTTTTAAATTTTAAAAATCATATTTATTTTTTTTTCAGTTTTTTTTTCAGATTTTTTTCAGATTTTTTTTAAAAACAGTTTAAATGGCATTAATATTAAATTAAGTGTTTATAACATATATGTGCGGCTCTTAGAGTGATTTTAACTTCTTGTTGGCTGAACTTTGAGCTTCTGCTGGTAAAATAAAATTAAAAAAAAAAAAAAAAAAAAAATCCGCCCGCCCCTCTGAAAGCTGTGGAGGACAACATAACAATTAATTTTTTTTGGCCTTAGCTAAAACTTGACAACCATCCCCTGGCTCCTCCTGCTTTATTAGCAGTATTTTATTTGATTGTCTCTATGAAATGCAGGTGTCACTCTGCAGGTGTAATTCTGTTATACCCTACATACGAACATCGGTAGTATGCGTCGTTCTTAAAAATCATGCACTATGAATACCTCTGTGAAGGGTATAACAGAATTACTCCCTTGAGAATTGCTTGGAGTCATACGGATGTGTTACAAATATGCTATGCCTAACTTTATGATTTACAATTAAACAAATGTGACGTGATCAAGCGAAATGAGTTGCATGTCGGCAGTTTTCAATTTTAATATTTGTCCATTATTCAAAAGCGGGTGGAAAATGCTACGGTATGGTCCAAACCCCACTAAAATCGAACTTTAGTTTTCGAGTTACAAACAATTTACCAACTGAGAAAACAAAGAAAAACATACATATTTGTCACTACTTTTTACTAGACTCTAAATGAATAATCCCGATATCAGACTCATTCCGCTGCTCCAGCTCTCCGTTAAGAAGAGTTAATATTTAATAAAGCCATGCTGAGCTGCTTTAAATCCGCCCAGTCGTCATATACCTCCCTATCTGCCCCTATACACTGCCATGGTGCCATTAACTGCCTCAATAATTCAACGCGGGCAATAGATAATGGTAAGGCGGTGTGGAGCGGGTGTGTACACTCTTTAACAAACGGGGTCAAGTATCATGCACATAATCTTAAAAAACGGGGTCAAATTTTGACCACTTTATGCGTTCAAATATGTTTAGGTTGTGTCTATAATCCCCCTTTTTTTAAGAGTGTATAACTTATTTATTAATGCTTCACGCTTTATTTCATTTTCCATATAATTGTAATTGTAATATGATCATTATCATACTGGTTAATGTAATTGAGTCATTATTTAAGCTTGAATTGTTCTACATGTACACACTTGACGCACTAAGGCCTAAAAAAAAAGGTTTGATTGGCGTAACATGACCAAAACAAATAGGGTAGGTCGGTCGGGATTTTTTTTATTTTAAATTGTTTAAAAATTTTAAATCACCTACTTTTGAACACTTAAAAGACAGCAGTACACACAAATGAAGAGACGGCAAAAATTCAACAATATATCATTTCGATGGGGACTTAAAATAGCCGAAAATGAAAGCAAACAGTAAAAAACTTTAATACTTTGTTCAATTTTTATAAATATATATATATTTTTTTTCTTCCCTCAAAATAATAAAAAATATTCAGGGTCGGCGATGTATTTAGGGTCGGTCGGGTTACGCCAATCAAACTTCTTTTTTTTAGGCCTAATTGTAGAGTCAACATAATGGATGTTATTTTTAATGAAAATGAAATAAAATAGTTTCTGCTTGTGTTTTGTTTTGTATATTTGCCCATGCCCTAACTGTAAGAGCCTCGATGTAATCATGGTAAATGTTACGGAATATAAGTTCCGGATTACGCGAAAGTGGACTTAAAAGAGCTTTATGACTATAATAGCGAGCGAGTTGATACAATAAAATGGCAAGATCTATTAGTGGATATGATGGGGCTTAGAGAGCATAGCGCACATTTTAAGTTATACTTCATGTTATAGTCATGATAATAGGGTGCACAACCACTGCTTAGGATTCTCTCGAGTCGTGGTTTTATGCACATCTAATCCGCACTCATTTTTTAATAACGTCATAATGCTACTAAAAAAACTTACGATAGACTATTTGGCGTTTATTCACTCGGTTTTTACACGCAACATTTAGTTCATCAAGAGGCGGGTCGTACTGTAAGTGGATGCTGTGAGACAATCAGTCCGCCTCAGGCAGCGCAGTAACACACGACAGCGCACCGTGCCTTCGCGTCACAAATCAAGATCATTGAAGCCTATGATTTGCTCAATATATCTGTTATAATCCTAACTTTATGATACTGATTTTATCAATAGCCATTATACGGAATTGATCAGCATAATTATTTTAATGTACCTATTATCCCTATTAAGCGCCCAGGGCAGTTAGCAAAGTCATTTTGGGTGGGCGCTTATTATGTTACCTTTTTTAAACTCATTTATCGTACTAAATAAAATGTACAAGTGGTCATTTGAAGATACTGACCATTTGATGGTCATTTGAAGATGCTGACCATTTGATGGACATTTGAGGAGGCTGACCATTTCATGTACTAAATGAAATATATGTACAAGTGGTCATTTGAGGATGCTGACCATTTGAAAAGGTGGGCGCTTATAAGGAATTGTTTGTTGGTAGTCAGTGAGAAAAACAGGGGTGGGCGCTTATAAGGTCCTGGGCGCTTAAGAAGAACTTTCTGAGAGAGTCAGGCAGAGGTGTGCATATGGGGGTCGGCCAATTTTTTTTGTACTTTGGGGATAAGATACATGTCCATGAAGATTTACAATGATGGTAATAAAAAATTCTGGGTACCCCCCTACTGGGAGATATATGACCCCCCTAATAATGACCCTTTATAGTACATTTTCAGAAGTGAAAAAAGTAATTTTTCACAATTTTCAGACTAGTGCCAATTACTGACAACATTATAATATCATTTCAGTTATGCTTTCCATCAAACATTCATCTTTTGTCTTTACAATGCAATAATAATAAAAAAATTAAGATATTGGATTGTTCCATTTTTAGAGGGGGGTATAATGGCATTTTCAGGGTTTTCATTAAATGGAGAAAAGGCAAAATGAAGGTCAAGTTTGCAATAGCATAGCAAAATTGCCAGTGATTTTTTTTTTATTGTTCTTTTCCTCAGAGCACCAATAGACATAGATGAAACAATTCAACAAATAAAAACGACGGAGACTTGTTCATTATTAATATATTCACACCATATACTCGGGCCATTTTCTGAAAATACAGATTTTAGTATTTTCATACTTGGCATTAATTTAGTAAATTAGTTCTCTCAACTCAATGAATGTTGCGGTTAAAATAATTATTTCTTACAAACAAGACCAATATTGTTCATTTCTACAAATAAAGTTAATAAGATAAAATAAAATTGGACTGTTCCATTATTTTCATGGGTAATTCCTACAAAAAAAATCCTAAATATGTGAAAAGTCAGGTTTTGTGATGATGATGCAAATGACAATAATATTCTTTAAATGTACTTTACAATAGTGCGATGGAAATGTGCTATTCCATAAGTTAATGGTACCCCCCCCCCCCCCACCCCTCTATAGAAGGCAAACATTTGTTAACAGACAATTCTGGGAATTCCTATGCCTTCTATACCATTCTGAAGGGACATGGATGTTTTCTGGGGAATTCTCACCAGCGAAAAAAGTAGTTTGAAGAATTCACACACCTTCCATGTTGGGGGGGGGGTACCATTAATATCAGGAATAGCCCAAATGAGACTATTCCACTCATTAAAGAGGGGTGTTTTGGTTATATCCGGGCAGTGTGAACTTTGCAATACGTTTGACCAATCAGTTCCAATGATGACATTGTACAATTTATATTTTTAAGACAGCACTGTTCATGCTATGCCATAGTTTTCTAGGAGAATTTATAGTTACAGAAATAGTTATTTCCATGTATGATCCGACTATCTGACATGTTGGTTCAATCTCCCAACTATCAAAATAGTGTAGTATGTATATCAATACAATACATATTTTGTTGATAATATACTATAAGCTATTAACATACGCCTAATGCTATAAATATATTGTGCATGCAAACTCCAAAAGATTTAGAATTGATAATATAACTTTGATTTGATGGCTGATTTGATGGCTGATTTGATGGCTGGTTTGATAGCTGTGTTTTTGTAAATAAATAAATTTGTTGGTGTGTTTGTTTGTTTGTTTTTCATTTACAAAGACATAAAACGCCTATTCAAAACTACTTTGTCTATATTTAGACTACTGTTATGATCACTGCACATAATATTGTTACACATGAGCGTCAACTCCGGGTTGACAGTCATGAAGTATTTCCATTAACAAAAAGTAAAAGTGAAGACTCGCGCCGAGCATCTCTCTTTCATTAGCGTTTGGGCCAGACTCCCCCATGTAATATGGCTGTGGGGGGTTCGCCACTCCTCCCGCACAGCGAGTCTGTTTTACCCAACATGAATTAATGCCGGAACGAAACGTTTGCTCAAATATGATACCCGGGATGATACCCTTTTCAAAGATTTCTTTAAAAAAAAGTTGTTACTATTTCATCAGTCACTTTATGGTTAGAGTTTGACAATTTTGACAATTTTGACACCCGGTTGAGTAACTTATTTCACAATATGTTATTTCTCGTTTTATATAAAGAGAAAGGAACTTCTGATCCATGTTTGAACAAACATATACTTTCAGTTAGAGATTCACTTTAGGCTAAATATTAGCCAATATATCGATCATCTAAAGTATCTGTAAGTATTGAAAAACACCATTTGCTAGTCAAACCTACACCCCTATTTAATATAATGGAATAATCCAAGAGTACTTAACGACATTCACACTTTAATTTCAGTGAGATTCAATTTAGGCTAAATGTTAGCCAATATCGATCATCTAAAGAAGGCCTACCAAGGCCTACCTGTAAGTGTTGCAAAACACCATTTGATAGTCAAAACTACAGGACGTTCACAGTTTAAAACAAACAATAAAGAACAAGTAATACCAAGACTTTTCCATATTGAATACATAACAGTGTGTTGCCTTCTCATTGAACGAATTGCTACATTGTTTTCTGATTTTGAACATTTGAATAGTACCCCTGTGAAAGAATGGAACAATCCAACATCATTATACTTTTAAAATGTATTTTATATATTTTGTAGTCTTTTGCAATCAATATCATGATATTTCACTGAAGAAATAGTGAGTAATACTGAAAAAATACAACGATTGTACTTCCTGTATGATACGGGTGAAATTGGACCAATGTTATATTAAAGTTGGGGGGGGGGGGGGGGGGTTATAAGTGGTTGTGAGTAATAAAAAGTTGAGTCTCCTTCGTTTTGAATGCATTGTATTAACCACCTCAGATGAGAGGTTGCTTCCAGTAAAGATCAATCTTCTAACTACACTGGGAAAGGTACAGTGGCATTGTAAAATATACCTACATTTCAGAGTTTTCGAAATTTTAAAAACTTTTGAAAATAAGCTTACCCCCCCCCCCCCCCTGTACGATAATGGAATATTCCAATGATAACATTTCTGTGTGCGTGATAAAGACAAGGGATGAAACATCATATGTACAAAAGATAGTGTTCATAGATCTTCATCTTAGGTATCAAACCCTAGTCTAGATTTGGTATGAAACAGTATTTTTCAGGGCTGAAAAGTAGGTTCCTGGGGACCATTTTAGGGGGCGGGGGGTGTCAAGTTTTCTGGGGGGGGGGGGGGGGGGGGGGGCTATGTCAGATTTTGTAATAGTCATTTTTTTGTGAATATTGGACCAAACATGTTAAATCACCAAAATATGTTTGAAACTGGCTGACCCCCATCCGTACACATTTTCCCATAGTGCCTGACTTTCTCAGATTTCTGCTTAAAAGTGTCGCAAAAAAAAAATGCTATTCAAAAACACACCCCTACGGAATATAATGGAACAATTCAAGGGAACTCAACAACTTTTACATTTTAAAAGAAACAATAAACAACAGGCAATAACAGGATCTTTACTTCCTATAACTCTGTGTTGCTTTCACATTGAAAATGATTGACATGCCTACAAAAACATGAATTGCCCTGTGGCAAAAGTGGAACAATCCAACATCATTATACTTTTATAATGTATTGCATACATTTTGCAATCAATATCATGATAATTCACTGAAGAAATAGTGAGTAATAGAAAGAAAATACAACGATTTTACCATTGGTTTGACACAGGTGAATTTGACTAATGTTGAAAGTTAGGGTAATAAATGGTTGGGAGTTATTAAGAGTGTAAAAGTCTCCGTCGTTTTGAATGCATTTTATCCAGCACCTTGGATGAGGCATTGTTCCCAGCAAAGATCAATATTCTAACTTTGCTGGGATTGGTACAATGCAAGAGTAAAATAGACCTAAATTTCATTTTTTTGAATTTTTGAAAATTATCAAAAATAGGCTCACCCCCCTGTTCAGAAATGGAATATTCCAAATGATAACATTTTGTTTCTGCATGCATGATAAAGACAAAGGATAAAACATCCTATGCAGAAAAGATGAAGTTCGTAGATCCTCATCTTAGGTATGAAACCCTAGTCTAAATTTGATACAAAACTGTATTTTTCAGGTCTGAGAAGAGTGTTCAAGGGGACCATTCCAGGGGGGTTCCTATTTTCTGGGAGGGTGTATGCCAGAATTTTTAATACTGATTTTTGAGAATATTTGACCAAACATGTTAAATCACCAAGATATGATTAAAATTGGCTGACCCCCATCTGCACAGATTTTCCCATAGTGCCTGATTCTCTCAGAAAGTCCTTCTTAATAGGGATTAATACGGTATGTTGCATGCCTAACTTTGTGATATGCTATTAATGTTTGGATGCTTGACTTTATGACCCTGTTTTTACTGGGGAACTTAGTGGTAATTACAGCCAGTTAACGCTAATCAACGCTAAGTTTTGTAACCGCAAAAACCTTCACAAACCAGGTTTGTTGATGATAATTAACGCTAACTTGCAAAGTAGAAACAGCCAAGCGTTAAATCTTAACGCTAAGTTCTTGTGACACGGAAGTATACACATGTTTTTGTTGTTAACATGCAATATTAAAAGACAAGGAATGCGAAGGCTGTCTTTTTCAGGTGGGGCGGCATTGTTGGTATAACAAAAGGTCAAATATCGTGCCCATCGATTAGGACGCTTAAAAACTTAGCGGTAACTTATCGCGAGTAGAAACAGAGGGAGGGGGGAATAAAAAGTTAGCGTTAATTACGGTTAAGTTAACTAAGCGTTAACTTTCCGGTGCTCCAGTAGAAACACGCTCTATGATTACTTATGTGTAGATGCCTAACCTTACGATACTCACTGAATGTCGCAAAATGCCTGACTTAATATGATACCTAATTGCCATAAATTGTCATAAATGCCTGACTTTGTCATATCAGTGTATTGCTTTAATTGTTGTGTAAATTAATGATACATATCGTCGCTGTTCTGACATACCGGCACATGTGCCATTTTGGGCAAAATGAGTTAAGTTGCATTTTATGATCTACAAGTGAAACTCTTTATTCTCCAAAAAAATTGAGACAAAAAGGTAATTAATGAGATACCGCACTAATTAGTGTCATATGCCAGGGTTTTAACATAATACCGGCATGAAAACCTCATTTTGTATTCTGACATACCGGCACATCACGATATTCTGCCATAGACCACCGTGTAACTTCATACCGGCATATCACTGGCATATCGCTGTAGGACTGTCTGACATACCGGCACATGACTTTATGACATAATTACTCCTAATTAATAATTTGCAATTTGTTGTTGTAACATGCTCATAACAAACATAAGTATATATCTATGAGTGTTCTTTGACAATGATAGTGACATTTGATGTAAATGCTCTTTAACAAGTCTTTAAAAATTGGAAAATTTTCAAACATGATTTTCTCAAAACGTTTTTTTTTTCGTGATGTGCCGGTATGTCAGAACAGCGACGATATGTTGTATGAACTTCATGCATATTTATTGTGATAAGTGTTGTCTTTTATCTGTTGCATGGGACCAAATACTACTTTATAAGACTGAAGAAGGCAATTTATTTACAATAAATCTATAAGAAATTACCATGCTATAAATACCTAACTAGCAGTGGAATAGTGTATTTTTGTCCCCAGGCCCCAGTATCTACTTACAAATGAAAAACACACATATGTGACGCGATCAAGAGGAATGAGTCGGATGTCGGGAATCCCAAATTGAGATATGGCCAATTCAAAATGGCGGCTTACATAAGTTTTGATGGAAATTCATGTATACAATTTGACATAACTTTGGAACAAAACGTCGTATCGACATGGGTTTTTTGAAAGCTCTAGGTGTCTTCTTTAAAACTGTATTAAAAACTCATTTTCGACCAGGGTCGACATCCGATTCATTCCTCTTGATCGCGTCACATATAACTAAGAAATGTATTATTTATAGATAAGGTGACAAAAGAAACTCCCAGGTTCTGTGGGCCCGATCGACCCATTTTTTAAAAATAAATAAAAATAAAAATAGAAAATTGTTTTGAACATTTTGGAAAATTTTAGAAAAAAATTGATTTAAAGTTGAAAATGTTTCCACAAACCCTACCAGAGAGGTCAATTTGCCTGTAGAACAGGTGTATTTTTGGTCGCCTAAGTGTACATACCTCAATGATTGTTTCTTGTACATTAGCAATCCAACTTCCTACAAGCCTTTCACAAGAGCCAAATCCTGACTTTGTTCTATTTGGATTAGCCAACAGGTACTGTTGCTGTATCTCGTTGTTGATCTCGCCCAACGCAAAATCTGCTAGCACTGACACGGAGCCCGTAGTGTTGGTGATGTTCGGGTTGATACGCCCTTGTTGGCATATACAGCGGCCTTCTTCTAAAGGGATTCCCATTGATTTACATGACCTCTTTGGACTGATTGGATGGAATAGCCCGTTGGGATGTGTATCAAAGTTTTTATTCACCGCTTTGTTGATAGATTTCTTGTTAATAGAGGGCGCTAAATTGAGTAAAGTTTGTCGTAAGTCAAGAATATTAACCAAACGATCTTGATTGACCGCAAGGGCATCCAGTTTGTCTTTTCCAAGTTTCTCTTCCAGATTGTTTGACGCTATGACAAATAAAACGGGGTGTGCCATTTCAATTTTAGATTCTCGCGTCTTTTTCACAAATGTTCCATACTTATTTCCGTGATCTCCGAACATGAGCGTTAAAGTGTTATTCTGCTTACTCAAAAATGTGATGAACTTCGCCAGACTCTCGTCGAGAGTTTGAATTCGACGTCCGCTAGCTTCATGTCCGAGATTAAGATCCAGATAGTGGAAGAAAGGTCTTTTGGCTGCATGAAGATTAGCCTGAAGAATCTGCAACGAAGATATGATGTAGTGACTCTGATGGAACCCATTATAACATATCGATGCGCTTTCTTTAAAAGGATTGCTCATATTATTTGCTCTCATAATCTCGCAGTTAGACATCGATATACCAACTTGGTCTATCCCCTTCTTCACTAGGGCCTTTTGAATATTTTCCCATGCTTTTATGTTTGATTTCTTTTTATCCAAAACGACTCCCAGAAATTTAGGATAACCACATGCACATTTATCAATGCTCCATGTCCAGCAAAGGTCATCAACAAAGGTCACATCATGTCCTCCTTCACGATACCAGCTTAAGAGATTTCCCATAGAGATGTGTTGTTTAAGCAACGTGTTTCGAGAGTAGATCTTTCCTGATGTAAACGCTACAGTGTTTACGTACGTCCCGCCTTTCATTGACTGCATCAAGTTATAGCTGAACACGTGGGCATGTTTGTTCTTCTTGACCGTCGCCAGTGCGTGCAAAGATGCCGGCATAGACCGATGGAAATGACTATGTGATGTGGAATCCAACCATATCACATTGATATTTATCGGCGGGAGTTCACAGTGACCTTCGTCTTGGCATGTGTTAGATACTCCAGCAGCGCTCACATTCGTAGGCATCAGAAGTAGTTGCCTAGCAACGGTGTCATCATCCAGGGTGCAATTTAAAAAACAGAATCCATAGTTTCCGTTACGTTCATTTTTCTTAACCAGATCACTGATAGTGTTCTCTAAGAGGCTGACATTCCTTAACTGTGTCCATTCAATTGCTCCAATGGTTTTGTTAATTAGACCTAGTGATATAGGCAAGTCAGGTGGACAAATGTCGTTGGAACAATTGATGAGATACTCTTCTTTGTCATGCTTCTGTTCATAATAAAACAAAACAGAAACCAATAATCAGTACTCAAAAGTTTGTGAGGGTCTGGATCAGCCAAAAGGTATTTGCTTTGTAGCATGCTGATAACTATTAGGATTCGAAATCAGTAGAGTTAATTTAGCTGGCACATCTTTGAACTAGGACACCGTGCACATTACTTAGTTGATTTTCATTAGTTAATTAAGGGAGCATACACATGACAACTAACGAAAAACGAGATGCGTACACCTTTAGTAAATATTAACGAAGATCGAATTAACATTGGTTTCCACGCGATACCCCGTGCACACTTCAAAATTGCTTCATTCAATGAAGATTAGTTGATTTCCACCAAATTAAGAAATGGAGAGCCTAGGGTACTGCAATTTGAAAGGGGTGCCAAGTTTCTTCAAGGCCTATGTGCATGCTTTTGAATGAATTGGCAACAGCCAGAAATTGAGGTCATCAAGGCAACTTGGTGAGGCATTTCGATGCCTTTAAATTTGATTGATTTGAGCCCTGATTTCAACCAAATCCTACATACCTGTATTTGGCAGATGATGTTTGTCTTTTGGTGATTACAAGTTGGTTTTGGCTCAGATAAAAACACCTCTTCTGCCACTTTACACGAGCCTATGATCGGATGAGGGCGCTTACAGCTGACGTAGGGGGGTTGCTCTGTGTCGCGATCAAATCGGGGAACCTTGCATCCATCATCCACCTTCTCATCTACCTTCTGATTCTGAATGATAGCAGGAAAGTTAGAGTCAGTATATATATAAAGAGCTTTGTTGCAAAAGGGCATACGTCCACTTCTACATGTTACTCATTTTGCATTATTGGATTTGCATTGACAAGTCCGTGGAATTAATCAAATAATTGTATGGCTGTATTCTTCACTGTTTCTATATGACTTGGATTAGTGCATTTATGCACGTCATCAATTGAGGCACCAACAATACAAGCCACATTCCACATAACAGTGGCGTAGCTGGGATTTTTTTCAGGGGGGGCAAGATTTCTGAAATTTTCGTAAAAGGTTGCCCCAAATTTTTTCCAAGTCACCAACTCGTGATTTTCACGTAAGTGGGGGGGGGGGGGGGGGGGGGGGGGGAGGTCAAAAAATGTCGCACGGTCAAAAAAAGAAATCGCACAGTACATGTACTATATGTACAATTTTGCCTTATATTTGACTATTTGAGCTGAATATGCCCACACAAAACGAGTACCCCGCACGCAATCTCGGGTTTTTTTTCTTCCCTATTTTCTTTTTTTTCCCCTTATTAATTTTTTTAGAGGGGCTGGGGCGGGGGCACAAATGGGTTTTGGGGGCGGGGGCACAGATGGGGTTTTTCCCGTCAGGGGGGGCATTTACCCCCCCTGCCCCCCCTGAGCTACGCCACTGCCACATAATGAATAGTCATCCATTCAATAATGCAAAATGAGTAACATGTAGAAGTGGATGTTGGCCCTTTTGCAACAAAGCTCTTCAATGCCAAGGTATCATAACTTGAGCCAAAGCAATGATATGACTTGACTTGAGTTTTGGGATTAACTCCACTTGATGTGGGAAACATTACAAAAGACTCGACTTGGCATATGAGAGTAACTTTGTGAAATTATTTGGGTGTATCTTAATAACGTGTGCTATAGGGTAATTATAAGGTGCAAACAAGGGTCAGCGTTCGAATACATTTTTTCTATGATTGTAGGCTAATGTTATGCCTTCTTACACCAAGAATAAACCCACTGTGAAAAAAACTGGAAACAAATGAAATTCACAGTGAACATATTCAGACAATTAAACAGGATTACATTTTTGGTTGAAAACTTTTTGACAGGGCATAACTTCAGCATAAAAACCAATGCATTCATTTTCAGACATATTTCAGTATAAATGGTATAGATACAATTCCCAGGGGAACAGGGATGCTCAGGGCTGGAAAAATGTTTATTTCCTGGGAAGCTGGTGAAATTTCCCACATTTTTATGTACAAACTGTTGTGATAGTGTCACTACTCCTTAGGAATGCGCGGACTGATACACCACAGTTGCCCAGTGACCACATCACCCATCTTGCTAGATGGGATCTCTTATACTCCCGCCAAGAACATGGCCACTTGCCTATAGTTGATTAGCAATAAAGTATACCTTCGTAACACTATACATTGTGTCCTTGGATATTACGTGGGATAAGAAAGTAACCGAAAAACTCGTGCATGCCTTCATAACATCCCGCATAGACAGTTGCAACAGCATCTTATTTGGACTTCCTGATTCTCAGATAGCAAAACTGCAGCGAATTCAAAACATGGCTGCCAGACTTGTGACGCTCACGAAGAGGTATGATCACATAAGTCCTGTTCTGGAGACCCTGCATTGGCTCCCTGTGAAGCACCGGATCGTGTTTAAAGTATTACTACTGACATACAAAGCACTTCACGGCAGTGCACCTGTGTACTTATCTGAACTTCTACACCGGCATGTGCCCGGGCACAGTGGTCTTCGATCGGCTTCTCAATGTCTACTCAAGGTTCCGCGGTACTCAACAGTGTCACATGGTTTTCGCGCTTTTTCAACTAGCGCCCCGATGTTGTGGAATCGGCTTCCTCTGCGAATTCGTGAGTCAAAGACCATTACTCAATTCAAAAGTCATCTTAAAACGTACTTGTTTCAGATCAAGGACATTGCCAATTGGAGGCTGTAATTACTCACTTGCATGCACGTTCGATCGTTTACTTCTTGTGTATCTTGCATAGTTTATCTCATTTAATTTTATTGTTGGTGCTCAAGATACTTTCCTGTGTATTTTGTATTAATATTATGTTGTGTATGTTATTGCTTTTAAAATTGTGTTTTTTTATGATTGTATATTTACATTTACATTATATTGTATCATCTCATGTTATTATTGGTGCTCATGATACTTTCCAATGTATGTAATAATATTATGTTGTGTATGCTATTGTTTTTATCCATACTTTTTATGACTGTATATTTTGGTTAATTTGCTTATGTTTTTATCATGGTGTAAAGCGCCTTGGGGTCAATTTATTGATGGAAGGCGCTATAAAATGCGTTTTATTATTATTATTATTATTATTACTTCATGGTGGCAGCGGTGTTGAAAACTCATAGAACCCAGACACCAGTGTGGCAAGACTGAACATTTATCAGTGAACTAGTTTTGGCGAGGAAAGCTTTGAGGCTGTGTATGATTACATAGGCCTATGGACATACATGTACACAGTACTGTAACACTGCCAATGCCAAGTTGGATCTGCAGAATAAAAACTGTCTTCGGATAGGATATATGCGGACGAACAATCGAATGCCAAATAGGTTGATGTGTCCACGAAATTCATCACCAGTGCATATTTTGTGTTTGAGTATCTGCAAATTAAACTGTCTTCGGATAGGACATACGCGGATAGTGAACAATTGAACGCCAATACAAAGTGATGTGTTGTCTGTGAATGTGCATATTCTGAACTGGATTGCCTCGCGAACTGTCTTCGGATAGAAAACATGCTGACAAACAAATTGATGGCACAGTCTAACAACTGAGGCAGCTCAAAGCACCTTCACAATTCAAGCGGACTGGAAAGAACAAAAGCAACCAGGACAAGGAGGACCTCCAGAAGTTCCTGGGGATGATAACTTACCTAGGGGCCTGTTATACCGAATCTTGCTGAACCAGCGCACCCGTTACGTGATCTGCTAAAAAAAGAATGTACCATATGTTTGGGACGACGACCACCAAACTACATTTGAAGGGCTCAAGCGAGCTGTATCCACGAATGTGAGCCTACAATACTATGACCCGTCAAAGCCTGCAGAAGTAGAAGTCGATGCTTCACAAAAGGGACTTGGAGCATGCCTACTTCAAGATGACAAACCTGTTGTGTTCGCATCAAAGAGTCTAACAATAGCGCAGAGCAACTACTCAAACATCGAGCGAGAAACACTAGCCATAGTGTTTGGTGTCGTCACACGACTTCACACATTTGGGAAGAAATTTACAGTAATGACAGATCACAAACCCCTAGAAATGATATGGGGAAAGCCTTTGTCTAGTGCGCCACCAAGGCTGCAACGGTTACTAGTCAAATTGCAAGGATATGACTTTACAGTCAAATACAAGCCAGGCAACAGTATGATATATGCTGATGTACTCAGCAGACTTCCCAATCCTGAGAACAACAAAGATGTGCCACTCGACGTTGGAATAGATGAAATAAGGTACAAAGATGGAAATGTTCAGAATATCGACATGGTTAACTTCGGACCAAGTAAACAAGAGAATATACAGAGAGAAACTTCTTTGGACCCCACCCTACAAGTAGTTTGGCAGGTTATTAAAAGGATCCTGGGTTCGATTCCCGGGCAAGATCGTTTTCCCATTATTGTCTCTTTTCTACCCACGACGGCGAACCTGGTTAAAATATTTATATAATTTGTTTAATACCCGTCGTATATTATTTATATGTATTAAAAGGACATTGAGAACCTTGTCAAAACATGTGCCGCCTGCCAAGAAAACCAGCCGAACCAACAAAAGGAACCACTAGAACCACATGACATTCCTTCAACCTCCTGGACCAAGTTGGCCACAGATCTATTTACCATTGATGGATTGACAAAACCAAATCAGATGAAAGAAATGGCATCTGAAAGTTAAGCGTTTAGTCTCTTAACATGTATAAAAATGTTAAACCAATTTTTAGGGGGGATGCCCCCTGGCAGAAAAAGGCCTTTGTGCCCCCGCCCCTTGCCCTATTTGTGCCCCTGCCCTACTCTCCGGATGTAGTGCATATATGCGTTATAACCATTTACAAGGACCATTTTTCGCCCGGGTTTTGGGGAAGACATGCCCTTACCCCCACCTCAAGTTTCCTGAGCTGACTGCAACAAAAATTGGGGCACCCTTTTACGAGATTTTTGTAACCTTGTCCCCCCTTGAAAAATCCTAGCTACGCAACTCTGCCCTACCATGACAAAAGGAAGTAATGGAAACTTTTATCAAAATTGAGTTTTCTATGCCAAGTGATAGAACTAAACTGCTCACAAAAAGTTAGGAAACTTTTTTTAATCAAGTATATTATTTATTATTTATTACCCTCTTTGTTTATGTTATATATCAATGGAAAGCTGAAGTGTTTCTCTTTAAAATTATACCACATTTGCAATGATTACATGTTGTTGAACTTGGCCACATGAATGAGAATGAGGCAAAGTCACAAATCAAATGTGCCAAAATTACCTTTATCTGTTCTAAATAGTCAATAGGTAATGATCAATAATCAAACCGGTCATGCTTGAGAACCATGAATGGTTTACACAAAGATTTGCACCAGTGAGCACAACACATACAAGTTAACCCTCATCTCTTTAGAAAAACATTGTTTGGGTATTTGCAAGACTGGGTTAACAGGTGGAAGGTCATGAAGTGCCAGGCTGTCATCAACGCCTTCGGATCATCCACTCGTTACTGAACTCAGTTCTTGTCTCAATAAAGTAAGTTGTCTTGCTTGTTTTCATTACAGTGTCAATTTGTTTGTTCACAAAGTAACACAAAATTGCTAATTTTGGCACATTTGATTTGTGACTTTGTCTCATTCTCATTAATGTGGGCAAGTCCAGCAACATGTCATCTTTGCACATTTGGTATCATTTTAAAGAAGAACACTTCAGCTTTCCATTGATAGGCAACATGATACAAGAGGGTAATAAATAATAAAGATATACTTGATTAAAAAAAGTTTCCTAACTTTTTGTGAGCAGTTTATAATAATGATACACAATTCTATCATAGCAGGAACCCTCTAAATGTTTTAATTAATGAGTAAATGCAAATCAAAAAAAGGAGGCTTATGAAGAGGAAGCAGGTATTTCATACACAGAAAAACCACCACGAAAGGAAGTAGTCTTGAAAGTTGTTAAATACTCTGAATCGCTGTTAAATTGTAAGAAGTTGATATAAGTTTTTTTGCTCTGCGACAATAACCATTAGTTTTAATAAATGATAAGATGCTTGTCATTTCACCTTTGATGATGGATCACTGCATTTCTTCAGCAGTGTTTTCAAGTCCCTCATATAATATTCTATTTATTTATGATTTCAAAATAAAATATAAGCTGCATGGAAAACAGCTACAGTTAAAGGTAGATGTTCCGATTTTCAACTTGAAGTTTTCTATTCTACATGAAAGGTCATTTAAAAAAAAGTTGTGTTCCAAAGTTTGAGTTACATAGCGCTAATGGTTCTTATTTTAGACGCACAAGACGCTGTGAACTGAACCCATTGAGTAGTGCACAAACTATATCGGTGGTTACCACCATTCGCGGTAATTCAACGTTATTTCATCGATTTCTCCGGAATTATACCGATTTAGGCGGTCAAATTTCAGTACGATGATGAGAAAAATACGAGCTTTCATATGATATGAAAATCTCCGTATGTTTGAAATAATTATGTGTTTCGAAAATGTGATCGGGTCATCTACCTTTAAAACAATACATTTATATTCCGTGGTTCCTTTTGTTATGGTTTATACATTCACTTTCAGAAGAAAAACCATGAGAAAAGGAAGTATTGGACATTTGAGCGAAAAACATTGTTTCCAAAATATTTTTAATTTAAAGGACAATGACATGGTCATTTAAATAAATTACAACATGTAATCACTTTGTAATTAATCTCTGAGTATAAGTTGTTTATCTTAATTTAAACTTCGCAGTAAATTCATCTTAAAACAATACCTTTTATTTTATGCTTCCTTTTGTCATGGTTTATCCATTCACTTTCAGAAGAAAAACCATGAGAAAAGAAAGTATTGGACAATTGAGCGAAAAACATGGCAAAATTTAAAATTATCAGAAATATTCAAAATGCACTTTAAATGTTTCATCGATATAACTTGAGTTGTCTACCATTCATCAATTTTGAAGGCTGTAAGAAAAACATGTTTTGCCTTGTAACTCGAAATGGTCCTGTTGTCCATTACTTCCTTTTGTCGTGGTAGGGCAGAACTGCCCTGGCCAGGATTCAAACCTACCGTAGTATTTACATATGCACCATCATCGGTAGTGGTATTGGCCTGTGTGAAATCTGCAATTCCTTGGTAACGATTATTGCCAGTCACATAAAATCGGAAATTTGACCACACAGGCGTGACCTGTGAAAAAGATAAAGATTGAGAAGTCAAAATTGATAGAGAAGTGTGTAATATTTGTCTATATATCTGTCTATCTACCGAACCAATAGTATAGGCATGTTGGTACTTATTTCAATGCATATCTCATGGTGATTCCAAATATGGTAATGAAATACAATAATTTTGACATTTTTGAAACATTTTGTGAAATATTGGAATGTCGTCTGCAGACAGACGCCTGCTGCGAGGAAAGTGGAAAGCTGATTACCTATTATGCCGGGTAGTTATCTGCTTATGGTAGGATTCACCTAATAAAACAGCCAAAAAACCTGCAAACTGCATATTATAACCCTATAAACATTTGTAAAAATAATGCCTATTCTGTTGGCGCTAAAACACACACATTATAAACCTACCTTGATTTTAGTTGATGGATATACAATGTATCTATCTATAATCCAGTTATCTAACACAATGCCTATTACACATGCTGCGAGAAGAGCACCTATAAGTTTATATCTTGTGGTAGATGTGGTAGAGACTTTCATCTTGCGCTTCTGTAAGAAGAAAAAATAAAAAAAATAAAAAAATAAAAAGATGGCAATTAAAAGGCTGGTTTTCTGCAGTTTTTGAGTTCAGGACTGGGTTACTCAGTTGATTCCAACAGTGTACTTACTTCCTTCTGCCTATTGAAGACAAAGAGTTTTTTGAGGATATGGCAGCTTATCATCAACCACATTATTCTAATGTACTGGCAGACCAGCCTCCGCAATTTTGCCATTGGAAAATATGTCACTTTGCAGAGGAAAATTTGGAACCATTAATAATCATATGTTGTATATAAATCAAGGTTCAAATTTGGCAAACCATGGTGTATGCCTTTTCATGTCAATATAGCCATGTTATACTGGTGCCAGCATTTCAACTATGTAGTACCCATGAAAGACCAGTGATCGATTTCCGTGAACAAATTGTGTAGCAAATTGTTGTCAAATTTCAACTGTTCGTTAAAATGATGAACTGTTACATTGAAATGCAAGTATAAAACTGCTATACACATTTCATATTGTATAGCAAATTCTGATATTCTGTTTGATACTAGATTGGGCATGTACAAGTCACACAACCCCATACATTAAGGCCTAAAAAAAAAGAGTTTGATTGGCGTAACATAGAAAAAAAATAGGGTAGGTAGGTCGGATTTTTTTAATTTTTAATTTTTTAAAATCTATAAAACGTCTATGAAATTTTATATACCAGCACACATATACCATACAGACATAAACAAATGGCACAAATACACATTATCACTGTGTTTTTTTCTTTTTCTCACACACAATAAAGATATTTTCGGGCATTTTGATATCATAGACATTTCGCGAATTTGTTTTTTTTCGCGGGCGACCTTCTGGATGAACTGCATGAATGTTGAAAACAATATTTTCGCGGAAAAATATTTTGCGCAAAAAGCGCGAAAATGTCAGCTTTTACAGTAACTATAAATGGACATGACAATGCACAATGGGCCTATATACACCACACGCAGAGCCACACCTTCCACTGAGATTCTGACCTGTTGGTCGATTTTTTTAAAAAGGGAAACAAACAGATACACAAGTCACAAGAACACAAATTTTAAAGAATACTGAATATACATCTAAATTTGTTCTTTCCTAACAAATAAGTGAGTCATTGTATGCGTTTATGTCGCAGTTCCATATTTATAAACAGAACACATTTTGCTATTAATTAGAAACCATGATAAAGCGCCAGTTTATGTTTTTTATAGCCTTATCGGTGAAGTGGTACAACTGCTAGACTTACCTTTGTATCAGGTAAAATCCAATACACTATCATTGCATATTATGCACGCTGCATCGCATATCATCCCTCTATTTACGGTCAGCGCACACAAAAAAATACTGAATAATATATTGAGATGTCTTTGTAAATTGTATTGATCGTCACGCTGAGTGCACACTTGATTGGATTCAAAAATTAAAGGTTCCTTTGTTTCTCTCTGTCCGACAAAATTGTCCAACCAATCCTAGCCATTTTAAGAAATACCCGGCAGGAATATATTTGGAGGAGTTTGCCACTTTCTAGATGGTTAAGTAGGGCCTATCCGTGTGCACAGTGCGTAAACAACACAGAATTATAAAGGAGAATCCAGACGATTTTTTTGCCCTATTTTCATCCAATTTCAGAAATCATTATTACATATTAAAGAGCAGAAAATTTCAAATTAAATGGTAAATTTGTATTCGATTTGGATACTCCGTTTGGTAAATACAACATGCACAAGAAGCTACATGCCCACTTGAAATTCATAAAAACCCTTAATTTGTGTCATATTTTGGGATTCCCAGATATCAATTTTCACTTTTACAACGAAGGCCCGTGTTTCTTGATCTTATTGAATGTTAAAAAGGATGCATGCTTTATCTTTTTTGATACACCACTCTTACTATAACATAGCAAAGCATGTTCATTCATTTAGTCATGATATACTTGCAATAATTGTCATACCGGGGGAAAATAAGTACATGTTCATGAAAATGCACGAAGCCACACATTATTGGTTAATATTCATGATTTTTAATTCATCGCCGTGTAGTCCTACATGTAGGCCTATTTTAGATATCGTAAGTGTAATGATTTTCAAAACTATTTGTATCATAAGATTGCCTACATTTGCCTGACCACTCCACAAAGTTGTATTGATCAAAACTCTCACGAAATATGTCAGTAGGCCTAAGACCTACAGGTCAAAACGATTAAACGATGTCGATATTTTGATATCTGGTGCGTTTTGCCCCGGTATCCCCTACCCCCCCCCCCCCTCCCCCCCCCCACCACGCCCGTGGAACTGATTTTCTGAGTCATTATATATGCTTACAGGATTGTTTTGATGTCAATGGATGTTATATGTTTTGTTTGTGAGCGGCTGAGTCTGATGACCAGGAGTAAAGTCCTATCCATGTGGAATTACTAGGCATGACGAAAGATGAACTCTGTTTTATTCTCACACGATTTATTTTGGAAGCAAGGAAAACATCAGGGGAGCCATACCCAGCTGAAACTGTCTATGAAATATTGATCTCAATACAGCTGTATCTTGCTCTCCATGGAAGAGAGATGAAATTTCTGAACGACTCAGAGTTTGTTACTTTGAAAAATACTTTAGATACACGCATGAAAGAACTTACCACACAGGGAATTAGGGTACGACGCCGAAAGGCAGAAATAATCACCCATGAAGAAGAGTCGAAAATGTGGGAAATAGGAGTTCTTGGAGATAAAACTTCCCAGCAATTAGGGGATACAATACTGTACATGTTTGGAGTGCACTTTGCTCTGAGAGCTGGTACGGAACACCGCAATTTAAGGTACGAAAACCCCCCCTTTGAAAATCTTCCCCGGAAAATTTGGACTTCAAGGGAGCGCGGCACTTATTTGGTCTGTGAGATTAATACAACTTGAGTTATTACGATAATCATGAAACCTATTTGAACGGTATGAATAAGCAAAATGTATTTTGTTTAAAACATATGAAAAATATGCTAAAGCATCAATATTTAAATAATCAAAGCGCAACTATGAGGAGAGTGATTTGAACTACGAAGCGTAAATCGATGAGCCTGAGTGACGGTTTCTCTGGCGGCTTTGGACCGTCAACATTTTAATTTTATACTGCTGCGGTATAATTGAAAATAAATTTTCAAAATGATCATTGTCTGTTGTCTATGTGAAGATTCAATAAAATACGGAACCAATTATTTCAAGCAAGTTACCTTTTGAATAAAACAGCATCGGACCACTGCTCACCGCCCGTGTAGCGCGGTATTTACCCTTCAAATATGGCGTTTTCGGTGTGACGTTCACGAAAAGTACGCAGTGGTACGCGCGAAGTAGCCCGGCGCGAAAACACACGCGACGATTGCGTTTTACGCGGAGAAAGTCACGGCTCATGTACACGCACGATGCTGCATTCGTTCTTTTCCGTGCAGTTCCGAAAAATACCGACATAGGCCTACCTCCAATTTTCCCCCCATGGTGGGAATCCAAAATGGCGACCGTTACACGTAAAGAGATAGGGCAAAAAAAATCGTCTGGTTTCTCCTTTATAATTCTGGGGGCCATTCCACAAAAATGGGACCACTTCAGCTTTAAAATTATGAAAATAAATTGTTTCAAATCTGCTTACTTTGATTGTTTTTGATGACCCAATATGCTAAAGTTACTAGAACAATAATGTTTGCGAACACCACTGCTCACATTTTAACGCACGAAACCATGTAATTCAGGTGTTTTATATGGGTTTTTTCACTCGGTGAACGGCGTTATCTAGTGTCATAGGCCTATTGCATTGTCAGTCATTGCATCCCTTACTAAGTCCGAATATGATATTCAAATTATTGTTTTTTTGTCGTTGAGAGGTCTCCCCACAACAATATTTGACAAGCTATGCGACAGAAGAATGAATTTCATTTTTTAGCCTCAACAAATCTCTTGCTATGAATCAACGCTTTTGACAACTATGTGCTTTCAATTTTGTACCTTTTTCCAAAACTTGTTTTGTCAATTTTACTCTATAGTAGAAGAATATTCCCTTCTGTAATGTATCAATTGTCAAATTTTCTTTAAGCCCAACATTGAAATTGTATGTCATTATATAAAGATAACTTTATATGCTATTTTTAATGGTATTATTCTTGGATAACGCCGTTCACGTGTATGCCAGTTATGGGATTGAAACAAAGATAAAACAATTGAAACTGACATAAATCATGTAGCTGTTGGAGAAACTTTATTTGTTATATCAATTTTAATACGAAAAAATGATTTCAACCATACATTTGGGCTGAATTTCCCAATATTGACCGTCAAACAGTGGTCAAATATTTAATTTTCACTTTAAATGTTTTATATAGCTTGCATTTTCGTTTAAAAGGGGTATGTACCATTACATTAACTATTTTATTCAATTACATGCACACTGCATCGCATATTGTGAAGTTGTTCTCTTTTTTTTTTATTGATATGGACATTTTAGGGTAAATTCCGTTATCCCTGTGAACAGCGTTATCCATGGTTATCCTGACATACACACGCGAAATAAGCCTGACGAAAACACATGCTCAATACTTGCTAAATAGAGCGATTTCGCTATGTGTAGCGCGATAGTAAACACTCATATGTGTGGACTATGAGCCATATATTTACACTTACAGCATATTCTAGAAGAAACCGTTTGGTTCACAAAGTGAAATGTGTTATATAGAACACAAAAGAAGAAGCAAACTCACTGTTTTCAATGTTTCGCTGCTGTATCTAGACTTCTCAAAGATTTTCCAAAGAAGAAAGATTGTGCTCTTGCAATATTTTCTTCAAATGAGGGTGATAACACTTTACAGGATAACGCCGTTCACGATAACGCCGATCACGTTTGTATTCGTTTTCGTCCCTTTCTGACCTTCTGCAAGCCGTGTAGTTGAATTTCTATTTTTTTTCGATACATTTAGTATAAGAACCAATAGACCTATAACATAATACCTTTCAAAGTTAACAGGATACCTACTTCCCAGAGAAACATCGATAACGGAAATTACAAGCTTAAAACAGTCGTTTTAAATAATGAACTTCAACATTTTTTATAAGCCAAATGATGTGCCAGAGACTTTCGAGGTGCTATAATTTCAATTGCGTGGTCGGTTTGCTACGCGATTGCTCATAAACTATTGCATATTTAGAACATTCAGTTTATAATGATATATCAGGTGTACGGATATCGGAAACTACACACATTTCGTGGAAAGTTCATTTTAATTTAAAAGTGCATATTAAATTTACTGTATGCAGAAATTAATGCCTTTATATATTTTGTTGGTACCTTTGCTTGATTTATTCGTGACAAGACCTTAGAAAAACTTGAATTGAGAGTCAAATCCAACAGTTTAAAATTGCGACATCTGGTCGAGGAAACCGTGTTTTTGTGGTTTTGGGGGCCTTTCAGTGTAAATTTGAACCTGATAATGTCATTTAAAGCATGGCAAACCATGGTGTTCCGAGTAGAACTCATCAAGTTCTAGCATAATATTTAAAAAAAGTGTGATATATACTTATAGTAAGATTTCCCGGATCAAAGAATGATAAAAAGCCAAGTGGTCCCATTTTTGTGGAATTGCCCATATATATATTTGGAAATTGGGTGTACATTTGATCATGATACATAATGTGTTTCTAATGGTTACAAGAACTATTGACTATTGTTATCATATTTAACAATGAATTTAATGTAAAAAGCTAAAATAAATCCCTTTTTTAATGAAAAAATGTGTACACATTAACTGCTCCTCACAGCCAGCTAGTATGCGTGCTAGCAATTATGTTTCCCAGCTAGAGGGGCAGTTGAAATGTTCGGTTTGACAGCTAGATAGCGATGAAAAATCTGCTAGCCAGCCAGAAGTTAACAAAAATCCAAAAATGCACCAGCTACGAAAGTTTGCAAACATGTTATCAGCCAGGTATACCAGTATAAATCACTGAAAATGATACGTTATTATTATATTAGTAACTAATAGCGCCCTATACGAGTTTGTACCTACTAATTTATATTTTCATTTAAAAAGTAACCAAAGACCACTTCTTAAATCGATGGCGCCGTTTATTGCGAGACTCAATCGTTTCCGCCATCGTCCTCTAAATGAAAACGTCCTAACTAGCCAGGATTTCATTCTTATAAAAACTCAAGCCCTAAAATAAGTGCGCTG
Organism: Ophiura sarsii; assembly: GCA_035610835.1. NCBI lineage: Eukaryota > Metazoa > Echinodermata > Ophiuroidea > Amphilepidida > Ophiuridae > Ophiura > Ophiura sarsii. The sequence continues at coordinate 9,561,431 of CM069459.1, read as the reverse complement.
CCAGCACGTGTGTGCAGTTGAGATTGTGAAATGTGCGGTTAAAATCCCAAAAATGTGCAGTTCAAATGTTGGCATACAAAGGTCATAGCATTTAATAAGCAAAACTGGTTTTTTTTAATTTATAGTTCAACGCTTAGACTATGTATACTCGATTTGTATCTGCGCATGCTTTAACGACTCTCGTGTATACAGTCTATGCAATTTGATAAACACGACAGTCTTGTGCTATTCATCTGAGATTCGGCCATAATGTGTATATTGGTTCGATTCGACGGTTGCTACGCAAATGATATAAATAAGTTATTATTATGTTCGTCACAATAGGCTTAACGAGCTGAAAACACCCAATTAACAAAGTACAAGTTGAACTCAACCATCAATAATAGATGATTGCCAAGGGTAATGTCATTAAGGTAATTTTTTATCTCGAATTTGTGAATACTTGTATAATGCGCGCACCTTTGAACGCTGGATTTTGAACTAATTATTAAGTAGAATCGGTGCTGCGTAAATATCTTCAATCAAATAATTAAGCAAATGCCAGTTTTTCAAAATAGGGTCTCCAAATGCATAGGGAATAAATGTTCTAGTGATCAAACGATCACTTAGACAAACATATTGCGGCTCAAAACCGACTTCGAAAATATTAAAAAAGCGTATAATTATTTGTTTCCGTAATGTCATACCATCGATGAACCCCGGTACGGTATAACCCAAGCTAATTTTTATTTTTATTTTGTTTCACCATAACTTGCGCAACCAAAACAAGTTTAAAACATCAGTCAAATCATGTTGCGGACGCGAAAAAAACAGCACCCCAATTTTCGGTATTATAGACACTTGAAGGTAATAAAAATAAAATGAAATACATTTACAAAACCGAACTTCATTTGGAGCGCGAGTGTTTTCGCCTTGCTCATACAGAACAATATTTTGAACATCATGAGTGCCTGAAATTCGAAAATATAACCTATTAAACTGGCCTACAATAATTACCGTATCGATCAACTCGTAATGATGTCATTAAAGTGATCAAATGTCTCGTTATTGCATGGAAGTACGATTCTTCCATGGTTATTGTGAAGACCAATTTTATTAAGTGTTTTGGGCAAATGACGTAATGAATATTGCAAACGATAGCTGGCTGTCGATTAAGAGGATAAGACGGTAAATATAAAGAGTGTGACATAAATTATAAATGATCATCTATTGTAATTTCTTCCACTCAGTCATAATATACATCCGCTCAAAACATGTATATTCGATGGCTTTTGGTGCAGGCCTGTTTTGGTGGTAATGAACATTGATGAAGCGTTACCTGGACACGCTTCATTATCTGATTATTACAAATATCCCTAGTAGTTTTCCATTTTCAAAACCTCTTTGATTAGAAAAGGTTACTGGATAGGATAGAATTAAAGGCCTTTAAATAATTGTATCACCACCGTTCTTCTCCGAAACTAATTTGAAACAACGCAATTCTAGAATTTCGGATGTTCCAAAATATATTGAGTTTTATATGAACGACAACACTGTGCCACGCATTACAGGTGTAATAATCAAGCAGGCCCGTAACTAGGGGGGGGGGGGGCCCCCCAATCTGAAAAAAAAATCCTTTTTTTTGTACCAATGTACCTTTTTTTGGGTACCAATGTACTTTTTTGGGTACGAATGTACATTTTTTTGTTACTAATGTACCTTTTTTTGGTGAAAACGCCCCCACCCACCCCAATTTTCCGAAAAACGCCCCATTTTCAATTATGTAAAGCATTTTTTCGGGCCGTTTTGGACTGAAACATGTCCTAACCCCCCCCCCCCCCCCCCCCCCCCCCCCGCTCTCAAAATTGTCTTATATGACTAAAAAATTGGGGGCAACCTTTTACGATTTTTTGGGTACCAATGTACCTTTTCAAAAAAATACACCCCCCCCCTAAAAAAATCCTGCTTACGGGCCTGTAATCAAGTGATTATTACCACCTGTATATGCCCGAGCTACTCCGGGTAATACTTGTGGCAGGAGACTGGGAAACGAAATCGCTTAGGTTTGAATTTCAGATGCTTTACCATGCGAGGTCTTGTGGACAATGGACAAGGCATGCAGTTGCCAAGCAAGTAACAGATCCTGGGTTCGATTTCCGGGCGAGATCGTTTTCCCATTATTGTCTCTTTTCTACCCTCGACGGCGAACCTATTTAAAATATTTATAATTTGTTTAATACCCGTCGTATATGCCTATTATTTCTATGTAAAAGAAAGGTTTAAAAAACCGTTCCTGAAATCATCTTGTTAAGCTTGAATAATAAATCACTCTAACTAATTCGCGCGCAGCGCGCAAAAATTGGTTATTTTTACACCGAAATGGTCCTGAAAACGTTCCTGAAGCAATCTTGTTAATAGGCTTGAATAATAAAACATTGAAAACAATTTGTGCAAAAACTGGTTATTTTGACACTTAAATGGTCCTGAAAAACGTTCATGAAGCCATTTTGTTTAAGCTTGAATAATAATAAAAAAAGAAATCAATTCGCTCGAATCGCGTAAATATGTAGTTTACTAACTAAAA
>CM069459.1:9492729-9558768 GCA_035610835.1 Ophiura sarsii | reverse complement strand
ATATAGCCGGGGGGGGGGGGGGGGGGGGGGGGGGGGGGTACTTAGTGGATATGAGGTTATTGGGATGTGCCACCAAATATGGTCCCATTTTTTTACCCTCTGGTAAATGAAGGACCCCTTTTTAAAGCCTTTTTTTGTACATTTATGGGTCTAAAATCATTATTGAATTTTGCTGTTTTTGACAGAAATCTTAGCAAAATCTGTAGAATATATAGGAACATTATATAAATTTACAAAAAAAGGCTTTAAAAAGGGGTCCTTCATTTACCAGAGGGTAAAAAAATGGGACCCTATCTGTCGAATATATAGGAACATTATGGGTGCCCGGTAAACATAGGTCCATTTCCCCCCCCAAAATTGGTAAATGTTTGGATCAATTTTCATTTTGCTGGTGGCACTTCCCTACTAAAACAATAAATGAGTCCCCCCCCCCCCCCCCCCCACCGGATATATAGCACAGTAAAACATTGTAGTTAATGAGGCATCTCACCTTTCAACAAGACAACTGTCTAAACTTGACATCATATTCTAATTTCCACATATATAAAGGATTAACCTGATGATAGGAACCTATAAATATCATCATACCGGCTTGCACCTCAACCATAGTCGGTGATGGCTTTGAAGGCACAACGTTTCTTTTGCTCTCAGTTGTCACAACAACTTGAAAGGCAACATCAGTGCAATCACAAGACGTTTCCAAGATTACACCATGCGACGTCCTTCTCTCGTATACGAACAAACAGCCGTTCAAGCTCACCACAGTGGTCATATGATCGAACACTACTGGCGGATACCGGTGCCATTGTCCGGTAGAATCTGGTATTGATTGGGTATTGTTCGCCGGTGGTGAACACACGCATAGATCGCCATCAATGCCAGGGTCACGACATTCGTCGTACACGGCGTACGTCGTTGTTCGTTCGTAATGGATGAGTTTTACACTCGATGCTAACAGGTGGATTACGACACTAAAAATGTCCTCTGTTTGTGGCGCATTGCGTCCGGCTGGTATATAAATGTCCATTTCGGTAACTGTAATATTCTGTTTAAATAAACCCATGAAAACAAAATTAAATTTCATATCAAATAAAAATCCAATCTGAAATCAGGCAAGCGAAACAAGTAAATAGCTTCTATTCCTATACTTTACTGTGTAAAATTAGGAAAAGACCAGTTAGGCAAAATATTTTTTTTGTTATGTTGTCCTCGACCGCCCGCCCGCTCGTCATTTTAGGGCCGCTCCGATGTGTTTGTTTTTTTTTCAGATTTTTATTTTATTTTTAAAAATCGTATTTTATTTTTCTTCAGGGGTTTTTTTTCAGATTTTTTTTTTAAACAGTTTAAATGGCATTAATATTAAATTAAGTGTTTATAACATAAACTGCTCACAAAAAGTATCGAAACACTTAGAAATGATCCAATATATAACGGCTCGAAAGGGTATGCATTAATCGAAGCAAATAACCAAGTGCATACTTTTGTTCTGCGTATTTTGACACCTCGATCGATGAGATACGATGTTGCGGAGCGGAGTTATTGTCATTTCAATGGTCGTGGGTCCAGTTTCAAAAGTGGCAATCATCCTATAGAAAGAGGTTTGCATTACTGTTTAGAATGATCAGATTCGTGATTTTCAATAGGGATGAGTGTCACTTTTGAAACGGGACCCACGATCATTGATATGACAATAACTCCGCTCCGCAACATCGTATCTCAACGATCGAGGTGTCAAAATACGCAGAACAAAATTATGCACTTGGTTATTTGCTTCGATTAATGCATACCTTTTCGAGCCGTTATATATTGGATCATTTCTAAGTGTTTCGATACTTTTTGTGAGCAGTTTATATGTGCGGCTCTTAGAGTGATTTTAACTTCTTGTTGGCTGAACTTTGAGCTTCTGCTGGTAAAAGAAAATTTAAAAATTAAAAAAAAAAAAAAAAATCCGCCCGCCCCTCCTCTGAAAGCTGTGGAGGACAACATAACAAATTTTTTTTGGGGCCTTAGCTAAAACTTCACAACCATCCCCTGGCTCCTCCTGCTTTATTAGCAGTATTTTATTTGATTGTCTCTATGAAATGCAGGTGTCACTCTGCAGGTGTAATTCTGTTATACCCTACATACGAACATCGGTAGTATGCGTTGTTCTTAAAAATCATGCACTATGAATACCTCTGTGAAGGGTATAACAGAATTACTCCCTTGAGAATTGCTTGGAGTCATACGGATGTGTTACAAATATGCTATGCCTAACTTTATGATTTGCAATTAAACAAATGTGACGTGATCAAGCGAAATGAGTTGCATGTCGGCAGTTTTCAATTTTAATATTTGTCCATTATTCAAAAGCGGGTGGAAAATGCTACGGTATGGTCCAAACCCCACTAAAATCGAACTTCTAGTTTTCGAGTTACAAACAATTTACCAACTGAGAAAACAAAGAAAAACATACATATTTGTCACTACTTTTTACTAAACTCTAAATGAATAATCCCGACATCAGACTCATTCCGCTGCTCCAGCTCTCCGTTAAGAAGAGTTAATATTTAATAAAGCCATGCTGAGCTGCTTTAAATCCGCCCAGTCGTCATATACCTCCCTATCTGCCCCTATACACTGCCATGGTGCCATTAACTGCCTCAATAATTCAACGCGGGCAATAGATAATGGTAAGGCGGTGTGGAGCGGGTGTGTACACTCTTTAACAAACGGGGTCAAGTATCATGCACATAATCTTAAAAAATGGGGTCAAATTTTGACCACTTTATGCGTTCAAATATGTTTAGGTTGTGTCTATAATCCCCCCTTTTTTTAAGAGTGTATAACTTATTTATTAATGCTTCACGCTTTATTTCCTTTTCCATATAATTGTAATTGTAATATGATCATTATCATACTGGTTAATGTAATTGAGTCATTATTTAAGCTTGAATTGTTCTACATGTACACACTTGACGCACTAAGGCCTAAAAAAAAAGAGGTTTGATTGGCGTAACATGACCAAAACAAATAGGGTAGGTCGGTCGGGATTTTTTTTTTTTTTTAAATTTTTTTTAAATTTTAAATCACCTACTTTTGAACACTTAAAAGACAGCAGCACACACAAATGAAGAGACGGCAAAAATTCAACAATATATCATTTCGATGGGGACTTAAAATAGCCGAAAATGAAAGCAAACAGTAAAAAACTTTAATACTTTGTTCAATTTTTATAAATATATATATATATTTTTTCTTCCCTCAAAATAATACAAAATATTCAGGGTCGGCGATGTATTTAGGGTCGGTCGGGTTACGCCAATCAAACTTCTTTTTTTTTAGGCCTAATTGTAGAGTCAACATAATGGATGTTATTTTTAATGAAAATGAAATAAATAGTTTCTGCTTGTGTTTTGTTTTGTATATTTGCCCATGCCCTAACTGTAAGAGCCTCGATGTAATCATGGTAAATGTTACGGAATATAAGTTCCGGATTACGCGAAAGTGGACTTAAAAGAGCTTTATGACTATAATAGCGAGCGAGTTGATACAATAAAATGGCAAGATCTATTAGTGGATATGATGGGGCTTAGAGAGCATAGCGCACATTTTAAGTTATACTTCATGTTATAGTCATGATAATAGGGTGCACAACCACTGCTTAGGATTCTCTCGAGTCGTGGTTTTATGCACATCTAATCCGCACTCATTTTTTAATAACGTCATAATGCTACTAAAAAAACTTACGATAGACTATTTGGCGTTTATTCACTCGGTTTTTACACGCAACATTTAGTTCATCAAGAGGCGGGTCGTACTGTAAGTGGATGCTGTGAGACAATCAGTCCGCCTCAGGCAGCGCAGTAACACACGACAGCGCACCGTGCCTTCGCGTCACAAATCAAGATCATTGAAGCCTATGATTTGCTCAATATATCTGTTATAATCCTAACTTTATGATACTGATTTTATCAATAGCCATTATACGTAATTGATCAGCATAATTATTTTAATGTACCGTATTATCCCTATTAAGCGCCCAGGGCAGTTAGCAAAGTCATTTTGGGTGGGCGCTTATTATGTTACCTTTTTTAAACTCATTTATCGTACTAAATAAAATGTACAAGTGGTCATTTGAAGATACTGACCATTTGATGGTCATTTGAAGATGCTGACCATTTGATGGACATTTGAGGAGGCTGACCATTTCATGTACTAAATGAAATATATGTACAAGTGGTCATTTGAGGATGCTGACCATTTGAAAAGGTGGGCGCTTATAAGGAATTGTTTGTTGGTAGTCAGTGAGGAAAACAGGGGTGGGCGCTTATAAGGTCCTGGGCGCTTAATAGGGATTAATACGGTATGTTGCATGCCTAACTTTGTGATATGCTATTAATGTTTGGATGCTTGACTTTATGACCCTGTTTTTACTGGGGAACTTAGTGGTAATTACAGCCAGTTAACGCTAATCAACGATAAGTTTTGTAACCGCAAAAACCTTCACAAACCAGGTTTGTTGATGATAATTAACGCTAACTTGCAAAGTAGAAACAGTAAATCTTAACGCTAAGTTCTTGTGACACGGAAGTATACACATGTTTTTGTTGTTAACATGCAATATTAAAAGACAAGGAATGCGAAGGCTGTCTTTTTCAGGTGGGGCGGCATTGTTGGTATAACAAAAGGTCAAATATCGTGCCCATCGATTAGGACGCTTAAAAACTTAGCGGTAACTTTTCGCGAGTAGAAACGGAGGGAGGGGGGAATAAAAAGTTAGCGTTAATTACGGGTAAGTTAACTAAGCGTTAACTTTCCGGTGCTCCAGTAGAAACACGCTCTATGATTACTTATGTGTAGATGCCCAACCTTACGATACTCACTGAATGTCGCAAAATGCCTGACTTAATATGATACCTAATTGCCATAAATTGTCATAAATGCCTGACTTTGTCATATCAGTGTATTGCTTTAATTGTTGTGTAAATTAATGATACATATCGTCGCTGTTCTGACATACCGGCACATGTGCCATTTTGGGCAAAATGAGTTAAGTTGCATTTTATGATCTACAAGTGAAACTCTTTATTCTCCAAAAAAATTGAGACAAAAAGGTAATTAATGAGATACCGCACTAATTAGTGTCATATGCCAGGGTTTTAACATAATACCGGCATGAAAACCTCATTTTGTATTCTGACATACCGGCACATCACGATATTCTGCCATAGACCACCGTGTAACTACATACCGGCATATCACTGGCATATCGCTGTAGGACTGTCTGACATACCGGCACATGACTTTATGACATAATTACTCCTAATTAATAATTTGCAATTTGTTGTTGTAACATGCTCATAACAAACATAAGTATATATCTATGAGTGTTCTTTGACAATGATAGTGACATTTGATGTAAATGCTCTTTAACAAGTCTTTAAAAATTGGAAAATTTTCAAACATGATTTTCTCAAAACGCTGTTTTTCGTGATGTGCCGGTATGTCAGAACAGCGACGATATGTTGTATGAACTTCATGCATATTTATTGTGATAAGTGTTGTCTTTTATCTGTTGCATGGGACCAAATACTACTTTATAAGACTGAAGGAGGCAATTTATTTACAATAAATCTATAAGAAATTACCATGCTATAAATACCTAAAACCTAGCAGTGGAATAGTGTATTTTTGTCCCCAGGCCCCAGTATTTACTTACAAATAAAAAACACACATATGTGACGCGATCAAGAGGAATGAGTCGGATGTCGGGGAATCCCAAATTGAGATATGGCCAATTCAAAATGGCGGCTTACATAAGTTTTGATGGAAATTCATGTATACAATTTGACATAACTTTGGAACAAAACGTCATATCGACATGGGGTTTTCAGTTTCTGAAAGCTCTAGGTGTCTTCTTTAAAACTGTATTAAAAACTCATTTTCGACCAGGGTCGTCATCAGACTCATTCCTCTTGATCGCGTCACATATAACTAAGAAATGTAATATTTATAGATAAGGTGACAAAAGAAACTCCCAGGTTCTGAGGGCCCGATCGACCCATTTTTTAGATATAAATAAAAATAAAATAAAAATAGAAAATTGTTTTGAACATTTTGGGGAAAATTTAGAAAAACATTGATTTAAAGTTGAAAATGTTTCCACAAACCGTACCAGAGAGGTCAATTTGCCTGTAGAACAGGTGTTTTTTGGTCACCTTAGTGTACATACCTCAATGATTGTTTCTTGTACATTAGCAATCCAACTTCCTACAAGCCTTTCACAAGAGCCAAATCCTGACTTTGTCCTATTTGGATTAGCCAACAGGTACTGTTGCTGAATCTTGTTGTTGATCTCGCCTAACGCAAAATCTGCTAGCACTGACACTGAGCCCGTAGTGTTGGTGATGTTCGGGTTGATACGCCCTTGTTGGCATATACAGCGGCCTTCTTCTAAAGGGATTCCCATTGATTTACATGACCTCTTTGGACTGATTGGATGGAATAGCCCATTGGGATGTGTATCAAAGTTTTCATCCACCGCTTTGCTGATGGATTTCTTGTTAATAGAGGGCGCTAAATTGAGTAAAGTTTGTCGTAAGTCAAGAATATTAACCAAACGATCTTGATTGACCGCAAGGGCATCCAGTTTGTCTTTTCCAAGTTTCTCTTCCAGATTGTCTGACGCTATGACAAATAAAACGGGGTGTGCCATTTCAATTTTAGATTCTCGTGTCTTTTTCACAAACGTTCCGTACTTATTTCCGTGATCTCCGAACATTAGCGTTAAAGTGTTATTCTGCTTACTCAGAAATGTGATGAACTTTGCCAGACTCTCGTCGAGAGTTTGAATTCGACGTCCGCTAGCTTCATGTCCGAGATTTAGATCCAAATAGTGGAAAAAAGGTCTTTTGGCTGCATGGAGATTAGCCTGAAGAATCTGCAATGAAGATATGATGTAGTGACTCTGATGGAACCCATTATAACATACCGATGCGCTTTCTTTAAAAGGATTGCTCATATTATTTGCTCTCATAATCTCGCAGTTAGCCATCGATATACCAACTTGGTCTATCCCCTTCTTCACTAGGGCCTTTTGAATATTTTCCCATGCTTTTACGTTTGATTTCTTTTTATCCAAAACGACTCCCAGAAATTTAGGATAACCACATGCACATTTATCAATGCTCCATTTCCAGCAAAGGTCATCAACAAAGGTCACATCATGTCCTCCTTTACGATACCAGCTTAAGAGATTTCCAATCGAGATTTGTTTTTTAAGCAACGTGGCTCGAGAGTAGATCTTCCCTGATGTAAACGCTACAGTGTTTACGTACGTCCCGCCTCTCATTGACTGCATCAAGTTATAGCTGAACACGTGGGCATGTTTGTTCTTCTTGACCGTCGCCAGTGTGTGCAAAGATGCCGGCATAGACCGATGGAAATGACTATGTGATGTGGAATCCAACCATATCACATTGATATTTATCGGCGGGAGTTCACAGTGACCTTCGTCTTGGCATGTGTTAGATACTCCAGCAGCGCTCACATTCGTAGGCATCAGAAGTAGTTGCCTAGCAACGGTGTCATCATCCAGGGTGCAATTTAAAAAACAGAATCCATAGTTTCCGTTACGTTCATTTTTCTTAACCAGATCACTGATAGTGTTCTCTAAGAGGCTGACATTCCTTAACTGTGTCCATTCAATTGCTCCAATGGTTTTGTTAATTAGACCTAGTGATATAGGCAAGTCAGGTGGACAAATGTCGTTGGAACAATTGATGAGATACTCTTCTTTGTCATGCTTCTGTTCATAATAAAACAAAACAGAAACCAATAATCAGTACTCAAAAGTTTGTGAGGGTCTGGATCAGCCAAAAGGTATTTGCTTTGTAGCATGCTGATAACTATTAGGATTCGAAATCAGTAGAGTTAATTTAGCTGGCACATCTTTGAACTAGGACACCGTGCACATTACTTAGTTGATTTTCATTAGTTAATTAAGAGAGCATACACATGACAACTAACGAAAAACGAGATGCGTACACCTTTAGTAAATATTAACGAAGATCGAATTAACATTGGTTTCCACGCGATACCCCGTGCACACTTCAAAATTGCTTCATTCAATGAAGATTAGTTGATTTCCACCAAATTAAGAAATGGAGAGCCTAGGGTACTGCAATTTGAAAGGGGTGCCAAATTTCTTCAAGGCCTATGTGCATGCTTTTGAATTAATTGGCAACAGCCAGAAATTGAGGTCATCAAGGCAACTTGGTGAGGCATTTCGATGCCTTTAAATTTGATTGATTTGAGCCCTGATTTCAACCAAATCCTACATACCTGTATTTGGCAGATGATGTTTGTCTTTTGGTGATTACAAGTTGGTTTTGGCTCAGATAAAAACACCTCTTCTGCCACTTTACACGAGCCTATGATCGGATGAGGGCGCTTACAGCTGACGTAGGGGGGTTGCTCTGTGTCGGGATCAAATCGGGGAACCTTGCATCCATCATCCACCTTCTCATCTACCTTCTGATTCTGAATGATAGCAGGAAAGTTAGAGTCAGTATATATATAAAGAGCTTTGTTGCAAAAGGGCCTACGTCCACTTCTACATGTTACTCATTTTGCATTATTGGATTTGCATTGACAAGTCCGTGGAATTAATCAAATAATTGTATGGCTGTATTCTTCACTGTTTCTATATGACTTGGATTAGTGCATTTATGCACGTCATCAATTGAGGCACCAACAATACAAGCCACATTCCACATAACAGTGGCGCAGCTGGGATTTTTTTCAGGGGGGGGGCAAGATTTCTGAAATTTTCGTAAAAGGTTGCCCCAAATTTTTTCCAAGTCACCAACTCGTGATTTTCACGTAAGTGGAGGGGGGGGGGGGGGGGGGGAGGTCAAAAAATGTACTATATGTACAATTTTGCCTTATATTTGACTATTTGAGCTGAATATGCCCACACAAAACAAGTACCCCGCACGCAATCTCGGTTTTTTTTTCTTCCCTATTTTCTTTTTATTCCCCTTATTAATTTTTTTAGATGGGCTGGGGCGGGGGCACAAATGGGTTTTGGGGGCGGGGGCACAAATGGGGTTTTTCCCGTCAGGGGGGGCATTTACCCCTGCCCCCCCCCTGAGCTACGCCACTGCCACATAATGAATAGTCATCCATTCAATAATGCAAAATGAGTAACATGTAGAAGTGGATGTAGGCCCTTTTGCAACAAAGCTCTTCAATGCCAAGGTATCATAACTTGAGCCAAAGCAATGATATAACTTGACTTGAGTTTTGGGATTAACTCCACTTGATGTGGGAAACATTACAAAAGACTCGACTTGGCATATGAGAGTAACTTTGTGAAATTATTTGGGTGTATCTTAATAACGTGTGCTATAGGGTAATTATAAGGTGCAAACAAGGGTCAGCGTTTCGAATACATTTTTTCTATGATTGTAGGCTAATGTTATGCCTTCTTACACCAAGAATAAACCCACTGTGAAAAAAACTGGAAACAAATGAAATTCACAGTGAACATATTCAGACAATTTAACAGGATTACATTTTTGGTTGAAAACTTTTTGACAGGGCATAACTTCAGCATAAAAACCAATGCATTCATTTTCAGACATATTTCAGTATAAATGGTATAGATACAATTCCCAGGGGAACAGGGATGCCCAGGGCTGGAAAAATGTTTATTTCCTGGGAAGCTGGTGAAATTTCCCACATTTTTATGTACAAACTGTTGTGATAGTGTCACTACTCCTTAGGAATGCGCGGACTGATACACCACAGTTGCCCAGTGACCACATCACCCATCTTACTAGATGGGATCTCTTATACTCCCGCCAAGAACATGGCCACTTGCCTATAGTTGATTAGCAATAAAGTATACCTTCGTAACACTATACATTGTGTCCTTGGATATTACGTGGGATAAGAAAGTAACCGAAAAACTCGTGCATGCCTTCATAACATCCCGCATAGACAGTTGCAACAGCATCTTATTTGGACTTCCTGATTCTCAGATAGCAAAACTGCAGCGAATTCAAAACATGGCTGCCAGACTTGTGACGCTCACGAAGAGGTATGATCACATAAGTCCTGTTCTGGAGACCCTGCATTGGCTCCCTGTGAAGCACCGGATCGTGTTTAAAGTATTACTACTGACATACAAAGCACTTCACGGCAGTGCACCTGTGTACTTATCTGAACTTCTACACCGGCATGTGCCCGGGCACAGTGGTCTTCGATCGGCTTCTCAATGTCTACTCAAGGTTCCGCGGTACTCAACAGTGTCACATGGTTTTCGCGCTTTTTCAACTAGCGCCCCGATGTTGTGGAATCGGCTTCCTCTGCGAATTTGTGAGTCAAAGACCATTACTCAATTCAAAAGTCATCTTAAAACGTACTTGTTTCAGATCAAGGACATTGCCAATTGGAGGCTGTAATTACTCACTTGCATGCACGTTCGATCGTTTACTTCTTGTGTATCTTGCATAGTTTATCTCATTTAATTTTATTGTTGGTGCTCAAGATACTTTCCTGTGTATTTTGTATTAATATTATGTTGTGTATGTTATTGCTTTTAAAATTGTGGTTTTTTATGATTGTATATTTACATTTACATTATATTGTATCATCTCATGTTATTATTGGTGCTCATGATACTTTCCAATGTATGTAATAATATTATGTTGTGTATGCTATTGTTTTTATCCATACTTTTTATGACTGTATATTTTGGTCAATTTGCTTATGTTTTTATCATGGTGTAAAGCGCCTTGGGGTCAATTTATTGATGGAAGGCGCTATAAAATGCGTTTTATTATTATTATTATTATTATTACTTCATGGTGGCAGCGGTGTTGAAAACTCATAGAACCCAGACACCAGTGTGGCAAGACTGAACATTTATCAGTGAACTAGTTTTGGCGAGGAAAGCTTTGAGGCTGTGTATGATTACATAGGCCTATGGACATACATGTACACAGTACTGTATAACACTGCCAATGCCAAGTTGGATCTGCAGAATAAAAACTGTCTTCGGATAGGATATATGCGGACGAACAACCGAATGCCAAATAGGTTGATGTGTCCACGAAATTCATCACCAGTGCATATTTTGTGTTTGAGTATCTGCAAATTAAACTGTCTTCGGATAGGACATACGCGGATAGTGAACAATTGAACGCCAATACACTAAAGTGATGTGTTGTCTGTGAATGTGCATATTCTGAACTGGATTGCCTCGCGAACTGTCTTTGGATAGAAAACAATGGCACAGTCTAACAACTGAGGCAGCTCAAAGCACCTTCACAATTCAAGCGGACTGGAAAGAACAAAAGCAACCAGGACAAGGAGGACCTCCAGAAGTTCCTGGGGATGATAACTTACCTAGGGGCCTGTTATACCGAGTCTTGCTGAACGAGCGCACCCGTTACGTGATCTGCTAAAAAAAGAATGTACCATATGTTTGGGACGACGACCACCAAACTACATTTGAAGGGCTCAAGCGAGCTAGTATCCACGAATGTGAGCCTACAATACTATGACCCGTCAAAGCCTGCAGAAGTAGAAGTCGATGCTTCACAAAAAGGACTTGGAGCATGCCTACTTCAAGATGACAAACCTGTTGTGTTCGCATCAAAGAGTCTAACAATAGCGCAGAGCAACTACTCAAACATCGAGCGAGAAACACTAGCCATAGTGTTTGGTGTCGTCACACGACTTCACACATTTGGGAAGAAATTTACAGTAATGACAGATCACAAACCCCTAGAAATGATATGGGGAAAGCCTTTGTCTAGTGCGCCACCAAGGCTGCAACGGTTACTAGTCAAATTGCAAGGATATGACTTTACAGTCAAATACAAGCCAGGCAACAGTATGATATATGCTGATGTACTCAGCAGACTTCCCAATCCTGAGAACAACAAAGATGTGCCACTCGACGTTGGAATAGATGAAATAAGGTACAAAGATGGAAATGTTCAGAATATCGACATGGTTAACTTCGGACCAAGTAAACAAGAGAATATACAGAGAGAAACTTCTTTGGACCCCACCCTACAAGTAGTTTGGCAGGTTATTAAAAGGACATTGAGAACCTTGTCAAAACATGTGCCGCCTGCCAAGAAAACCAGCCGAACCAACAAAAGGAACCACTAGAACCACATGACATTCCTTCAACCTCCTGGACCAAGTTGGCCACAGATCTATTTACCATTGATGGATTGACAAAACCAAATCAGATGAAAGAAATGGCATCTGAAAGTTAAGCGTTTAGTCTCTTAACATGTATAAAAATGTTAAACCAATTTTTAGGGGGGGGGGGGGGGTGCCCCCTGGCAGAAAAAGGCCTTTGTGCCCCCGCCCCTTGCCCTATTTGTGCCCCTGCCCTACTCTCCGGATGTAGTGCATATATGCGTTATAACCATTTACAAGGACCATTTTTCGCCCGGGTTTTGGGGAAGACATGCCCTTACCCCCACCTCAAGTTTCCTGAGCTGACTGCAACAAAAATTGGGGCACCCTTTTACGAGATTTTTGTAACCTTGTCCCCCCTTGAAAAATCCTAGCTACGCAACTCTGCCCTACCATGACAAAAGGAAGTAATGGAAACTTTTATCAAAATTGAGTTTTCTATGCCAAGTGTTAGAACTATAATAATGATACACAATTCTATCATAGCAGGAACCCTCTAAATGTTTTAATTAATGAGTAAATGCAAATCAAAAAAAGGAGGCTTATGAAGAGGAAGCAGGTATTTCATACACAGAAAAACCACCACGAAAGGAAGTAGTCTTGAAAGTTGTTAAATACTCTGAATCGCTGTTAAATTGTAAGAAGTTGATATAAGTTTTTTTGCTCTGCGACAATAACCATTAGTTTTAATAAATGATAAGATGCTTGTCATTTCACCTTTGATGATGGATCACTGCATTTTTTCAGCAATGTTTTCAAGTCCCTCATATAATATTCTATTTATTTATGATTTCAAAATAAAATATAAGCTGCATGGAAAACAGCTACAGTTAAAACAATACATTTATATTCCGTGGTTCCTTTTGTTATGGTTTATACATTCTTAGCTTAGTGTCCTAACAGCCACTAATATGAAAAGGGGTGTAAATGCGCAACTTTCAGCTTTCCTTTCCTCTATTGCTTTCCCATCTCGCATTCCTTCATGCACACTATCACTTCTTCTTTCTGCTTATTCTTCATTCTACTCTATCCCAGCTGGTATGCACAGTTGGCAATTCCATCAGCCCATCTGTCCATAATCGCCTCCTTACATCCAACCCATCCCCACCCTCTCTGCTAGGCAGTTGGTGCTAAGTGTTACGATCAGGCTTTGCGGCCTGTTCCACTAACGGGGCTCTGAGTTAAGGAAGGAAAACCTGAACATAAACCACCCAGCTATGGGTAAAATAGCTAAGTAAGGTAGTAGATCTAGAACTATTGGAGTAGTTTGAAGGTCTACTGAACTTGACTCGGGGAGAATATACTCATTAGCCTTGGCCGGCAAGTATTCTAGAAGAAGGACAACTTTGATTACAAACCATACTGTAGGATTTGCGGCCGCAGTATTATTTAGCAACAGAAAATCTATGATGGCACAACTACACGACACTAGGGTTAAAGTCCCTACTAAATCAACATCTCCTGGTGCAGACATTAATTTACAGAAATCACATGATGGCGTGTCCTTAAATCCTTCTGGAAGGGGCAAGCCTGAATATGGTGCCTGCATGAGGAGAAACCTGATCAACTGTAAGAAAGTAATTAAGATATCCACCATGAATGTTAGGACAATAAGGGAGCAACGATGCAGAGAGGAGCTAGTTTCAAATCTCATAGAACAGAACATTGAAGTGCTGGGTATACAAGAACATCGTATCATCCATGATGAAACAGTCAGATATGAGAGCATCCTAGGAAAGACACTCATCACAACATCAGCCACCAAGAATAGCACAGGAGCAGCAACTGGAGGAGTTGGCCTTGTATTGAACACTAAATCAAAAAGCTCATTAGCAAATATACAGGCACATACAGAACGAATACTTATAGCAAACTTTCAGGGGAACCCAGCGACAACAGTCATAGTCAACTACTGTCCAACTAATGTTGCAAAAGAGGACATCATTGAGGAACACTATGACAACCTTCGGAGAGCAATAGATTCTATCCCCGCTCATAATGTGCTTATGGTAGTTGGTGATTTCAACGCCAGGGTAGGACCGGAAGATGCTAAGTGTACATACCACAGTGAAACCAACCGAAATGGAAAATACCTTGTTGAGCTTGCAGTAGAGAAGAGCCTTATCATTTCTAATACTCGGTTTCAGAAAAGGAATGGAAAATTGTGGACTTACATAAGTCCTGTTGGGAGCAAATACCAACTAGACTACATACTTGTTAGAAGGAAATGGCAGAACAGTCTAATGAATGCTGAAGCATATAACACATTTGCTAGTGTCGGCTCAGATCACAGAATTGTATCGGCTCGAATCAAGCTAAGCCTGAGGATAAGTAAAGCAATCCCTAGACAGAAACAGTATGACTGGAAAGCAATAAGCACCGACACAAGCCTGCAGGAACGATACTCAGTTGAAGTACGCAACAGGTTTGAAGTATTGGAAAATGAGGAGGAATCTGCATCTGAGAAGTATGAGCGATTCATAAAGGCCAACAAGGAAGCAGCAGAAATGGTTGTACCAGTTAAGAAAAGAGCCCATAAGACAAGCTTCTCAAGTGATACTAGGGTCATAAAGGCAAGAGACAACATCAGGGATGCATATGATAAGTACCAGAACAACACCACTGATGATAGAAGAGAGGGTCACAAGTCTGCAAAAAAGAAACTAGAGGACACCTACAACCTAGTTATGTCAGAGCATTTGAATGGCAAGATTCAGGAAGTAGAGACTGCACATATCAACTCCAAGCATGGCTTAAGTTGGAAACTAATCAATGAAATCACAGGCAGAAAGGCATCAACCAAAGGTCAGCTGAAAGGAGACACGCAAAAGGAAAGGGTCACCAATTGGTTCAACCACTTTCAGAACTTACTGGGAAAGCCACCTGATATATGTGAAGAGGATGAAGAAATAACACCAATCTTTGTAGATCTTGATATCAGAATAGGGCCTTTTGACCAAGATGAATATGACAAGGCTAAGAAGTCACTGGTAGAAGGGAAGACCTGTGGTGAGGACAATATACCGCCAGAAGTATTAAAAAGATGTGATCTAGATGATATTGTGCTGGGTTTCTGCAATGATGCAATTACAAATAGAGAGAAGCCGAGCCAATGGTCCATCCTCAACATTGTGCCCATTCCAAAGTCAGGAGACCTCAGCCTGGGCGGCAACTATCGTGGCATAAGTCTTAGCTCTATCGTAGCGAAAACCTATAACCGGATGATCCTAAATAGAATTCGTCCTGAGCTGGATAAACATCTAAGAACAAACCAAAATGGCTTCAGGGTAGGAAGAACTACTATAGGGCATATACTGGCACTGAGAAGGCTGATTGAAGGGGTGAAAGCTAATAACCTACCAGCAATAATAACATACATAGACTTCAGGAAGGCCTTTGATACCATCCATCGTGGCAAAATGCTAAGAATTCTGCACGCTTATGGCATACCAGGACAGATCGTCGATGCTGTTGGAGACATGTACGAGGGAACTATGGCTAAAGTAATTTCTCCAGATGGAGAAACAGATCTGTTCGAAATCTTAGCTGGTGTACTTCAAGGTGACACCCTTGCCCCATATCTGTTTGTTATTGTACTAGACTTCGCCCTGAGAATGGCTATAACAGGAAAGGAAGAGGAGCTTGGATTCCACCTTGAAAAGCGAAGAAGCAGAAGGATTGGACCTGTAGCAGTGACAGACTTTGACTTTGCAGACGATATTGCCCTGCTGTCTGAAGAACTACACCAGGCACAAGATTTGCTTCAGAGGGTCGAGACATCAGTGGCTAAAGTTGGCTTGTCTATGAATGCAAAGAAGACAAAGCTCATGGCATACAACCAAACAAGTGCGGTGGAAATCAGAACAAATGATGGAACCAAACTAGATGAAGTAAACGATTTCAAATACCTAGGTGCCTGGATGTCAAGCACTGAAACAGATATCAAGCAACGCAAGGCAGCAGCTTGGAGAGCCTGTGGGAAGCTGAACAAGATCTGGAAATCCACCCTACCAAGAAAATTCAAACTTCGCCTGTTCGCCGCAACTGTTGAATCTGTGTTACTATATGGCTGTGAGGCATGGACCACCACCCCTAAGCTAGCAAAGCAACTTGATGGCTGTTATACACGTATGCTGAGGGCTGTCCTCAACATTCACTGGAAGCAACATACAACTAACACAGAGCTGTATGGAGACCTCCCCAAAATCCCCCAAAAGATCAGGGAGAGAAGGACAAGATTCTCAGGCCACTGCTTTAGGAGTCAAGAATGTGTGTCAAAGCTGGTTCATTGGATACCAAAGCATGGGAGAAGAAAACCTGGAAGACCTGCCCTAACTTACATCGATGTGCTAAAACAGGACACTGGTTTGGATGTAAGAGACTTAAAGACAGCAATGCAGGACAGGAAGGTGTGGAGAGCCATTGTAGATCGAGAACACAACTCGAATTAAGCAAGCATACATTCACTTTCAGAAGAAAAACCATGAGAAAAGGAAGTATTGGACATTTGAGCGAAAAACATTGTTTCCAAAATATTTTTAATTTAAAGGACAATGACATGGTCATTTAAATAAATTACAACATGTAATCACTTTGTAATTAATCTCTGAGTATAAGTTGTTTATCTTAATTTAAACATCGCAGTAAATTCATCTTAAAACAATACCTTTTATTTTATGCTTCCTTTTGTCATGGTTTATCCATTCACTTTCAGAAGAAAAACCATGAGAAAAGGAAGTATTGGACAATTGAGCGAAAAACATGGCAAAATTTAAAATTATCAGAAATATTCAAAATGCACTTTAAATGTTTCATCGATATAACTTGAGTTGTCTATACCATTCATCAATTTTGAAGGCTGTAAGAAAAACATGTTTTGCCTTGTAACTCGAAATGGTCCTGTTGTCCATTACTTCCTTTTGTCGTGGTAGGGCAGAACTGCCCTGGCCAGGATTCAAAACCTACCGTAGTATTTACATATGCACCATCAACAGTAGGGGTAATGGCCTGTGTGAAATCCGCGGCAATTCCTTGGTAACGATTATTGCCAGTCACATAAAACCGGAAATTTGACCATACAGGCGTGACCTGTGAAAAAGATAAAGATTGAGAAGTCAAAATTGATAGAGAAGTGTGTAATATTTGTCTATATATCTGTCTATCTACCGAACCAATAGTATAGGCATGTTGGTACTTATTTCAATGCATATCTCATGGTGATTCCAAATATGGTAATGAAATACAATAATTTTGACATTTTTGAAACATTTTGTGAAATATTGGAATGTCGTCTGCAGACGCCTGCTGTGAGGAAAGTGGAAAGCTGATTACCTATTACGCCGGGTAGTTATCTTCTTATGGTAGGATTCACCTAATAAAACAGCCAAAAAACAGCCAAAAAACCTGCAAACTGCATATTATAACCCTATAGGCCTAAACATTTGTAAAAATAATGCCTATTCTGTTGGCGCTAAAACACACACATTATAAACCTACCTTGATTTTAGTTGATGGATATACAATGTATCTATCTATAATCCAGTTATCTAACACAATGCCTATTATACATGCTGCGAGAAGAGCACCTATAAGTTTATATCTTGTGGTAGATGTGGTAGAGACTTTCATCTTGCGCTTCTGTAAGAAGAAAAAATAAAAAAATAAAAAAGATGGCAATTAAAAGGCTGGTTTTCTGCAGTTTTTGAGTTCAGGACTGGGTTACTCAGTTGATTCCAACAGTGTACTTACTTCCTTCTGCCTATTGAAGACAAAGAGTTTTTTGAGGATATGGCAGCTTATCATCAACCACATTATTCTAATGTACTGGCAGACCATCCTCCGCAATTTTGCCATTGGAAAATATGTCACTTTGCAGAGGAAAATTTGGAACCATTAATAATCATATGTTGTATATAAATCAAGGTTCAAATTTGGCAAACCATGGTGTATGCCTTTTCATGTCAATATAGCCATGTAATACTGGTGCCAGCATTTCAACTATAGTAGTACCCATGAAAGACCAGTGATCGATTTCCGTGAATAAAACTGTGTAGCAAATTGTTGTCAAATTTCAACTGTTCGTTAAAATGATGAACTGTTACATTGAAATGCAAGTATAAAACTGCTATACACATTTCATATTGTATAGCAAATTCTGATAGATATTCTGTATGATACTAGATTGGGCATGTACAAGTCACACAACCCCATACATTAAGGCCTAAAAAAAAAGAGTTTGATTGGCGTAACATAGAAAAAAAATAGGGTAGGTAGGTCGGATTTTTTTTATTTTTAATTTTTTTAAATATATAAAACGTCTATGAAATTTTATATACCAGCACACATATACCATACAGACATAAACAAATGGCACAAATACACATTTTCACTTTTTTTTCTTCTTTTTCTCACACACAATAAAGATATTTTCGGGCATTTTGATATCATAGACATTTCGCGAATTTGTTTTTTTTTCGCGGGCGACCTTCTGGATGAACTGCATGAATGTTGAAAACAATATTTTCGCGGAAAAATATTTTGCGCGAAAAGCGCGAAAATGAAACCTCCGCGAAAATGTCAGCTTTTACAGTAATTATAAATGGACATGACAATGCACAATGGGCCTAAATACACCACACGCAGAGCCACACCTTCCACTGAGATTCTGACCGGTTGGTCGATTTTTTTTTAAAAGGGAAACAAACAGATAGGGCCTACACAAGTCACAAGAACACAAATTTTAAAGAATACTGAATACGCATCTAAATTTGTTCTTTCCTAACAAATAAGTGAGTAATTGTATGCGTTTATGTCGCAGTTCCATATTCATAAACAGAACACATTTTGCTATTAATTAGAAACCATGATAAAGCGCCAGTTTATGTTTTTTATAGCCTTATCGGTGAAGTGGTACAACTGCTAGGCTTACCTTTGTATCAGGTAAAATCCAATACACTATCATTGCATATTATGCACGCTGCATCGCATATCATCCCTCTATTTACGGTCAGCGCACACAAAAAAATACTGAATAATATATTGAGATGTCTTTGTAAATTGTATTGATCGTCACGCTGAGTGCACACTTGATTGGATTCAAAAATTAAAGGTTCCTTTGTTTCTCTCTGTCCGACAAAATTGTCCAACCAATCCTAGCCATTTTAAGAAATACCCGGCAGGAATATATTTGGAGGAGTTTGCCACTTTCTAGATGGTTAAAGTAGGGCCTATCCGTGTGCACAGTGCGTAAACAACACAGAATTATAAAGGAGAATCCAGACGATTTTTTTGCCCTATTTTCATCCAATTTCAGAAATCATTATTACATATTAAAGAGCAGAAAATTTCAAATTAAATGGTAAATTTGTATTCGATTTGGATACTCCGTTTGGTAAATACAACATGCACAAGAAGCTACATGCCCACTTGAAATTCATAAAAACCCTTAATTTGTGTCATATTTTGGGATTCCCAGATATCAATTTTCACTTTTACAACGAAGGCCCGTGTTTCTTGATCTTATTGAATGTTAAAAAGGATGCATGATTTATCTTTTTTGATACACCACTCTTACTATAACATAGCAAAGCATGTTCATTCATTTAGTCATGATATACTTGCAATAATTGTCATACCGGGGGAAAAGAAGTACATGTTCATGAAAATGCACGAAGCCACACATTATTGGTTAATATTCATGATTTTTAATTCATCGCCGTGTAGTCCTACATGTAGGCCTATTTTAGATATCGTAAGTATAATGATTTTCAAAACTATTTGTATCATAAGATTGCCTACATTTGCCTGACCACTCCACAAAGTTGTATTGATCAAAACTCTCACGAAATATGTCAGTAGGCCTAAGACCTACAGGTCAAAACGATTAAACGATGTCGATATTTTGATATCTGGTGCGTTTTGCCCCGGTATCCCCTACCTACCCCCCCCCCCCCCCCCCCCCCCCCCCACGCCCGTGGAACTGATTTTCTGAGTCATTATGCTTACAGGATTGTTTTGATGTCAATGGATGTTATATGTTTTGTTTGTAAACTAATAAAAATACTGAGTTTTTTTTCACACACAATCTCGCTCACTGGTATCTTTAAATATGATGGTCCGACAATAACAAATTGCAATTGTCCGAAATTGCAACGGTTAGCGCGCACACGACTGACTTTGACGGTTTGGCCCGTATTTTGACAATTTTGCAATTTAATGAATGAAAAAGTCAAATTTAATAATGTCAAGTGTTGCGATTATTACTTCAAATGTATTTTCAAAATATAAAACTAACATAAAATGCTACACAAACCAAGTTTGGCAACCACAAAGCCCGTAATCGCCTGGGTTTAAAGACTATCTCTGTGCTCCCTTTAAGGGTGCATACCACTATTACGCGCTAACGTGTGTTTCTGTTAAGGAGAATAGATGAGTAAGTGTAGATTCGTGATTCCGAATCTGCGAGGCGTAAGCCGAGCAGATTGGGAATCACGAATCTATACTTACGAGTCTATTCTCCGATTTAAACCATTGCATTATACTAACAACCAATTAAAGCATACAATAACGGTCCGTGTATATAACCGGACAATCGTTTTTCGTTATTTCGTTTTCAACACGATAAGCAAAAAAACCAAATAGGATCATTTTCCGTTTGACTGTCACAGTAGAAAAAACAAACAAGAGAAAAACTAGAATTTTTAACGTTCGTTTTTATTCCTCTATTTTCAACTAAGGAAAACTAAAAAGATCAACCACATTCGTTTTTCTTTCTCTAAATAAAGTGTAAAAATAAATCAGAAGAAAAATAAATAAATACAAATATTCGTTTTTCTTATCCGTTTTCATATAAGAAAAACGAAATAAACAAGTGTATTCGTTTTTCATTCTTCAACCAGAATTGTAACCAAAGGGCAATAAAAAAACCCTAATTTGATCTTGTTTCAAACATTCGTTTTTCTTAATACAAAAAACAAAGAGTAGAAAAATGTAAGTGTGACACATTCGTTTTTATAACTTCATTTGCAAACAAGAAAAACAATATGAGTCAACTACGTTCGTTTTTCGTTTCTTAAACACTTGTATGGTAAGTAAGCAAGAGAAAAACTAACTCTTAAAATTTAGGTTTTTCTCTTGCTTACTTACCATACAAGTGTTTAAGAAACGAAAAACGAACGTAGTTGACTCATATTGTTTTTCTTGTTTGCAAATGAAGTTATAAAAACGAATGTGTCAAACTTACATTTTTCTACTGTTTGTTTTTTGTATTAAGAAAAACGAATGTTTGAAACAAGATCAAATTAGGTTTTTCTATTGCCCTTTGGTTACAATTCTGGTTGAAGAATGAAAAACGAATACACTTGTTTATTTCGTTTTTCTTATATGAAAACGAATAAGAAAAACGAATATTTGTATTTATTTATTTTTCTTCTGATTTATTTTTACACTTTATTTAGAGAAAGAAAAACGAATGTGGTTGATCTTTTTAGTTTTCCTTAGTTGAAAATAGAGGAATAAAAACGAACGTTAAAAATTCTAGTTTTTCTCTTGTTTGTTTTTTCTACTGTGACAGTCAAACGGAAAATGATCCTATTTGGTTTTTTTGCTTATCGTGTTGAAAACGAAATAACGAAAAACGATTGTCCGGTTATATACACGGACCTCAAATGAATTGTTTTCATTGTGAACCTTTGAGAAATTAGAGTCGGAAAAAAGAAAAATGACCACACATATCCTATTCTGATTTACCTAGATGCAAAATGAAATATGAAAATCAAAGTTTAAATTACTTTTTCGTTTTTCTTGATTGAAAATGGGTTGAGAAAAACGCCTGATTGTATTAAAGTCCCAAAACATTTTTTGAAGTGTTTGTTATTTTGTTCTTGATCGAATTAGAAGAAAAACGAATGCAGTAATCTTTTTGTTTTTCTTGTTTTGAAAATAAAGTTAGAAACACTAACTCTTAACATTTAGGTTTTTCTCTTGCTTACTTACCATACAAGTGTTTAAGAAACGAAAAACGAACGTAGTTGACTCATATTGTTTTTCTTGTTTGCAAATGAAGTTATAAAAACGAATGTGTCAAACTTACATTTTTCTACTGTTTGTTTTTTGTATTAAGAAAAACGAATGTTTGAAACAAGATCAAATTAGGTTTTTCTATCGCCCTTTGGTTACAATTCTGGTTGAAGAATGAAAAACGAATACACTTGTTTATTTCGTTTTTCTTATATGAAATTGGATAAGAAAAACGAATATTTGTATTTATTTATTTTTCTTCTGATTGATTTTTACACTTTATTTAGAAAAAGAAAAACGAATGTGGTTGATCTTTTTAGTTTTCCTTAGTTGAAAATAGAGTAATAAAACGAACATTAAAAATTCTAGTTTTTCTCTTGTTTGTTTTTTCTACTCTGACAGTCAAACGGAAAATGAACCTATTTGTGTTTTTTGCTTACCGTGTTGAAAACGAAATAACGAAAAACGATTGTCCGGTTATATACACGGACCCAGTAATCTTTTTGTTTTTCTTGTTTTGAAAATAAAGTTAGAAAAACTAACTCTTAAAATTTAGGCTTTTCTCTTGCTTACTTACCATACAAGTGTTTAAGAAACGAAAAACGAACGTAGTTGACTCATATTGTTTTTCTTGTTTGCAAATGAAGTTATAAAACGAATGTGTCAAACTTACATTTTTCTACTCTTTGTTTTTTGTATTAAGAAAAACGAATGTTTGAAACAAGATCAAATTAGGTTTTTCTATTGCCCTTTGGTTACAATTCTGGTTGAAGAATGAAAAACGAATACACTTGTTTATTTCGTTTTTCTTATATGAAAATGGATAAGAAAAACGAATATTTGTATTTATTTATTTTTCTTCTGATTGATTTTTACACTTTATTTAGAGAAAGAAAAACGAATGTGGTTGATCTTTTTAGTTTTCCTTAGTTGAAAATAGAGTAATAAAAACGAACATTAAAAATTCTAGTTTTTCTTTTGTTGGTTTTTTCTACTCTGACAGTCAAACGGAAAATGAAGCTATTTCTGTTTTTTGCTTACCGTGTTGAAAACGAAATAACGAAAAACGATTGTCCGGTTATATACACGGACCATTGTATACCTGTACATTCGTATACACCTCTTGTGAGTTGCGTAATTTTCAATCGAGCGCAGCAAACTCAAGCAAGTGTTGAAATGGTTCATTTACCATATTTTTGAGATTATTATTTCTCACAACAGCAAATAAGCTTACCTCTGGGATAGCTTTCTGGCAGGTGGCAGCAACTCGCTTGCCTTTCGTCAGCCCCAATAACACGTGGTTCATTTACCATGTTTACATTGTTGACCATTCAGACTGGTACAAACATTGTATTTCTCGTCGCAATTATCCTAAATTTCATGCTCGTGCGTGGTCTCCTGGTGTCAACTCAGAATGGATTCCGATAACGAATGATTCCATACTCAGAAAGATCCGGAATACTTGCTAAATAAAATTGCCGAAGGAACTTTGGAAATTTCGGAAATGCAACCAGAGAGCAAAAAATTATCCACACGGCATAGAATTCTCCGATATATCGGATAAGGAACTACTTGAAGCAACCCAAGAAGCAGAAAAACAAGATGCAAGACGTTTTTGCCAGCCATGCGCCAGTGATCGAGGACAAAGTCTTAGCTAAATCAATAAAAAGGCAAGTATATATTATCTGATTTTTGCTATATCATTAATATGGTAATACATGTGTATTCATTTAGATTTCAACTTTACTTTCTTCTTTTCCTACATGTACAGGTGTCCCGAATAAAAACAAATCTATACATTTTGAAAATGTCGTACTTCATGTGTCTTGTACAAAATAACACAATCAACGGAACCAGGGGCGGAAATTTCTTGTTAGGTGTGGGGGGGATGATAAGTGTTGGTTCCAAAAAATGAAATTGAGCTGGTACCATCAATGCGGTGCACAGCACCGCCCTCCGAGCTATGCTCGGACAGGGGGGAGGCTGAGGGGGGATGTGCCCCCCTGAGAATTAGAAGAAGAAAAAAAATCAATTTTCAAACTCATTTGGGGCGATTTGGTGTATACTTTTGACCAATATTGTATTGAAAAGCAATCGCTTCATTTTCAATAAATATTTTGCTTTTTATCAATACACGAAAGAAGGTGAGCATTTTTTATTCTTATACTGATATATTCTTGATTTTAGTATAGATGGTTTAAAAGCTCCAACAGGGGGAGTCTGAGGGGGGGGGGGGGGGGGGGGGCGTGGCGCCCCCCTCAGAAGTAGAAAAAAAATTCAATTTTCAAACTCATTTGGTGCGATCTGGTGTATACTTTTGACGAATATTGTATTGAAAAGCCATCACTTCATTTTCAATAAGGGGGGAGTCTGAGGGGGGATGTGCCCCCCTCAGAATTAGAAGAAGAAAAAAAAAATCAATTTTCAAACTCATTTGGTGCGATCTGGTGTATACTTTTGACGAATATTGTATTGAAAAGCCATCACTTCATTTTCAATAAGGGGGAGTCTGAGGGGGGATGTGCCCCCCTCAGATCAGAAGTAGATTTTTTTTCAATTTTCAAACTCATTTGGTGTGATCTGGTGTATACCTTTGACCAATATTGTATTGAAAAGCCATCACTTCATTTTCAATAAATATTTAGTTTTTTATCAATGCAGACAGAAGTAGAAATTTTTTCAATTTTCAAACCCATTTGGTGCGATCTGGTGTATACTTTTGACCAATATTGTATTGAAAAGCCATCACTTCATTTTCAATAAATATTTTGGTTTTTTATCAATGCACGAAAGAAGTTGAGCATATACTGATATATTCTTGATTTTAGTATAGATGGTTTAAAAGCTTGAACAGGGGGATTCTGAGGGGGGATGTGCCCCCCGCTCAGAATTGGATTTTTAAAAAAAAATTCGAACCCATTTGGTGCGATTTGGTGTGTACTACTTTTGACAAATATTTTATTGAAAAGCAATATCACTTTATTTCTGATCAATATTGGCTTTTTATATAGGCAGATAGGCCCTATGCCAGAAAGAAGTTAATTAGTTACCTCCAAAAGATGGATTCTATAGTCAATGTACGTACACGTATGTATCCTGACCAAAGAACAATAAACTCCAAACGTTTTTATGTCCCTCGCATGCCACCCGCCTTTCTTTCTCTTTTTCCTTTTTTTCTCCTTTTTTCTTTCTTTTTTTCCCTTTTTCCTTTTTTTTTTGGTAGATGTGAAAAATCAGGGGGGGGGGGGATGATTACATTGACCATCCCCCCCAGGTCAAAAAGTGTGGGGGGGGGGGGGGTATATCCCCCATCCCCCCCCCCCCCCCCCCCGGGATTTCCGCCCTTGAACGGAACGGACGGTTTCTCGGACTAGATCACGTATCATACACTGTAATTTCTTTATAGAGCTATTATAGAGACACTCACTAAAAGACGGCAACTTTGCCTTAGATCTGTTCTATTCCATTTGCATTTATGATGAAAATATCTAAATCAATCTTTACATTTTCGTTGTTTTTGCAGCTTTTCAAATTATACAGAAAAGAAATGTGAATGGGCCGTCAACTTATTCAAGAGATGGAACACTTGGAGAAACCAGAGAGCGGCTGAGTCTGATGACCAGGAGTATTAGTCCTATCCATGTGGAATTACTAGGCATGACGAAAGATGAACTCTGTTTTATTCTCACACGATTTATTTTGGAAGCAAGGAAAACATCAGGGGAGCCATACCCAGCTGAAACTGTCTATGAAATATTGATCTCAATACAGCTGTATCTTGCTCTCCATGGAAGAGAGATGAAATTTCTGAACGACTCAGAGTTTGTTACTTTGAAAAATACTTTAGATACACGCATGAAAGAACTTACCACACAGGGAATTAGGGTACGACGCCGACAGGCAGAAATAATCACCCATGAAGAAGAGTCGAAAATGTGGGAAATAGGAGTTCTTGGAGATAAAACTTCCCAGCAATTAGGGGATACAATACTGTACATGTTTGGAGTGCACTTTGCTCTGAGAGCTGGTACGGAACACCGCAATTTAAGGTACGAAAACTCCCAAATATCTGTCCATGTTGATAGCAAAGGATCAAAATATCTGTGTTATACTGAAGATATGTCAAAAAATCGCCAGGGGGGTCTGAAGCATCGAAAAATTACACCTAAATGTGTCTGGGCCTACGAAAACAAAGACAACCCGGAAAGATGCATATTGTTCGGTTGTATGAAAAATATTGTCTCTAATTCATATGGATCTTATGATTTTGCATGTGCACTCGATATAAAGGTTTCGGAAAATGGACAATTATAATAAATAGTAGGCATAGCATAAGTCACCCCTCACAAACCTGCCACACACATTTCGTGAACAATTGAGAAATGTCTATTTTTAGGTAAACTTCAAAATCAAATTTATAAACAAAGGAAGGTATATAAAAATGTGATTTTTTCACTTTATATAATTTAGTTATGATCTTTAAAATGACACCTGATTTTGTTGAATTTTATATAATAACAGATGGGCATATGAATAATGATCATCTATTATTATATTACAACCCGTTAATGCAATACGAAAGATAGCTGTCGAATCTATCAAACAGAAGTTACTGCTATCATCATCATCATCATCATCATCATCATCTACCTATACTGTGCATAAACCTCAATATTGGGTATACTCGCACAATGTATCCCTGGAACCTAGGAATACAAACATGAGCGTACAGACACAGACCGGGACGATCCCCTACTCTTTACGAAGGAGTCTGTGACCTTTTAACGTGCTCGGGGATAGCTCTTCCGATACACGGGACCAACATTTCTACGTACCTTCCGAAGCACGATGCGCCATGAACATGCCAACTTCAGTCTGCACGGTCTGAAGGAGGCATGGGGACGAGGCTGTGTTGGTGTATCGTTTTGAACTCTCACTCATAAACGATCCACCAACAGAACTACGGTGCGCAGCAGTGTACGACGCTCTAACCGACTGCGCCACCGCCCCATCTACTGAAGATAGTTATTTACAAGTAGGCCTAAGTTGTTTTACAATTATTTGTGTTACTTTCAACCCCATATATAGATTCCGTTACTTTTAGATACTCTTTTGCATATCTGACAATACATGAATAACTCTCGTGGTCACAGGTCACTAATAGGTATATCAAATAAGGTGGGATCGTTTCAAAAAATCCTTAAAATCGTGATACGTGTCTCTATTTTAAATAGAAGTTGTCAAAAAAACATAACATTTTTGGTATCATATTAAAGACAATTTATCCAGCTACCGAATAAAAAAAGAATTAAAGCCACATGTTTAGCAACAGTGAAGTTATCAATCTAAACGTCGAGTGAGTCAAGGGTGGGAGCGGTGGATGAGGAGCCGGTGGATGAGGAGCCCATAGGTTTGTACACAAAATAGCGGAAAACTAGAACTTTTGAAATTAATGCCATTTTAAAAGTATACATAGGAAAGTTTTCAAACTTCTCAACTAGCGAATATAAGTGGCAAATAAAACTATAAAACTGAGAAAAGTGCCCTTTTGTACTCCCTTGTGCCTTTATTTTCTTTATATTCTAGCAGCTTTAGGTACGAATTATTCCCTAAATATACATTAAACGACGTCGAACTGATTATTGGTGGATAGTAAATTGTTCAAAGATAAAATTTACACAGAAAACGCAAAAACATATTTAGAGACTATTTTGGAGTGTAAATGCCATTTTTTTCTGCGCTTCGCGCATATTTTCTTAAAACCTATCGACTTCAAAAACTTTTACTATGAGACGACTTCTGGACAGCAAATCGACGATATGGTGAAAAAACATCTAGGCCTATATAATCATCAACGGTCGAGACATTAGAGCCACAGGGTGTTATAATGTTACAAAATCCAATATCATGATTTAAAAATGTGATTTATTGCATGCTTTTCACCTCATCTCTGCTTTGCACCGATGCTCGCAAAAGTAGAACGTTTCACTGGATTATACGTTTCTGCTCAGAATGTTCTAACTTGTTCGGGTTATAAAAACTCACAAAACCACCCAAAATGTATAAATATGAGAAAAAAAAATCCAACTCGCTACGCTCGCCATTACTAATTTCACAAAATAAAAAGAAGGGGCATCATAAGATTATTGGCCGTTCAGATAGGGCACAAACAAAATGTTCCAACGTATGAACAAAATTCCAAAGGTAAAGACAGCCCTTTAAGTATGACAAGTTGAGTTTTTTTCGGGAAGGGGGGGGGGGGGGGGGGTTGTGTAAAAAGCTACTGGTTAGCGGGGGGGGGGGGGGTCATGTAATTTTCGGTTTCAGCCGTAGGGGGGTTAGCCTCCATCACAAAGAATCAGCCATGATCCATAGAACGACGACGATAGTATGTATAGGTCTACATTTAAATTATATTTTGTTTGTCAAATACACTCTATTTATGTGTATTTATAGCCTATTTATGAACAGCACCCAGAGCATCACCTCACCCGAGACTCTGAGCAGCATTTATAAATTGTAGTCTATTTGGCCATCACGAGACACTGACGTAACTGCGTATTATACTAGCATAACGCGCGCGCCTACTCGAGGCGCTGGCGTATACAGGGGCACCCAACGAGAAATTTGGGATATTGCCTGACGTACTATATATATATTTGGAAATTGGGTGTACATTTGATCATGATACATAATGTGTTTCTAATGGTTACAAGAACTATTGACTATTGTTATCATATTTAACAATGAATTTAATGTAAAAAGCTAAAATAAATCCCTTTTTTAATGAAAAAATGTGTACACATTAACTGCTCCTCACAGCCAGCTAGTATGCGTGCTAGCAATTATGTTTCCCAGCTAGGGGCAGTTGAAATGTTCGGTTTGACAGCTAGATAGCGATGAAAAATCTGCTAGCCATGCGCCAGCCAGAAGTTAACAAAAATCCAAAAATGCACCAGCTACGAAAGTTTGCAAACATGTTATCAGCCAGGTACCAGTATAAATCACTGAAAATGATACGTTATTATTATATTAGTAACTAATAGCGCCCTATACGAGTTCGTACCTACTAATTTATATTTTCATTTAAAAAGTAACCAAAGACCACTTCTTAAATCGAGGGCGCCGTTTATTGCGAGACTCAATCGTTTCCGCCATCGTCCTCTAAATGAAAACGTCCTAACTAGCCAGGATTTCATTCTTATAAAAACTCAAGCCCTAAAATAAGTGCGCTGCCAGCACATGTGTGCAGTTGAGATTGTGAAATGTGCGGTTAAAATCCCAAAAATGTGCAGTTCAAATGTTGGCATACAAAGGTCATAGCATTTAATAAGCAAAACTGGTTTTTTTAAATTTATAGTTCAACGCTTAGACTATGTATACTCGATTTGTATCTGCGCATGCTTTAACGACTCTCGTGTATACAGTCTATGCAATTTGATAAACACGACAGTCTTGTGCTATTCATCTGAGATTCGGCCATAATGTGTATATTGGTTCGATTCGACGGTTGCTACGCAAATGATATAAATAAGTTATTATTATGTTCGTCACAATAGGCTTAACGAGCTGAAAACACCCAATTAACAAAGTACAAGTTGAACTCAACCATCAATAATAGATGATTGCCAAGGGTAATGTCATTAAGGTAATTATTTATCTCGATTTTGTGAATACTTGTATAATGCGCGCACCTTTGAACGCTGGATTTTGAACTAATTATTAAGTAGAATCGGTGCTGCGTAAATATCTTCAATTAAATAATTAAGCAAATGCCAGTTTTTCAAAATAGGGTCTCCAAATGCATAGGGAATAAATGTTCTAGTGATCAAACGATCACTTAGACAAACATATTGCGGCTCAAAACCGACTTCGAAAATATTAAAAAAGCGTATAATTATTTGTTTCCGTATAAAAATGTCATACCATCGATGAACCCCGGTACGGTATAACCCAAGCTAATTTTTATTTTTATTTTGTTTCACCATAACTTGCGCAACCAAAACAAGTTTAAAACATCAGTCAAATCATGTTGCGGACGCGAAAAAAACAGCACCCCAATTTTCGGTATTATAGACACTTGAAGGTAATAAAAATAAAATGAAATACATTTACAAAACCGAACTTCATTTGGAGCGCGAGTGTTTTCGCCTTGCTCATACAGAACAATATTTTGAACATCATGAGTGCCTGAAATTCGAAAATATAACCTATTAAACTGGCCTACAATAATTGCCGTATCGATCAACTCGTAATGATGTCATTAAAGTGATCAAATGTCTCGTTATTGCATGGAAGTACGATTCTTCCATGGTTATTGTGAAGACCAATTTTATTAAGTGTTTTGGGCAAATGACGTAATGAATATTGCAAACGATAGCTGACTGTCGATTAAGAGGATAAGACGGTAAATATAAAGAGTGTGACATAAATTATAAATGATCATCTATTGTAATTTCTTCCACTCAGTCATAATATACATCCAGCTTTTGGTGCAGGCCTGTTTTGGTGGTAATGAACATTGATGAAGCGTTGCCTGGAAACGCATAAACACAAACTGACACGCTTCATTATCTGATTATTACAAATATCCCTAGTAGTTTTCCATTTTCAAAACCTCTTTGATTAGAAAAGGTTACTGGATAGGATAGAATTAAAGGCCTTTAAATAATTGTATCACCACCGTTCTTCTCCGAAACTAATTTGAAACAACGCAATTCTAGAATTTCGGATGTTCCAAAATATAATGAGTTTTATATGAACGACAACACTGTGCCACGCATTACAGGTGTAATAATCAAGTGATGTGACCACCTGTATATGCCCGAGCTACTCCGGGTAATACTTGTGGCAGGAGACTGGGAAACGAAATCGCTTATACACAGACAACTTTTCTGGGTCACAAGCGGGTCACTTGACCTATTTGACGTGAGTCACTTCAATGTAACTTACCTAGATGGGTGAAATGACCCAGATCATGAAGTACAGTGACTCATCTGAGATATGACAATGGGTCAACTAACATACTTGCTTATGTGACTCACTTAATTATGTGCAAGTGTGTCAAGATCGAATCAATATGAGTCATTTGACTTACTTGCTCTTGTGCTGGGTCATTCCAACCATGAATGTAAACAGGTAAACTGACTCAGTTCCGTATAGTTACTGGTCAAGATCGACATCTGACCCACTTGTATTTTGCAAGTAGGTCAAGATAAATTTCTGGGTCACAAGCGGGTCACTTGACCTATTTGACGTGAGTCACTTCTATGTAACTTACCTAGATGGGTGAAATGACCCAGATCATGAAGCACAACGACTCATCTGAGATATGACAATGGGTCAACTAACATACTTGCTTATGTGACTCACTTGATTATGTGCAAGTGTGTCAAGATCGAGTCAATGTGAGTCATTTGACTTACTTGCTCTGCTCTGCTGGGTCATTCCAACCATGAACGTAAACAGGTAAACTGACTCAGTTCCGTATAGTTACTGGTCAAGATCGACATCTGACGCACTTGTATTTTGCAAGTAGGTCAAGATCGATATTTGACCCACTTGCATTTTCCAAGTAGGTCAAGATCGATAGCGGGCGCTGTAGCGCGAATGGGATTATGGGATGGGTCCCAGCCAACATCCATCTTGGGCCCACAGTGGGCCTTCTTGGGACCCTTAATATTTTGTCCACTTTGGCCTGTATACGGGCCAAAGTGGACAAAATATTAAGGGTCCCATGAGGGCCCACGGTCGATGTTGGCTGGGGTGTACATTGGCTTCTTTAAAATTAACACCATGGAAAGTAGATTTCGTAAGGATATATATCCTTTTTATTACCACGATTAATTCAAGACGTCACTCACTAAGTGATTGTTCACAAACCAGATACATGGGACCCTTAATATTTCTGAAGACCCACTTGAAGTGAATAACATGGTTATGGGACCCATAATACATTTATCACAGTGACTAATTTTGCCCTATTGCAAGTGGGTCATTTGACCTATATACTTTATTTGTCAAGGGTGTCACTACAGGGACGTAATAAAGACTCACATAAGTGAGTAACGGTGACCAGTCTGATCTGTGCAAATAGGTCAGTCTGACCATTGTAAGTGAGTTGATGGGACTCATTTGACAATTTAAACGAGTCATGTGACCTATGACAGTAGGTGTGAGTCTCTGCAAAGACTCACTTGAAGTGAATAACATGTCATGTGACCCATTATACATGTGTCACAGTGACTCAAAACTGAACTTAATGGGTCATTTTGACCTATTGCAGATGTGTCATTTGACCTACTTTATTGGACAAGGGTGTCACTACAGGGACGGAATAAAGACTCACATAAGTGGGTACCGATGACCCACTGACCTGTGCAAATAGGTCAGTCTAACCATTATGAGTGAGTTGATGGGACTCATTTGACAATTTAAACGAGTTATGTGACCTATGACAGTAGGTGTGAGTCTCTGCAAAGACTCACTTGAAGTGAATAACATGTCATGTGACCCATTATACATGTGTCACAGTGACTCAAAACTGAACTTAATGGGTCATTTTGACCTATTGCAAATGTGTCATTTGACCTACTTTACTTGACAAGGGTGTCACTACAGGGACGGAATAAAGACTCGCATAAGTGGGTACCGATGACCCACTTATAGTTTTCTGTGTAGGTTTGAATTTCAGATGCTTTACCATGCGAGGTCTTGTGGACAATGGACAAGGCAGTTGCCAAGCAAGCAACAGATCCTGGGTTCGATTTCCGGGCGAGATCGTTTTCCCATTATTGTCTCTTTTCTACCCTCGACGGCGAACCTGTTTAAAATCTATATACTAATTTTCGGTCCCTCGCCTGATTAGATAGTTCAATAATAATTTTACACTCGCGTCCCTCTTCAACTGAAAAAGCGTGGTAATTGCGCCTCTAATAGACGAGCTAATTAGATAGTTCAATTCCAGTATTTTCCCGTTTTCAGACATGCGCAGAAAGGATCACAGATAATAATCCGAAATGTTGAATTTCTTTTACTCGAGTAGCTACTGTTCGGGCAAAAGTTGTGGTTTTCGGAGTGAGTGATGACATATGGTCTTCACCCAAAATATTTTCATCAGGGATATAGCTACATTTCTGTATATGCGGTCGTTTGTTATTCTTAAAGATCGCATGAGTACAAGCATTTATACGTGACTAAACGTCTGACAAATAACATTATTTTACGACATTTTTAAATAAAAACTCTTACACAGATCTTAAAGTGACACTTTCGCATTAGTAACATAGATGAACGCGTAGTTTGCTAACGATAAAGAAACTGTGGCGGTACCATAACAACCGTTACGATGTTGAAGCTGCGCGGCCGCGTTTATCATGGCGCGCGCGATTCGGCGCACACGTAATGACGCATACAAAGTGTATACGCGTTTGTGGCGCAAACTGCACATTGTAACGTGGAAGGGTGAAAGCAGGCAGTCCGTACACTCTTAGAAAAAGGATGCTTCAGGCTTCAGGGGTTCTTGGCTGTCCCGTATGGAACCCTTTATAACACCTTAAAAGGTTCCAAAAAGAACCATTTTAAGGTTCAAAATGGGCAAAATATGGGCAAACATTGGTCTTTAGAACCTCTAAAGGTTCTCTACAGAACTTTTTGGGGCCTTTAAAATCAAAGAACCTTTAAACCATATATATACGGGACAGCCAAGAACCCTTCTGAAGCACCCTTTTTTCTAATAGTGTACCCTAAGCCACCTCCTCCTCTCCGCACTTCCCTTACTTGATAATCTGGATATAAGGGCACATGGGGCATCTGGAAAACGGAACGTGTGGTACATTATCATGATTATTAAAGAGTGTCTGGATAATTAAGGGCATCCGTGGTATCTGGATTACGGGGTTCACTATAAAAACGAGTCTCAAATTACCTGGATATACTTATGCGCAGGTGGGCCACCTGTGATAACTGGATTTTAAGGGTGTACACTCAGGTAGTATCTCGGGAGGCTTTATAGAACACAGCAAACATGACAAAGGGACTACATACTATAATACGTTAAGGCCCCACATACCTATTGGAATAATGTATTTAATGTAAATAGGCCAAACAAAACCCGGATGGCACACATTGTGCTCAAGTACAAGCGTGGAATGGTGCAAGTAATCTTGATGATAGACTCCGTCGACCATAAAACTAAACGACCGACTATAAATAAAACTATAACGCTCAGAACGTAGGCCTACTGAATTACCTGGATACTGTATGTGCATGGGCAGTGGCGACACCAGCACCAAAATGTTAAAGGAGGAAAACGGGATGGCGGGCAATAAAAGAATCGGGGGAGACATATAAAAGCTAATTTTAAGTAACTTTCAATTTTGACATTAAAATTCAACTTTTTATTATTTGGGGTACAAAATAGGTAGAGACATGCGCTGAAAGGAGGTAATAACTGGGGGGTGGGGTGGTATTAAGAACACGTTGATGGAGTAGGCCTACTTGGATTAGGAACATGGGTATCTGTATTAATTAAGAGCACATTGGGCCTAGGCTCATGGTGTATTAAGGGCACCATGTCACTTACATTATATCAAGGGCACTTTACATTATATCAAGAGTACCTGAATTATTTAAGGACATACTCTTGATATTTATATAAACATTTATAACGCTTTGATATTGCTCACCTCTGCCTATTGTGATATGACTTTTACTGCCCGCTATCTTTAGTGGCACCCGCGTTTAATTTACTCGAGATAACGGCACACTGCAGTGGGCCTACCTTGATTATGTGGTATCCGGTGCATTATTAAGGGCACCTGGGGTAACTGGATTACGGGGGTAGGGCTTAGGCCTATGGGGTCCCTGGATATAATGGGACAAAGGGTAGCCTACCCGCATTTCAGGTCTCATGGGAGGCCTACGTATGTATCTGGAAACACAAACGTAGGCCTACCTAGATTAAGGCACATGTATAGGCCTACCTGGATTATCAAAAGCACCTGCGATATTCTGATTATTTAGGGCCCCGTCTGGATTATGTATGCACGTAGGACATGTTCTTGATATTATTGTATCAAATCTTCTTACGCTTTGTTTACTTATTCCCCGTGAAATCTTCTAGCGGGTCCAGCGCGAAGCGCTGGTGCCCGCTAGTATTTATAATTTGTTTAATACCCGTCGTATATGGCTATTATTTCTATGTAAAAAGAAAGGTTTAAAAAACCGTTCCTGAAATCATCTTGTTAAGCTTGAATAATAAATCACTCTAACTAATTCGCGCGCAGCGCGCAAAAATTGGTTATTTTTACACCGAAATGGTCCTGAAAACGTTCCTGAAGCAATCTTGTTAATAGGCTTGAATAATAAAACATTGAAAACAATTTGTGCAAAAACTGGTTATTTTGACACTTAAATGGTCCTGAAAAACGTTCATGAAGCCATTTTGTTTAAGCTTGAATAATAATAAAAAAAGAAACCAATTCGCTCGAAACGCGTAAATATGCAGTTTACTAACTAAAATGGTCCAGAAAACGTTCCTGAATAAGTTGCTATAATAAAGCTTGAATAAACATTGGCTATTTTAACACTAAAGCACCAGAAAAACGTTCCTGAGCGTACAAACTGTCAGTTTTTAAACTGAAATGGTCCAGAAAAACGTTCATTAAGCCATCTTTTTATAATTTGAATAAAAAAACATTGAAATTATGTAACTCGCGCAAAAATCTCTAGTTTTTTTCACTGAAATGGTTCAAAAAACGTTTCTTCTGAAATCATGTTGCTTAAAAGCTTGAATAGTTAAACATTGAAACTATTCGCGCAAAAAATGGCTTCTTTTGAGGGGGAGGGGCATCGTTCCCACCGTGATCCGCTTGCACTGTCTATGATCGTTACCCTTCCCCCTTATCTTCCTTTTTATTTTTTACTCTTTTGCCAAAGGGGGGGGGGGGGGGGGGCGGGGGGGGGGGGGGCTGTCCCCTGGTTACGCAACTGGTGATTCAGAGGGCCGAGCTGTTGGGTTTTAACTTGCCTGGTCCAGTATGATGTTTTTAACGTCCCCCACATATTTAGAATATTTGGTTGGTCTGAGGGTTATGAAAATGTTAAAACCTGCAGAACATATTCGCGCGGAGCGCGCAAAATATCATTGAACTAAAATGGTCATGGAAATCTGTCCTGAAGCCATCTTGTTGAAACGATCATTTCATTTTTCATTACAAATAGCAAATAGAGAGCAGTTAACATGGTTAAGGGTGCACTACACTAAATGGGGTATCCCCTACCCTTAAGGACGGTGTTTAAAACTAAAATCGGAAAGTATGCATTACAAAATCCTCAATTAAAAAGACTTGACAGTAATACCATTGCGTTCATGCCTATGATATGATAAAAAGCACCAGAAAAACGTTCCTGAGCGTACAAACTGTCAGTTTTTTACACTAAAATGGTCCAGAAAAACGTTCATTAAGCCATCTTTTTATAATTTGAATAAAGAAACATTGAAATTATGTAACTCGCGCGAAGTCGCGCAAATTTTTTTAGTTTTTTTCACTGAAATGGTCCAAAACACGTTTCTTCTGAAACCATGTTGTTAAGCTTGAATAGTTAAACATTGAAACTATTCGCGCACAAAAATGGCTTCTTTTGAGGGGGAGGGGCGACGTTCCCACCGTGACAATGGGGGGGGGGGGGGGGGGGGGGGCACTCCCCGCTTGCACTGTCTATGCTCGTTACCCTTCCTCCTTATCTTCCTTTTTATTTTTTACTCTTTTGCCAAAGGGGGGGGGGGGGGGGGGGGGGGGGGGGCTGTCCCCCCTGTTTACGCAACTGGTGATTCAGAGGGCCGAGCTGTTGGGTTTTAACTTGCCTGGATGACCTAAAACTCTCCTTGCTCACAGGGTTCAGAGACGTAGAGATAAAATGAGACACTAACTCCTTTTTTCTCCCCTCCTCCCCCTCCCTTCCTCCTCTCCCCTCCCCTCCTCTCCTCTCCCCTCTTTTTTTTTTTTACCCTCCACCTACACTACACAGCTATTTATATTTGGCTATGAATTATGAATAGTACCCATGGCTATGCAATCCTGGAATTTGACTATTTAACAGTAGAGTTTAGGCATGATTTATGTACAGTCAACCCATAATTTAGACATAGGCCTAGGCCGGTTAGGCTATTATAGGCCTAGCCTAGGTCCTGGTTCAAGGTCTACGTCGAACGGTTTACTAACTCTGTCATTAGTAAAATAAAATTTAATTTAGGCCCTATCCCCCTAAAAATATATTAATTTATAGGCCTATGTAAAATTCAGGATTGTGGAATCTGAGACGAATATACCTGAAGGGATAAGAAGCTCTATTCATTCCTGTTACGTGCAGCAGCGGTGCAAGTCTAACACGGTTATTGTTATGCTTGATGCCAATCGATTATCATCATTCAGTTAAATTTGTAGCACAACCTCATTATGCGCTATTTCAAATGTAGTGTTATCCACACGTGTGTTACGATCTTCTCAACAACCTGAACACACTGTAGTATCGGCGGTCACCGACATACAGACTGTGATAGATTTCTTAAATGATTACGCATTTATATTGCTAGAATTATGGCATATCATAAGAATTATGCCAATTTAAAGCTACTAGAGCCATAGTTCAATACATAAACAATGTATTATGATATTCAAAGTGCATGGTTTGTGTTTAGATTTAATATGAATTGAAATACAAATATTCAGATGTGGTTGAATTGATACACTTATCTGTTGATGTATAAAAATACCAAATTTGTTGTGTTTCAATTCACATTAAATCATAATTCTAAACACAAATCATGAACTTTGAATATCATAATACATTGTTTATGGGTTGAAGTAGGGCACTAGTAGGTTTTAATTGGCATACTTTTTCTGAAATACCATAATTCTAGCAATATAAATGGGTAATCATTTTAGAAATCTATCACACTCTGTATGCGCAATCATCATGATCATGGTTTAAAGTTTAAACCCAGAAGTGAGTGCAGGACAAATCGACGCATGCGTGTTTTGTAGGTTCATTTTTACAAAATTATGTCGAAATTTCCACTGAACGATCAATTATGATGATTAGTCTTCTATACTGCCAATAATATACTAATAGCGTTTGGGGGGAAAAAGAAACAAATCAATATTGCAATATTATACACACCCGGGTGACCATCCCATGGAAACGGAATACACCAGTAAAAGCCCGGGGGGGGGGGGGGGGGAACTCAACTTTTTTGGGGTAGGGGTGTGCCGCCCAGGGTCTCAAAAAGGGGGGCTAAAGAACTGAACTGAGTGGATTTTATGACGAAAAATAGGGTCTTAGGAACTGATTTTTCCCCCCAAAAATAGGTCTTGAGAACTGGCCTATAGTTCAATTTTCGATTTATTTTGGTTTAAGAACGAAAAATTGGGGATTTGGAACACAAAATTGGTGCTTTGGAACGCAAAATTTCGCGATTTTTGAATTTTCAATAAAAATGGGGTCTTAAGAACTGATGCAGGCTCAAAAGGGGGGTCATAAGAACTAGCAGCAGAGGGTGAAAAAGGGGGTCTTCAGCGCGGCACATACCTATACCCTTTTCAAATGTCGGTGCCCCCCCGGTCAGTTTGTTTATACACACATTGCCATACCAACCTGCTAATTACTACCAAATTGCCCAAAGATGATTCTGGCTCCCGATCTGCCGCCGCCGGCGATATTGCCAGATAACTCTTGGTCGTTGCTGACGTAGAACCTGTTACGCACAGACACAGAGAGCGAAAGTGGGATTCTTATCAGACACAATTTCGGTAAGTTATCAATTTTTCTTTGTCATCTTCTTTGATAACAGTGAAGTGAGTAAGGCCCTCCCTTGAAACTCGATGTTGAGTTTCCCGTCACATTTTTTTTCAGCTCATAATGAGGCAACTTCGTCGCTGTTCTGACATACCGGCACATGTGCCATTTTGGGCAAAATGAGTTAAGTTGCATTTTATGATCTACAAGTGAAACTCTTTATTCTCCAAAAAAATTGAGCCAAAAATTAATTAATAAATGAGATATCGCACAAATTAGTGTCATATGCCAGGGTTTTAACATAATACCGGCATGAAAACCTCATTTTGTATTCTGACATACCAGCACATCACGATATTCTGCCATAGACCACCGTGTAACTACATACCGGCATATCACTGGCATATCGCTGTAGGACTGTCTGACATACTGGCACATGACTTTATGACATAATTACTCCTAATTAATAATTGCAATTTGTTGTTGTAACATGCTCATAACAAACATAAGTATATATCTATTAATGTTCATTGACAATGATAGTGACATTTGATGTAAATGCTCTTTAACAAGTCTTTAAAAATTGGGAAATTTTCAAACACGATTTTCTCAAAACGCTGTTTTTCGTGATGTGCCGGTATGTCAGAACAGCGACGATTTGTTTTGTCGAAAATGCCAGTCTTCATTTCCAATCAATATTTTGTTTTTATCCCAATGCAAGAAAGAAGTTGAGCATATATACTGATATTTTCCAGATTTAAGTATAGATTGTTTAAAAGCTCGAACAGGGGGGAGTCTGAGGTGTGATGTGCCCCCTCAGAATTGGACTTTTTTCTTCTTCAATTTTCGAACCCATTTGGTGCTATTTGGTGTGTACTTTTGACTAATATTTTATTGAAAAGCAATCACTTTATTTCCGATCAATTGGCTTTTTATATAGGCCTATGCCAGAAAGAAGTTATACTACATGTAGTTACCTCTAAAATATCAAATTTCTCGTCAACGTACTACGTACGCGTATGTATCCCGACCGACGTCCAATAAACTCCAAACGTTTTTATGTCCCTCGCATGCCTCCCCGCCCGCCTTTTCGTACCCTCTCCCCTACCCTTTAGATTGTTTAAGGGGGCTGTCAAGTGTCATTTCGTATTTTCCAGGAATTTCACTTTTCTTCATTTTTCAAAACTTCT
Source organism: Ophiura sarsii (assembly GCA_035610835.1). Classification (NCBI taxonomy): domain Eukaryota; kingdom Metazoa; phylum Echinodermata; class Ophiuroidea; order Amphilepidida; family Ophiuridae; genus Ophiura; species Ophiura sarsii. The sequence goes on along the minus strand of CM069459.1, from coordinate 9,518,557 downwards.
GAGTGTTATCTATCACTATCAGTACATGCAAAGAAATTTTCAATTTTGAAATTCCAAAAGCCTATTTAGAAGGATTTAAATCCCTTATTCATGTTATTGTGATCATTGACAAAGTAGAATGGAATAGTCTGCCCGCAGGGATTAGACTATCTCCGCCAGTCCCCCAACGTCGGCCTCATTATATTTTGTGCGCATGCGTTGGCCTTGTTGAGTATGGAACGCATTTTGGGGTTTTAATAGAGATCAGAAAATTCGATCATTTTATCGCGAACATTTCTTCGATCGTTTTATCGCGAACATTAAACTCATCGATGAAATGAAATCCTCGTGAGCAAACCATCGATGAAATGTTCGTGATAAACTCATCGATGAAATGTTCGTGACAAAAAGATCGATGAAATGTTCATGATAAAACGATCGAATTTCAGATCATTATTAAAAACTGAAAATGCGACGCATTTCTGGTTTTTAATTGATGAAATGTTCGCGATAGACTGGTCGATGAAATGTTCTCGATGAAAATGATCGAATTTTCTGATCACTATTAAAAACCCAAAATGCGTTCTTTACTAAACAGTGTGCATGTGTTTGATAATTTAACGTTCCGCGCGTATTAACCATCGCGGCGTACCGTTCCAATGAGTTACGAAAAATCCGTTTGTTTACGTTTTGAAAGAACAGTAAACGACGTGTAAATAGATGAATTTGAAAAGAATTACCCAAAATACCCATCACAAACAATCTAGTAGGATACGAGTTTCTAACTCAAAAAATGGGAAGATATTAAGTAAGTCATGGGTACAATTTCACGAGCCATTTCACCAAGATGAGCTTAATGGTGTATAAAAATGTATGGTGTGCTTTGTGTACACTTCATGTCCACCAGTTTAATGTGTTTAACCCATGTTCTATGCACACATTTCAATATGACAGAATAGGCCTACCCCTGTAGCCTATGCAAAATTCGAATTGCTGCTGCATGTTTTAGTCCGAAGATTTTGCTGGTTCCCAGTACGCGACAGGTATCATTCTACAACCAAAACTTTAAAAAATTTTTGTCTCGAAGTATCAGCTTTTTCGGGAAATTCCAGTAACCTTGTCAAAACACGAGTTATGTTTTAGGTATTAATGAGCATTACAGATCCCTGTCATAATATTTATACGTGCTTAGATTTGGTAAAATAATGTAAAAATAATGATTTGTCGGAGATGATTTTCGCAAGCAAGGATATCCCATAGCGCTATAACACTTAAAGGGGCACTAAGAGATGTGTTGGAGGATGCGCCCTCAATTATGATAAAAACTGAGATTAGTATATTTTTATAATTGTATTACATGTATGAACTTAGTTACACCTATAAGGATTAAGAAAAATCAGCCCTCTATGTACAAGAAAACGTCGATTTTAAAAATGCTCGTCCCGCGGGACGAGCATTTTACGTCCGACAGTATCCCCCTGCAGTACGCGAGGTACATAACGCGAACCATATTTGCATAGAGGGCGTTTTTCAATAAATAGCTATGATATTGTTTTAATCAAGTTTTGCTGTGTTTTTGCTAGTAGAAATAACAGCAATGGCCATTTTTAATGTTCATCTTGAATTCTGAAGTAAATTTTTAAACATTTAAAATTTTCAACACCACTTAATGTGCCTTTAACAGCGATGAGCTCATGAATATTAATAGGGTGAGAATTGCATATGATTTCTCCCCACAGAGAAAATAGCGACCTCGGAAAGATATTGATTTTGAAAAAAGTGTAGGTTACAAGGTCAAGGAAAGATGAATTTATGAATCAGAAGATATCAAGGCACCTATATAAATAGGATTTGACCTTGATATGGGTAAAATTACAAGACTGTTTGGGGAATAATTCACTCGATGGTGTGCGCAAGCAGTTCTGGGCGGTAGTGTATAACAAACCTTTCATCATTTTTATGTGTTATGTTTTCAGTGTAAATCAAAGTACAAAAATATGACTACAGAACCTCGCAAGCAGTTTGCTGAAGCAAAACATGCTGTTATCTACAACAGATATAGACCAAAAGCAGATGCGAAGATTATAGAGAAAGTGATCACATATCTCAAGAAAAAGGTAAATCATTCATTAGGGTAATATTGTACGGCTATGGCACCTTGATTTAAGGGCACTTCCCTGCTAACACACAACGTTCTAAAAACATTCTAACAGCGTTCATGAGCGATTAAAACGTGAGAACATTTTTAGAACGTTTTGAACGTTGTGTGTTAGCAGGGTTAAAGGGTACCAAGATTATTAAATGTCTAAAAAAGAAGTTACCTGGGTTTATCAAGGGTGCATGTGTTTACCTGGATTATTGAGGGCATGGGTTATTTTACCCAGATGATAAGGGCATAAGTAACCTGGATTATTTTAAGCCAGGGATAAGGAGTACACAAATGAGATGATTTAAGACTCTTTAAAAGAGGGGGGGGGGTGGGGGGGGGGGGTGATGTAACTCCTTCATCATTCATTTAATATACAGGGTGTATCACAAAAAAAATAGGACTCTCTTTCAGCGTGGATTTAATCCTGATTAAAACCACTGAACCATGACCAATTTGATTTCATTGTAAAGTACAACTAATAAAAAGTTGAAATCCTGAAAAGATGAGAAAAATCCATTATCAACTAAGGAAAGTGTGACCAACTAGGCAAGTCAACTCATTTTGTAGTATGTACAATGGTAATTCACACAGTAAAGGTAGATTAACATGACAATATTACACATTTAAATAGGCTAAAGGGAAATTATTCATATTTTTATCATGCTAAAGTATTCTTATTCTTATCATACTTATGTATTCTTATCACACTTCATGGCAGACATTGAAGTTGACTAACAAGTCCAATTTCTAAGTCTAAATGTCCTTCTCTATCAATAGGCCGTATTCATAAAAATAAGTAATTGCTTTTACTAAAGTAACAACCCCCTTTTACTAACCTTTTACTTAAATGTTTATTCATAGAAATAAGCAATGACTTTGAAGTAAAAGCTGCACATTTTAAGCATTAGTAATTGCTTTTTACTTATAAGTAAATGCCAGAGAAATTAGCACCTACTTCAATTTGTATTCATAAAAATGACCTTTGACTAGCATTTACTAGTGATTGTACAAGCGCCTCATTTGTGGCTTGCTGTTTAGCCAGTAGAGACATATCACATCTTCTGTCATGTTTTTACCTCGAAGACCACAACCTAACTAAGGTGTATAACATCAGGCTTAATCGTGATGAAGTCAACCCTACCACTTACAGAACTTTATTTAGGTTTGACAAACAAAATGTGGAATGGCTTGCAGACACCTTCATACCATGCACCAAATACCGAGACTCGTGGTGGGCGTTTGACACCAGTGGCACAAATGGAGACGACTTTGGCATATTTGTTAGATCCAGGGTACCAAACGTCCGTTGGCGAAATAAGAGATACTAATGAGTAACTTAAATTAGCTAGGGATGAGCAAGACTACAAAATGTCTCTAATAGTGAACCATTTTTCCACCCCCTTTTGTAGATGGTACTGTAGTACAATAGCAACTACTTGAGAACTTAGCTGTGGCAAGTAACACCTGTAATCATTTAGCAAATGGTTATGAATAACATTTTTAGCAATTGCTATTGCTTAGACTAGACCTTTTACTTACCTAGCTGTTGCTTTTACTTATAGCATTTACTAGTTAGTAATTACTTATTTTTATGAATACAGCCTAATGATTGGTATAAACACACTTTTGACATGATTGTTTCTTTCCTACATGTACCACAACTTTCCTACATACTGAGGCTTTCTCATGAGAACACTGAGCAACATTGCACAGAATTATTCATCCAATTTGTGGATTATGTAGCTATTATTGATTTGTGCCGGAATTAAGAGGAATACCAAACTAATCTTTGCTATCGTTATTGATAGATGATTTACAATAGGCCGTATTCATAAAAATAAGTAATTGCTTTTACTAAAGTAACAACCCCCTTTTACTAACCTTTTACTTAAATGTTTATTCATAGAAATAAGCAATGACTTTGAAGTAAAAGCTGCACATTTTAAGCATTAGTAATTGCTTTTTACTTATAAGTAAATGCCAGAGAAATCAGCACCTACTTCAATTTGTATTCATAAAAATGACCTTTGACTAGCATTTACTAGTGATTGTACAAGCGCCTCATTTGTGGCTTGCTGTTTAGCCAGTACAGACATATCACATCTTCTGCCATGTTTTTACCTCGAAGACCACAACCTAAGGTGTATAACATCAGGCTTAATCGTGATGAAGTCAACCCTACCACTTACAGAACTTTATTTAGGTTTGAAAAACAAAATGTGGAATGGCTTGCAGACACCTTCATACCACCAAACCGAGACTCGTGGTGGACTTTTGACACCAGTGGCACAAATGGAGACGACTTTGGCATATTTGTCAGATCCAGGGTACCAAACGTCCGTTGGCGAAATAAGAGATACTAATGAGTAACTTATATTAGCTAGGGATGAGCAAGACTACAAAATGTCTCTAATAGTGAACCATTTTGCCACCCCCTTTGTGGATGGTACTGTAGTACAATAGCAACTACTTGAGAACTTACTAGCTGTGGCAAGTAACACCTGTAATTATTTAGCAAATGGTTATGAATAACATTTTTAGCAATTGCTTAGACTAGACCTTTTACTTACCTGGCTGTTGCTTTTACTTATAGCATTTACTAGTTAGTAATTACTTATTTTTATGAATACGGCCTAATTGTCTATGAATGCAAAGTATTGAAAGGTAAACCATGTCATTTTCTGGTTTGTACGTGTAAATCCCATTGTACAGACTAGTAAATGACATGGTTTACGCAAATTATGCTAGCTGTCTTATTTTTCTTTGGATTAATCTCAGATTTTCAGAATATTATCATTAATAATTGATCTTTGCACTGACGGTAAATTGGTCATGGTCCAGTGGTTTTGAAAAAGTAAAAAACAGCCATGAAACAGAGTCCTATTTTTTTTGATACACCCTTTTTATAAAAGTATACACTTTCTTGAAGAAAAGGGTTCAATGAATCCAACCATGAACATGAAATTGACCATTTTGGAGAAAATTATAAAAACACATTTTTTGACCCATTTTAGGTTTTGTCAAGATAACTAAAAATGTGTTGTCAAATTTTGTCGTTCTATATTTATTATAATCTTGATAAAATTCTCTAGGAGAGTTTTTGTTTTGTTTTTGAATATCTGATTTATTTGTTGAATTATTGACCAAAAAGTGAAGAAAAAAAATAATCAAATTTTTGGCACTTTTTGGTCAATGATTCAAATGGGGAGGAGTGGGAGATAAATTATTTTTAGAATTAATCCAATATCTAATCTAAATTATCTGTCGTATATATAACTTGAAACTTAGAAGAGATCTTCTAAGATAATACTATTGGTTTGTCATACGTGAGATAGGCGTAATCATGATAATATAGAGGGTAGTTTCAAGTTGTCAGGACCAGGAGAGAGGGATCGGTATGCATTGCAACTATGGTGTAAACATGTTTGGAACCGTTCCCATTTCCAAATGTTTGCCACTCATCAACTTACTTTCAAGTTTCCTTCTGAGATCATTATGACTGAGTGATAAGGCACACATTGTCATAGAACACTTTCTACGCGGCCATTGGTTTGACCATATTCAAAACAGATTTTTCAGAAACCTTTCCCAACTGTTAAAGTCTATCTCAAGAATTACTGAACCAATACTAAGCATGTTTGTACTTATTTTAATGCATTTCTCATGTTGGTTCCAAATAATATGGTAATGAAATTAAATAATGTTGACATTTTTAAAACATTTTGTGAAATTTTGGAATGTCGTCTGCAGACGCCAGCCACGTGAAAAGTGTTAAGGGTTCACCAGTTTGTCACAAACTGAAGGTTAAAGTAGGTGACACAAGATGTGAGGACCTTATTTTTAATTTTGTGTTGTTCTATCTCTTTACTTCAGGCAACAACCCCACTGAACACGGCTGTAGATATTGCATGCGGTTCAGGGCAGGGTACAACATGTCTCGGTGGACATTTCGGAAAGGTGCTGGGAATCGATATCAGTAGTGCGCAAATCAACGAGGCAAAGCGGATGAATATGGCACTCAATATTGAATATATGTGAGTATTATTATTAACCCAAATGCTCAATGGGGTGAGTGAACAGAAATATAAGGAGGGGATGATAAAAATAATGACTAAAAAAGGGGGACCTGCACAGGTCAGGGATCAAGGATATGTTTTAACTGCTATCTACTGAAGATAGCACAAATTTAGCATTTATTGGTATTATTTACCCATGCAAACAAATATAAGACAAAACTATAATTCAGTCAGTTCCAAATGGGTGAAACCTGATTACAGCAGCGAATGAATTTAGAAGAGCGTCGCGCGCATAAATCTTGCATGACACAATGTTGCGGTGATATTGTATGCGTGACGCTTGCGTATGCCAAAATCGCACTTATGGTAGCACACCTCTAAATAATAGGAAGTCGAAATTGACGACCATTTTGCACCTTATTTTGATCGATGCGCCACGCTTCAAAAGATGATATCTCAATGACCATTGTGATTTAGGAATTGATTTTGGTATCAAATTTAATCCCAAGACAATGCTTATAATATGATTATAACGATAGATCGATTTTAACGATTTAAAGTTAGGAAAATGTTAGGGCTACGACTATGCTAGAAACCCGACATTAGCAAAAGACAAGTTTTTGAATTACGGCCGATGCGCTTAGATTCCCGACTGTGTAAAATCTAACTGTTATCGATATATAATTTACAATTTTAATCGAAAGCTTGCTAAAATAGCTAGAGTTTAATACCAAATTGAAAGAATTTCTATGTATAAATTTCTATTTATGCCCCCAAACTATGACGCATTATACACGCAGGCCACCGTACTTTTAGATTTTTAGAAGATTTAAACCATGTTCTGGCAAGGTTATTTTTAAATTTACACATAGAAAGTCATTCAATTTGGTAGTAAACTCTAGCTATTTTAGCAAGCTTATGATTAAAATTGTAAAATATATATCGATAACGGTTAGATTTTAAGCAATCGAGCATCTAAGCCCTCTACGGTCATTTTTCAAGTTGATTTTTCGCAAGACTTACGGCCGTGCACCGTGAAAGTAGGACTACTATTTATTAACAACAAATAGTTAATATTATTTGTGAATGATCTATCATTAAAATTCATATTGTTAGCTTTAATTTGATACCAACCTCGTCTGCTAAATCACTGTAGTTCCCGAGAAATCACTATTTTAATCACGCGTATTGCGGGGCGTATTGATAAGAAGTATTGCGCAATAAGAGTTGCAAGTTTTCGCCTGGAACTATTTAGAGGTGTGCTACTTGCCTTATACGCTGGATTACTTTTGCGCGCGGATGAATAAAAACAGAATATTTATCGCCAATTTGGAACTGATTGAACTATACTATGTTTAATCTGCTATCTACGAAGATACCACATATTAGGCCAAAAAAAAAAGAAGGTTTGTCTCAGATGACATGAGAGACTGAAAATCTAATGCGGTCTGCGGATTTTTTTTCAATTTTTTTTTTTCAATTTAGACCTGATCGTCATTTGTTTGGTCAAAAAGTTGGATTTTGCAAGATTTTTTTGAGAAAATTGAAAAAGAAAAAAAAATTGGAAAAAAAATTGAAAAAAAATTGGAAAAAAAAAAAAAAATTGAAAAAAAAAAAAAAAAATCCACTAAAAAAAAAGGTTACGCGGGCGGTTTCGGGAATGCGCGCGGGTCATCTTTTTTTTTTTGGCCTTAAGCATTCATTGCTATTATTTACCCATGCAAATAAAGACAAAATTACTACTATGTTTCTAATTTATTTGGTCACATATTAAAATTACAGTAATCTTCAAATAAATGATCAACTATCGCAGTAGGGATGCACAACATACACCTAGCACATAAAGTCCCTGACCAGGTGCTTTGAGGTTGGCTAATTCAAAATATATAATCGGTACCAAAAATCCGAGTAATACATTAAATGAGCAAATTTCTTCTCCGCAGTTTGATACCTCATTCAACAAAATCTAATAGATACTTTTAAAGTTATGGCGATTTCAATGACCATGCATAACAACAGCAAAGTTGCACTAGGTATAGGAAATCATTGATTTGTGTGACAGTTATGACAGTAATCACACACAATTCAATGAATACCTAGTGCAACTTTGCTGTTGTTATGCGCGGTCATTGAAATCGCCATAACTTTAAAAATATCCATTCGATTTTGTTGAATGAGGTATCAAACTGCGGAGAAGATTTTTGGTACCAATTATATATTTTGAATTAGCCAACCTCAAAGCACCTGGTCAGGGACTTTATGTGCTAGGTGTATATGATTTCCAGGTAACCAGGGTACACACATCTCTAGATATAAATTAAAATGTGTTTTGGACTTGATGCTAATTAAATATGCAAACAATATGCAAATTATGTTATTTTACAAAAATTGTTCATATAAATATTTACGGTAAGGCTTCTATATCATGTGACATCAAACTTGACTTTATTGGAGGAAAAGTGTTGTTGTTATTGTCATTTGAGTGAATTTGGTAAAACGGGCATTTATGTTAAGTTGCACTGTACTATCCTTTATCTGCTATCTACTGAAGGTAGAACATATTTAACACTCATCGGTATCTTTTGCCCATACAAACAGTGACAAAAACAAAATTACTTTGGCATGGTTCTATGTGCCATCTACTGGAGATGAGATTACATCCGTGTTTTATTCCCGCTTTAAATCATGGCAATTTTCAGGTAGTTTAAGCAATTCTGTAGTTTTCTGATATTTATTTTCAACTCTCTTTTATTCCACGTAACCGCTGAGATTTTATTAAAAAAATATTATTTCCCATTGATATAAGTGTACTCCTTATCGTTCATTACCTGTTGCCAGGGTTGGAGATGCTGAGCATATTCCTCTTCCGGACCAATCCGTTGACCTGGTAACCTGTTCTCAAGCAGTGCATTGGTTTGACTTTGCAGCATTCTTCCGTGAGGTGGACAGAGTCTTGACACCGAATGGCGTTTTGGCTGTGTACTCACGCGGGGACTACGTCCTTGTGCACGAGAATCCAGAGATGGCAGAGAAGTTAACCAAGATTTACAAGGAGGTGAGGGACATATGTTTTGAATTCTAATAATTCATTTGGCCCAAATGTTGATGAAATATTCTCTTTTAGGGGCATGAGTGAGGAGGGCGGGTTAGTGATGGAAGGAGGAGGGGAGTAGGAATAGAGAGGAAGAAGAGGGACAGTGAGGGGTGGGAAAGGGAAGTGGAGGAAGAGGGACGGTGAAGGGGTGTAAGGGGAGAGGGGCGGAGTGCAACTACGGTATATAGTGGGTGCAACTCAATTATCAAGGTGGCATAAGAGCGGTCTAATTTCGTTTTGATATTAGTGTTGACGTGATTTTGGCAACACTATTTGATGTGAAATGTTAAAAACACCATTTAGATTAAAAGTTTAACCCACACATTTAAAAAAAAGAGATCCACACATTTGTTAACATTAAACTTAAAAAAGTAAAACGTTTTGATTGCATTTTGACATAATTTATTCTTCATGTTATAGTGTACATGGACAACTCTGGCGGACTACTGGAACGACCCTGTGCATGCCACAAGGCAGAATGGTTATGTAGATCTTAACATACCATATCAAGAATTTGAAAGGTAAGCCAGTAGGCCTATACATCATACCCTATAAATGCCAATGTTCTTAGAATAGAAGCCAAGGAGAAAATAGTGGATATGTGGGCTGTAATAGTTTTAAGGGGGCATTGAGATATGTATCGATATACTAAATGAGCAAATAACGTAAAGATAATCATCAACATAGCCCAAATGCAAAATGTCATACAATTCCGACATCGCCTTCATGCCAAATAAGCAAATAACGGCACTTCCGGGTTGAGATTTGCCGCGAAAGACCGCATGTAAAACAATAGCATAACTTCCGAATTCAGCACCTAGTTTCGATATGATCATATCGAAACTAAGAAAATCATGAAATTTTATATGATAAACGGCGAATGTTGGTAAACTGTTTCAGATGGTAGTTAGTATATATGCTTAAGTACTTTGATGCAAAAAACCCTGATGTCCAGGATAATTGAGGGCGCACTTCCATACGTATCTCTCAATGCCCCTTTAATATGGGCTTAAAATATCATTACTTTTCTAAATATCATTTATACTTTTCCAGTTCAGAGATGACGAACTGGGTGAACAGAGTTCGCGTCTTGCCCATCCAAGGAAATATGCACCTCCAATCAATCCATGAACGTTTCATTAAATTAATCTTCTTATTCCTTGGGCGTAACTTTTGTATCCTAGAATTAGACTTTTGCATTCTTTGAACTAACCTTTTGTATTCCTTGTGTTTACATTTTGTATTCATGCTGCCTAACTTTTGTATTCCTGCTGCCTAACTAAGTATTCCTACAGTGTAAATTTTGTAATAGTGCTAACTTTTGTTTGTATTCCTCATGCCTAACTTTTGTATTCCTCATGCCTAACTTTTTTATTCCTCATGCCTAACTTTTCATGCCTAACTTTTGTATTCCAGCTGGTCACGTTTGAATTCCTCATGCTAAATGTTGTATTCCAGATGCCTAACTTTTGTATTCCTCATGCCTAACTTTTGTATTTCTCATGACTAACTTTTCATGCCTAAATTTTGTATTCCAGCTGGTAACATTTGAATTCCTCATGCCTAACATTTGTATTCCTCATGCCTAACTTTTGTATTTCTCATGACTAACTTTTCATGCCTATATTTTGTATTCCAGCTGGTAACATTTGAATTCCTCATGCCTAATTTGTGTATTCCTCATGCCTAACTTTTTTATTCCTCATGCCTAACTTTTCATGCCTAACTTTTGTATTCCAGCTGGTCACGTTTGAATTCCTCATGCTAAATGTTGTATTCCAGATGCCTAACTTTTGTATTCCTCACGGCTAACTTTTGTATTCCTAATGCCTAACTTTTGTATTCCTCATGCATACATTTTGTATTCCTGCTGCCTACCTTTTGTATTTTTCATGCCTAAATTTTGTATTCCTCATGCCTAACTTTTGTATTCCTCAGGCCTAAACTTTGTATTCATCAGGCCTAAATTTTGTATTCCTGCTGCCTAATGTTTGTATTCCTGGTGTCTAATGTTTGTATTCCTGCTAACTTTGGTATTCATGATGCAAACATTTGTATTCGTAGGGCCTAACTTTCATATTCCTCAGCTTGACCCTTCAAATCATTATTGAATTGGAAAGTACAGTAGTCTCATGATAGACGTGTGTATGCACATGAACAATTCTTAAATGATTTCTATTCATCTTATTTATACATTATTATTTGTGTTACTTTTTCCTCTTGCAGGCACAATATGCAATCTAATTTAGATTTAACCCTTACGGAACTGAGTGGATTCATCAGCACTTTCACTGCCTATCAGCGATTCCAGCAAGCCAACCCCAATGATGACATATTCACTCCCTTGCACAGCAGGTAAATCACTATAAAAGATATATCCAACTGTACAAATAAGTACTCTAAAGAAACATTTGCCAAATTCTGATCAAATTAATGTCTCTGATAGCATGGTTACGTAAACCAGCAAATGGGGTCAAAAAAGTAAGTCCCCCCTAAAATTTGATCGCGTTTGTTTGCATAACTCCACACACAAATGTACCTTTTGAAAAAGTGAAACTTTATCAAAGAAAAAACGCTTGGCTACCCATTGCAAGTTTTTTTCTTTCAATAGCATGTTTACTTCTTCCAAAACATTCACATTTCCCCAAAATGATATTTTCAGAAAAAGTAGCACTTTTCAAAATCTTATGCAAGAAAGTTACAAAAATGTCTCCAGTGCTGTTTGAAATTAATTTGAATTGTCTTTATTTTCAATTAAAAGAAAGACTTTTCTTTCTTTAGTTGGTCCTTATTTAAAATTAAAAATAAAATGATTTTATTTCATTCATGACTAGCCAATTCACGTCAATAACTTCCCTGATCTTTTCGGAAAACATCATTTTGGTGAAATGTGACTGTTTTGGAAAGTAAACACGGTATTGAAAAGGGGAAAGTTTATGTAGGTAGTCAAGGGTTTTCCCGTTTCATAAATGTTTCAATCTTTTAAAACGCCTAATTGTGTGTGGATTTATGCACACAAACTCGTATAGAATCTTGAAAAGTGCCAATTTTTTTGAAAACATCATTTTTGTGAAATGTGACTATTTTGGGAAAAGTAATAATGATATTGGAATGGAGAAACTTTCTATTTGTAGCCAAGTGTTTTTGCTTTTCATAAGTATTTCAATCTCTCAAAACATCTAATTATGTGTAGAGTTATGCAAACAAACGTGATAACATGTTAGGGGGACTTACTTTTTTTTGACCCCTCTATATGCCCAATGCAATGGATCATGTGCATTATACACTCGTCAAAAGAAGTTCCTTGACACTCATTGAAGTTCAAATATTTCACATAAATATTTAATATAAATTAGACAATAATTCTCTATCATGTCTGTATGAAATTAAGATGTACGCATTCATGCATGGCTGAGCACATTCATTAAGCAATGGTAAGGTGCGTAAAAGGAAATGGCAAGAAATGAGCATTTACAGTCATTTGAATGGAGGGATTATCCAATTTTTTGCAATCTTCTTGCCATTGTCAAGTGAATGGGATCTGCCATGCATGAGTGATCATGTCTAAATTCCATGTTAAGCTGTTAGAGGATTACTTTCTGCTTATTTTGATATACAATTATATATATATAATCATATATATAATTATATATATTCTATTAAATATTAATTTAATTTAAGTGTCCAAGAACTTCTTTTGCCGAGTGATTGCATTCTCTAAAATATGCCCTGACATCATCGTTCAGAGATAGGTAAAGAGAGAAAATCCGCCGACGTCGCAACGACGAGAGTATGAATGCAACTTTCAGACTGATAGCTTACAATTACGATTTTGACTCTATTTTCCTTCTCTTTGCCATCATATTTCAGATTCTTGGAAGCCTTGGGAGTAGATACACCACCAGAGAAAACCATTGTAACAACTAGCTGCCCCATCACTCTACTACTCGGACGCAAATCTGCCAATATTCAGTAGGCCCTTATAAACCATACGGTGATACTTCAAAGATAAGCATGGCCTCAGAGATATGGTCAGCATTGCTGGGCATAGATGAACCTATCTAAGTAGTGTTAGAAAAATGAAGATGTTTAGCATAAGTGATAGAAATAAATGACATTTTTTTGGTGGATTATAGGCTATATTTCATTAAATTTCAAATACTAGTAGTATTACATGTATTTGTAGATTATTTTTTTTGTGTATGTCACAAATTATGATATCATTATTGACATAATTATTATACTATTAAGTTGTATTTAGTTAAATTATTGTAGATTAAGTTGTACTTTAAAAATGTATGTTGTAATGTAAGTTATTTTTTGTATCGCGCCTCGAGCACAATTTTTGGTGGATTAGTGCGCATTATAAATCCACATTATTATAATTATTATTATAAATGAATTTTTATGATTTTATATTTTACTAAAGTTTGAGCAATATAATAGATCGAACTCTTTTACCCAATGGAGCGGAAATTGTTATTGTCAGGAATTGTGTTGAGCAACCATGGTTACTATCGACCAATCATGTGCCACTTCCGGGTTGTTTTTCATGCCCGCTCCAATTTGGTGCCCAACATCTCATTCGCATCTCTGTCTTTGTACCGAGAGGATATCAAAAATAAAAGATAAAGGATATTAATTGTATTTGGGAGATAATTTGAAGACTCAGGGATTGAAATCCCATTTATTGATTGGTGAATATCTGAAATACTTATTATGTGGTCAAAGAAAATGTATTACTATTATTAAGTCAAACGAGAATTATTAATGTTTAGGTCTAATTGGTATTCTACTATTCTAGTATATAATTATGCCAACTATTGTCTGGCGTTGGTTGCCTGCCTCAAATTCCCAGAATTAATTTCAAAAAATTGTTCAATGATAGACTTTTATTGATTTAACAATTGATTAACGCATACTATAAAAGTAAGCATTGATAAAAATTAGGCCAAGTTCAAAGGTCATGAGTGCCTTCCAAATTGATAGTTTCGATATTTTGGCAAAACTCCACTGCACATGACTTTATGACATAATTACTCCTAATTAATAATTGCAATTTGTTGTTGTGACATGCTCATAACAAACATAAGTATATATATCTATTAGTGTTCTTTGACAATGATAGTGACATTTGATGTAAATGCTCTCTAACAAGTCTTTAAAAATTGGAAAATTTTCATTCAAACACAATTTTCTCAAAACGCTGTTTTTCGTGATGTGCTGGTTTGTCAGAACAGCGACGATTTTATCTTTAATACATCTTTATCTGTAAATTGTGATTCAATCCTACAAGTGCAATATTTTGATGTTATTAATGTGCATTTTTATATCGTAATTTTAATATTGTATATTAGCATGTAATTTGGCCTGCGGGCCACGAGATGCTTCTGAATAAAATACCAATAATAACCAAGGATATACCCTGATTATTTGGGTACAAAGAAATCAGGGTTTTGAATCATTTAATCTAATAATGGTTATGACTTCTTGGTTGTATCTTACCTGATGCTACACTTGGCGTTTTTTAACCAATAAATGATACACTCTTTTTGAGTGTTACCAAAAAAACATACATTAACAATAATTATTTTCTCACTTTTTATTTATTGTTTCACCACTTTGTTTGGTATAATTATGTGATACCTGATAGTATGCACACAAAAAACCCCGGAGGAGTCTTCCCCGGCTGAATCTCTCGAAAGTCACTCAAATCTTTAGTGTTTGCTCCAAAGTTTTTATGATTACCAAAAAAGGCTATTAGATGATACTGTTTTTGATTAAAGTTTAGTGTCTTTACAGAGATTCAAATTCATGAGCACACCGGTATATCTTACGTTTCCCCCAATCAATGGGAATATCAACATACAGTTACGAGCCCTTTAAATATAGAGTGGACAAAACAATCTGACCTTTCTTATACAAAATACAATGTAGGGGTTATGTTACTTTCATACGGATGACCAATGAGTTACTATTTTGAATTAATACATGCAGTTTCTTTATTCCCTGTTCCACAAGGACCACTCAAAAATAAGAGTGCAACTCATGCATATCCTATAAATGGTGTAAGGCCAAACAACAAAATGTTGTGTAGCCCTCAGCGACGACCCTAAAATCTCAACTTTTTTTTAAAGATTAAAATGTGTCCCAAATTGTCAAAATACTGCTATTTTCTGCTCGAATGAATAAGTTTGCTTGATTAAAGGTATTAACTATTATCACACTAGAAACATTAGTAAAACTGACATTTACATCATTGTCTCCATGAACAGAAATGGTCTACGGTTAAGGGAGGTGTCAACCCTTTTTTGGCGCCAAATTTATCAAGCACTGTAACTTTTAAACTATAAATGTGATGTAGGGCCTACATAAAAGTATACATTTTTTTTAATGAAATGAGTTAGAGAATTCATTTTTGGTATCAAATTTTACTAAAAATAGTGATTTTTACATTTTTGCCCAAACATTTTCAGACAACCTAACAAAATTCCGAAATTTCACAAAAATCATTTAAAGTCAATTATCTAGGATCGGTTTTTTTGTTGGCCTAAACATTTTTAGTTTCGAAAATATTGACCAAAAAGTGCCAACAATTTGTTTTTGATTTGTA
Source organism: Ophiura sarsii (assembly GCA_035610835.1). Taxonomy (NCBI): domain Eukaryota; kingdom Metazoa; phylum Echinodermata; class Ophiuroidea; order Amphilepidida; family Ophiuridae; genus Ophiura; species Ophiura sarsii. The sequence goes on along the minus strand of CM069459.1, from coordinate 9,502,706 downwards.
AAAAATCACATTTTTGCGCCAAAAAAGTGATTTTTGAAAATGCAAAAATCACTATTTTTTGTGAAATTTGATACCAAAAATGGATTCTCCGACTCATTTCATTAAAAAAGTGGTATACTTTTATGTACATTACACTATTAGTTTAAAAGACACCGTGCTTGATAAATTTCATAAAAAAGGGTTGAAACTTCCCTTAAGTGCAAAAAGCTTGATAATTGGCCTGTACTGCTCAATATTATATACATATATTAATATAAAGTTAAACCATTTGGAACGGTAGTTGCTACTCAGAGATTGCTTCTTTACCAGTATATAATTTATATTAAAGGTATATTATGTGATCTTTCCAGAAAACGCCCTCAACATCGAAAAAAAATTGAAAGCAGATTTTCTTGCAGATTTACATTTCTGATCATAAATCGTACATACATTCCAAGTTACAGGGCGATAAGATTCTTAATTACTTCAAAATCATGGTTTTATTTTCACTCTAAATTCTTTCTAAAGCCATGATTTTGAGGTAATTAGGAATCATATCGCTCTGTAACTTGGAATTTATGTACGATTTATGATCAGAAATGTAAATCTGCAAGAAAATTTACTTTCTAAAAAAAATCATGAATAGAGGGCGCTCTCTGGAAAAGATCACATAATATGCCTTTAATGTATAAGTTGAAAATTCAAATGTTGAATTTCTAAAATAGTTCCCCAAATCAAGGTTTAAAAATAATAATTAGGCCTTGTTCTATGATCAAGGTTGTGTATTTTCAAGTAGGATTTCATCCTGTAGGTAGTAACACTACTGTATAAACAAAGATGGCCGAATTGATGCCTCACACTGGTCAAATTCTCAAGAAATTTGGCGGAAAATAAACTTAAATATTAAATCGACATTACGGCTATGTAACTGCTACAACAGATATGATATACAAATAATTTCAGTTCAGCTTATACACTATCAAACTCGAAGCGCAAAACTCTTGCATTCCATGTGGTGTTCACATTAATGTACTTTTATTGATTTAGTCCAGTGGTTCCCAACCTTTTTCTGGTGGTGACCCCATTCCAGAAAACAGCATCAGAGCCTGACCCCTCACAGAACAAAGTCATGTGTGTTATGATACAACATTATAATTCAGTTTATTTTTTGTTAAATTAGGCTAGTCCGCGACCCCACAAAAAGAGCGTCGCGACTCCAACTGGGGTCGCGACCCAGAGGTTGGGAACCACTGATTTAGTCGCGACACAGAAGTTGGGAACCACTGATTTAGTCGCGACCCAGAGGTTGGGAACCACTGATTTAGTCGCGACCCAGAGGTTGGGAACCACTGATTTAGTCGCGACCCAGAGGTTGGGAACTACTGATTTAGTCGCGACCCAGAGGTTGGGAACCACTGATTTAATCGCGACCCAGAGGTTGGGAACTACTGATTTAGTCGCGACCCAGAGGTTGGGAGCTACTGATTTAGTCGCGACCCAGAGGTTGGGAACCACTGATTTAATCGCGACCCAGAGGTTGGGAACCACTGATTTAATCGCGACCCAGAGGTTGGGAGCTACTGATTTAGTCGCGACCCAGAGGTTGGGAACCACTGATTTAATCGCAACCCAGAGGTTGGGAACCACTGATTTAATCGCGACCCAGAGGTTGGGAGCTACTGATTTAGTCGCGACCCAGAGGTTGGGAACCACTGATTTAATCGCGACCCAGAGGTTGGGAGCTACTGATTTAGTCGCGACCCAGAGGTTGGGAACCACTGATTTAATCGCGACCCAGAGGTTGGGAACTACTGATTTAGTCGCGACCCAGAGGTTGGGAGCTACTGATTTAGTCGCGACCCAGAGGTTGGGAACCACTGATTTAATCGCGACCCAGAGGTTGGGAACCACTGATTTAATCGTGACCCAGAGGTTGGGAACTACTGATTTAGTCGCGACCCAGAGGTTGGGAACCACTGATTTAATCGCGACCCAGAGGTTGGGAACCACTGATTTAATCGCGACCCAGAGGTTGGGAGCTACTGATTTAGTCGCGACCCAGAGGTTGTGGGAACCACTGATTTAATCGCGACCCAGAGGTTGGGAACCACTGATTTAGTCGCGACCCAGAGGTTGCCCTTATCTAAAATTAAAGCATTCGCAAAGCACTCGTATTGTTGTCAAAAGCCCTCGAGCGAATGCTTATATTAACCACTATATACAACCACTATAGGTCTGCCTTCATATGCTTTCGTGTATCAGAAAAACCGCTAAATAACCCTCGAGTGCTTTTAAATAACCCTCGAGTGCTTTTATTGCATTCGCAAAGCCCTCGAATAGCTCTCCTCAGAGCCGAAAAATGTAAATGAGCTTAGCTCTCGAATGCTTTTGACCACTATAATGCGAATGCTGATTAGTGGTTGAAACATTAATACCATTCGAGGGCTTTAATAGCATTCACAAACCCCCTCGCTATATAGCCCGCAACCACTATTGTATAGCACTCGACCACTATTGTATAGCCCTCGACCACTATTGTATAGCATGCACTTGCTGAAATGTTCGTTGCGCTGTATATTGAGGTTACGCAATGTTGCATGGTTTAGGTACCATTTGGTTAATGCATGCTTTCAAGATTATGTTGAACCCTATAATTAACACTCTTAGTACTACGAATTACTATGATGCGGTGTGCTTGTGTCACCCTGCAAATACAGAGGTTCTGGTTCGAGCCCCGGCGGCGTGGGGGCCTTTTTTCCTCTTGCTTTTTTGACGCGAAAAAAATTCTTTAGCAAAGGTGCCTCGGGGGTAAAGGTTTAGGAGTGATTTTTTTCTCAACTTTTCATTTTTCAGAATTTCTCTAATTTTTGTCTCATTTAACCCTAACACTCTTGAGTACTACAAATAACTGCGATGCGGTGTGCTTGTGTCACCCGGCGTGGCAGTTTTTTAATGAAACAATGGCCCGGACAATTTACTTGGTGAAGTATACTGAGCCAAGTATGGTTGACCCCCCCTGGCCGAGTGATAGATTGTCTGCCTCTGAACACAAGAGGTCCAAGGTTCGAGCCCCGGGGGCACGGAGGCCCTTTTTCCCCCTGCTTTTTGGCAGCGAAAACAAAATAATTGGAAAATGTGCCTCGGGGGTTAGGGTTATATCCAACTCTTTCTTTCTAATGGACATACCAGAGTTCCATACAGTGGCGCGCTACAGAGGGTCAAGGGGGTTTGCCCCCCCCCTCAAAACAATTAGTTAAAATTATAAAAAAAGTAAATATTGATAAAAGGCATAAAATGTTAGCGTAAAATGTAAACAAAAAATGTGCGCGCATACATTTTTTTGTCCCCCCAAAATTGTGATTTATGCTGTAAAATTGGAAATTTTCACACTACATTAATGTTCACGCACTGCCAGGCAAGCTCAAAATTTGTATACCCTTAATAGGCTTGAAAAATAATAATTTACATGAACTTTTGGTTATGTGATACGAACCCCGGCCGTAAATGACCAATGAGCATTTTAGGCGTACAATGTGGCACACATACATTGTAGCTGATCAAATATAAATCAGAGACAGTGCTCATCTGGTACAACATGCATGCATCGCCCCCCCCCCCCCCCCCCGCCCCATTTGCATCCGCAGCATACAGGCCTGCTGTTGCCTTTATAGTAATCAAATATGCATTATACAGGGTGTATCAAAAAAATTAGGACACTTTTTGATGATGGTTTAAATCCTTGTTAAATCACTGAAGCATGACCAATTTTTATTTTAATGTAAAGAACAACCGATAAAGATAAAATCCTGAAAAGATGAGAAAAATCCATTATTAATTAAGGAAATTGTGACCTATTAGGCAAGGCAATCTATTTTGTAGTATGTACAATGGTCATTCACACAGTAACAGTAGAGGAACGTGCACACTGTTTATGCCAAATTCTACTTCTTATCATGCTAATGAACCATCTACAGTGTGGGTTCGAGAACTTTTTTAATTTGCACAGAATATGCATGCATCTGATTTGTGGATTAGGCCTATTTAGCCAGTATTGATTTGTGCCAGAATTAAATGGATTACCAAACTAATCTTTGCTATTGACTGATAGATTATTTTCTATGTTTATAATTATTGAAACGTATTGAAACGTAAACCATGTTATTTACTGGACTATACATGTAAATCCCATTGTACAAACCAGTAAATGACATGGTTTACGCAAATTATGCTAGTGTTCTTATTTTTCATCGGATTGATCTCATATTTTCAGGATATCATAATAATTAATTGGGCTTTACATTGAGACTAAATTGGTCATGGTCCAATGATTATAACAAGTATTACACCGTCATGAAAAAGTGTCCTAATTTTTTTGATACACCCTGTACATGTATGAGAGCCTTATTTTACATTACTGGATAAGCCTAATATGATGTGTGTGCAACATTTAAAGGTTTGCAAACAAATGGTCTTTATACGCTTATACTAACTATACATTATAAGCTAATGGACTTGACTAAAGTACAAGTTACTAAGCTTACTATATTTTACACATTTCAGCTATCTGAATGTAAGTGCAGTATATCCACATACCTGCTCTGCAGACAATAGTGATTCACAATTCACATATATATATAATAAATACCTCTGAAAGAAACCAAAATATCCATCATAATTATGCTCCACAACCTACTGCCATAATCACAGCTACTACAACAATAACACATTTGAAATGGCAGTTGGTGATTATACGGTGTCCCATGACCGACAAATAAAAAAAATGAAGATCTAAAAAAAAAAATGAGAAAAAATGGAAAAAAAATGAAAAAACTGTTTTTTTTTCCCTTTTTTCTTCTTTTTTTCATCAATATATTTTTTTTCTGGGTTTTTTTTTCAATTTTTTTTTCCAATTTTGTTTAAAAATTTTTTTTAAATTTTTTTAAATTTTTTTAAATTTTTTTAATTTTTTTTAAAAATAAAATTTGAAATTTTTTTTTAACATTTTTTTATTTTAATTTTTTTAATTTTTTAATTTTTTTTTTTAATTTTTAATTTTTAAATTTTTAAATTTTTATTTATTTTAATTTAATTTTAATTTTTCTTCTTTTCTCTTTCTCTCTATTTTTTCCTTTTCTTTTCTCCTTTTTTCTCTTTCTTTCTCTCTCTCTCTTTTCCCCTTTTTTTCTTCTTTTTCTCCCTTTTTAATTTTATTTTTGCCCCCCTTTTTTGACGGGGGAGATTAGCGACCCCGTCATTTGAAACGACGTTTCTAAGTCGTAACCTTTTCGTAACCTTTTCACAAACCCCTAAAATTCGCGGCATTTGCTAATATTAATAACTTGCATTAATCATCTTCTGAAGCGATTTTGTTGTAAAATGTAATTGATATTGTTATAATATGAAGGTAAGAGGACACAGTAAGTTATTTCAGCTATTTGGATGCCATTTAGTAATATACTAAGCTATTTGGATGCTATTTTGTATTATATTATATGATTTAGTAATATACTGAGTCACTGAGTCCACGGCCTCTTTGTTCCGTGTTGCCTTGGTCTCGCAATTAGCCCAATGATTATGGCGAACCCTAGACTACATCCCCCAGTCATCAATATTACCTTACGGACGCTAAAGCTGTACAAATATCGGAGCCTGCAAGATAGCGACATAAGAGGGCGGCTGAGAGTTACAGTCTAGGTGAACCCTTCAATATGATTAGCCCAATGATATGGCAACAACCCCTCGACCTTTGCCATGCACTGTTAGTGCAATGCGGTGCTGTGGTGCTGCGTGTGTTGAAACGGCAATTTCACAACGTACTTTCAGGGTGGAAATGTTGGCGTATGGTATGCGTTGTGCAGAGATTTCCGCGTAGCTGACGGCCTGCAGATGGGTCAGTGTGTTGTATACGTACACTGCGTGCACTGATGCCCGAGACTGATAATGCTGAGCATGTTTAGCAAAGTCTAAAACCGCCGCAAATAAAATGGATAAGCCTATTTTCATTTTCAAACTTTAAACAGAAGGTACCAGTCTTTCATAAAAAAAGTTTTACATAACCTATTTCTCAATGTGTCCTTATAATATTTCTGAATGATTCGGTGTCCACCATACAACTTTAATTACCCCAATCCAACTTCTTCATCAATGTTAACCATACGTCTTAAAGGTTGTTGACCCTATTCTAGATTTAAGGGCATCATCAGTGTAATGAGAAATGGGACCTTTCATTTGATATCAAAAACACTTTTGAATCCCTTAGAGTTAAATTGTTAGGAAACATAGTAGCAACGCTGTTTGTTAATGTCTGTTCTTGAACTTTCAACAGTCTTCTATCTCCCCCGTCCAGTTTTTTTTAAATACCTTGTTTTATACGAAGTGAAAAAACTTTTCGCATAATGAAAAAACTTTTCTCTACGAAATGAAAAAACTTTTCGCTATATAAAATGGCCGGGAACCGATATTATGGGAGCCAGCCACGCTTGAGGGAGACGGGCTCTTGATAGACACTTGGATTCAATGGATGCTTTTTCGTTGTCTACAATACTATACTTCGTCGATTCGATTGAACGAATATATCATACAGGAAAATACCCAGCTCCTTATACCATGGAAACATTCATAAAGCAGAAGGTACAGCTGCTTACATCGCAAGAAAGGATGTTGGAATACATTGAAAGGTTCTATGGAGTGCGAATGGGGTAGGTCTAGCCAGGACTTCTCAACTTTCGTGGACCATTTTTGTGTTTGTCAATGTCAGTCATCAGTATGGTAGTAGTAGGGAGATCAACACAAATTCGCGATTCGCTATTCCTATCTGTTAGTGTGTGAAAATATCGGTTGGTAACTCACCATTTAAAAGTGTCTACGAGAGTCAAATCAAGCACTGTAAAAAATCTTTGGTAAGACAAATAATGTATCTTCCAAGTCATGTATTTTTTTTCCGCAAAGAAACAACTTAAAGACCAAAATTAAATACATAAAATATGACACCAACGCGATCACTTTACTAGCGTAGCATGCGTAGTGGGCGGCGCCATTTTGAATTTTTCAATTTCTCGCGAGAGATCACGATGTGTATTTGATGCTTTAGAAAGTAGTTCCAAAGCAATCCATTTTATGAATGACGTCATTTTAAAGAGAAAAAAATTATCTATCCGCTGATACCAAACACGATAGCATTCGTTACAGGGGGGGAAAATCTCATAAGATTGAATTTAGAGGTCAAATTATGGTAGGCATGTTCATAACATTTTGAAAATAAAATTATCTCTTTGAAAATGGTATACATGGAAACAAAGTACTTTACAATAAAAAATGATGGTTCAACCATGTCTGCAGGCTGAATAATAAAAAAGTTATAACCAAAAGTAGTTTCCTCATATTGCTGAAAACTGGGCAATTCATGCAAATTTTAAACTATTTTAGCTTGTTAGGGCTTTAAAATCATGATGTCCAGTTGCTTGTGTGTGGTTAGTAAGACATCAGTGAATACATCCCAGCTTGTTTTTTCCATTTTCGCTGGATTTAAATGAGGTAAACATAGAGTTTTCTACAGATTTTGGCAACAAATTTTCAAAAAAATGTCGCCCTCTGTAGTCAATGATATGAACATCCCTAATTATGGTAAATTTTACTTGATTTTCTTTGTCAAAATAGATCAATTAAAGGTATAAGGAGGCTATGAAACCCATATGAAACCGTTATTAAATGAAAATATGTAGTTTTCTGACTGAACAAGTTACATGTGTTTATTTTGAGCTGGAGCATAGAGCATAAGTCGCGCAATGGGGATTTCCCGAAGTTGATGCATTGGTTGGTAAGTTGGTTGGTGCTTTAGAATGATCGTGTTGAAGTAATTATTTATGTATTTTAAGTCGTTTCTTTGCAAAAAACAACAACATGGCTTTGAAGATACATTATTTGTCTTACCAAAGATGTTTACAGTGATTGATTTGACTCTCGGAAATATTTTTAAATGGCGAGTTAACAACCAATATTTTCACACACTAATATAGGTGAATCGCGAATTGTCTTGACCTCTGTAATTTGATTACTACGAAAATCGGCAGACAGCAACGTGTGTTCAATAAATCTTTAAAAAATCATAACTTTGCCAAATAATGGGGTATGGACATGATTTTACCACCATTGGCTTTCTTTTGAAGAAAGCTTTCCATTGATACCAAATGTGTTGGGGTTTAATGTAGAAATCAAAAATCAGTTGACCTCCCTAGTAGTAGTAGACTAGAGAGTCTAGCATGTCTAGCAGGGGGCACACCACTAAATACGTCCCCCATTGAAATACATGCGTTTCGGCCCTTTTTCAAGACCGTATTTTGACCCCACGTAACAATGATGGAAGTTTTTATTTCGCATGAATGTATTAGATATGTGTTGAAATTTATTTTAAACTTGATTTTTCTTGACCCATCTAGATGAAATTTTGGTATTAATGACAACCAATTTCATCTAAACGTTGATACAAACTCGAATGCGAGCTCATGGGTAATATTTAAGTTATGTACATACTGTATAGCATATAGGCCCTAACTGCTATCTACGGTAGATAGCAATAACCACTATAGCACCAAATGCCAAGTGCAAACAATTTCCAAAAAGCCAGTGACTTTCTTCTTTTAAGGTCGTTTGAACAAGATGCCATCATAGAGCCAAGACATATAGAGAAGAAGCAAGTCTCACGATCATAGGGTTGTGAGTTCGAGCCCCACTGCGGTCAACATGTTTGTATCCTTGGGCAAGGTACTTATTTAGTCTCAATTGTCTTGTGGTTCGGAAAGTCACGTAAAGCCGGTGGTCCCGTGTGTTCAGACACTTGACCCTGAACACGTTAAATAGTCTCAGACCTTATCGTTAAGAGTAGGGGATCATCCCGGGCCTGTTACTTGTGCATTTAAGGTAGTCACAGTCGTTGTACTGATAGGATCTTGCGCCATAATAGGCTGCAACCGTGGTTCTGACTATCATAGGAATCAAATTATAAAGCGTTTTGAGAAGGATGTATGTAAAAAGCGCTATATGCCGTGTAGCTATATACTAATTTTCGGTCCCTCGCCTGATTAGATAGTTCAATAATAATTTTACACTCGCGTCCCTCTTCAACTGAAAAAGCGTGGTAATTGCGCCTCTAATACACGAGCTAATTAGATAGTTAAATGCCAGTATTTTCCCGTTTTCAGACATGCGCAGAAAGGATCACAGATGATAATCCGAAATGTTGAATTTCTTTTACTCGGGTAGCTACTGTTCGGTCAAAAATTGTGGTTTCCTGAGTGAGTGATGACATACATGTATGGTCTTCACCCAAAATATTTTCATCGGGGATATAGCTACATTTCTGTATGTGCGGCCGTTTGTTTTTCTTAAAGATCGCACGAGTAACAAGCATTTATACGGGACTATCGTCCGACAAATAAAAATATTTTACAACATTTTCTAAATGTAAACAAAAACTCTTATACAGATCTTAAAGTGACACTTTCACATTTGTAACATAGATGAACGCGGAGTTTGCTAACGTAGAAGAAACTGGCGGTACCATACCAACCGTTTCTGCGCGACCGCGTTTAACATGGCGCACGCGGTTCGGCGCACACGTAATGACGCAGACAAAGTGTGTACGCGTTTGTGGTGCAAACTGTACATTGTAAACGGGGCATGCCGCGAGTGAAAAGCAGGCAGTCCGTACGGTTGCTCCGCGGTGCATACCGTACAGTACAATAAAATGTAATGAGAGCAAGACACAAACAAAACATTAATCATAAAGCCAAGACATTTATTTTAATAAAGAAACTGGGAGCAAGGCGCAAACCGTATCCAGGATAACATGTATTAAAGTGACTGAAGTGGCTGAAGGAAAATACATTTGATGGAGTCACTCATGCAGTTGTATGGCTGGTCATGAAGCTATGGGCTGGTGGATCAGGGTCGACCCCCCCCCCCCCCCCCCCCACACACACACATCCCTTTTATTTTCTTTG